>JBBBDQ010030018.1:0-398351 GCA_037127315.1 Ascarosepion bandense
GGTTGCATTCTGCGGTGTTAGGTGGCCACATGTAAGGGTTGATGTGGTTGCGGAAATTGTCTGACTGCTATGACTGGATCTTCCTGCTTGTGTGGCATGGTGCAGAATTCTGTTGTTAGACATAGGGTTTTCCAGTAGCCACCATCTTGATTCAAGGCAGCAGTATATCTTCAAGGCACTTGATGTAGGCCATTGAGTTTGAGGCTTTATGGGAAGATGAATTGAGGCAAAACATTGTCATCACTAGTGATCTCTCTGAACATCTTTGTAATCACCATTAGACTTTTCCAACACATTCCAAATCCTCTGCACTGTCCTCAGATTGACATTCAAATACTCTGAAGTATTTGTATTGGAGCTTCTGGTGTGAATGCCAAGCAGTTCAGCATGTTATTTCCAAATTTCTGGTGGAGTAAATTGCATCATGGTGTTCTTTTTCTCATAGATTGTGCCCAACTGACCCTACTATATTGTTCAGCTGACAAAATCAAAAACAGACAACACACATGTGAAATTTAAAATATAAAATGATGATAATTTACCCATCACATCCTGTATAACTCCACACTTCCACAGTATTTTTTTTAGACATAAGCAATGTTTGTTATCATTATATATATATATATATATATATATATATACAAGTTTGATAAAAAAAAAAGTATCAAGAATCATGCTATAAAAAGAAAACTACAACATATATCAATTTGGCATTTCATCTCCTTCAATATAGTGCTCGTCTGAAGCCATACACTTTATTCAGCATCGTTTGAATTGATGGAAACATTCCTGGAATTCCTTTTTTGTGACAGTGAGCTTTGTTACATTCCCTTTGATTTCCTTGATGTCTTGAAATCTTGTTCCTTTTAAGTGGAATTTAATTTTTGAAGAGAAAAAGTTGCAATAGGTGAGATCTGAGGAACATGGTTGTTGTCAGACATGGGGAATGTTAGTCTTGGCAAAAAACTGCTGCACAAGCAATGGTCACTGATGAAACCTCTTTGTTGTGGTGAGACAATCACACTCTACACACCTTCCTTCCAAGAACTGCTATAAATAATGTGCATGTGTGTAAGAATTTAAGGTAAGCAGCTTCACTCTGCATACTTCAGCTCCATTAGTATAGCAGCAGTCTCAATATGTTTTGATCAGACATTGACAAGAATTGTTTATGCCTAAAAACACTGTTGAAGTGTGGATTTACTTTTGTAAAATTCTCAATACACATATTTAGCGGATTGCCTATAATTAAAATATATCAGGTCCACAAATTTGTTTCCTGCTAAGTGGGTATTTTTTTCAAATGGATATACAGGAAAATTAAATGTTATTAAAATATTGATTCTGTTCTTGTACAATTGGCCTTACTAAATTACTATTTTTTTTTTTTATGTAAGCAATGTTCCAGTTAACTGGAATTCACTGTGTGTGTATCATTAAAAAGAACTGACAAGGTACAACGGTAAAGTTTTTGGGATTTAATTTTTCATGTGTTCTTATAACTTTCTTTTTTTCTGGATGTAAATTATATAGAAATTGTTCAAATGTTTTCTATGTTTGAGTGGTTTTAGTTATACCTTTAGCCATTATCAAGAATAAATGTTATTTTTACTTTTAAGTGAAGGTATGGGTGTTTTATGTATGTGTCTAGAGTTAAGGAATGTTTTATTTTTCAAGCACAATCAGTATATTTTGGCAGTGTTCATAGCTTATATATATATATATATATATATATCCATCCCTGTTACATGAGCATTCAAAAAAAATCCTTGTTACATGAGCATTCATAAAAAAAAAGGTAAAATCTGCAAATTGCCTGAAGACACCATATAGTAGAAACCTAGGTTGTATAATAACTTGTTTACAAATTAAATATATATATATATATATATATATATATATATGAAATTCTGTAATGGTTATCATTAAAATTAACAAAATTAACATTATTATTGCATTAATATATATATATATATATATTAATGCAATAATGTTAATTTTGTTAATTTTAACATTATTATTGCACATATATATATATATATATATATATATATATATATATATATTAATGCAATAATAATGTTAATTTTAATGACAACCATTACAGAATTTTATCCTGTAAAACAGTGCGTAATTGCTAAAGTTGACAGAGCTTTGATATTTAATAATAGTAATGCAATAATACTGACAGGCCAGATAGAAGGAAAAAAAGACAGAGGAAGGCAGCAGATAACATATTTGCAGGGCCTGATCAGGTGGATCACGGAACAGGGATTGCGAGGTGTAACAGGAGAAAACATACTAAGAGCTACAAGGGATTGGGAGACGTGGAAAACCATGATTGCCTACGTCCTGAAGGGACAGGGCACATAGAAGAAGAAGAATGCAATAATAAATGGTAATCAAAATTTGCTACTCCGGGATTTATTCCCTAACACAACACAATTACGCAATGTGTTACAGTATGAAATTCTGTAATGGTTATCATTAAAATTAACAAAATTAACAGTATGCACTATCTCTGATATTGAGCACTTTAACCCATAAATATAGCATACGGTAAAACCATATTTTTTCATATACATTTTTATTTAATAACTGGAAATGACTGTAATTATAAAAAAATTGGTTGTTCTCTCTTACAAACTCTTCATAATTCATAAACTCTGGTAGATATAGAGAAGCCCAATCTAAAAATCAGATTAAGGAAAAATAAAATAAAATGTATATATATATATATATATATATATATATATATATATCTGCAAGGTCCTAGTCTGAATAATAAATCTTTGGTTTTCAATAAAACCTCATATCATAATTGACATGTCTCTGAATATGCTTGAAGGCATTCTTTAAAAGAAAATACATCCAGTATCAGGTTTTGTTAGTATAGTTTTTACTGATTAATTGTATAAGATGAAAGACTTTCTTTGAAAACATACTTTTTTATTCACCAAGATAAGTGGAAGATAAAGAGCATTGAAAAAGTTCTCATCATGAAAAAACTTTATCAAGAAGTCAAACCTTTAGGCTATTATATAAAAACATAGATTATAGACTGCAGAAAAGTTCTCAGTCCAACTAAGAAACCTTAAAATAATTTTATATTTGATCATTTGGCCAGGTCAAAAACATTGAGTGCATGTGGGTATATATATATATATATATATATAGGTAGGTAGGTAAATTAATAAATATACATATGGGTATACACTCATATATATGCACATATATAAAATTATTCAGGTCTTTATAAAACACTGCTCAATACAGTATAAACAGAGCTATTAATATATATATATATATATATGTATGTATGTATGTATGTATGCACATTGGGCACTGGTAATGAGAAAATAGTACACTATGTAATGTAAAAAAGCTATAAATTATAGCTTAATAAATATATGTATAATAAAATTTTAATTATATAATGATCAATCTGAGTTAAGCACCTAAAGATTGTTTTGTGCATCTAACTCCAAGTTGTGTTATCAGTGAGGATATATATATATATATATATATATATGATAGAATAAGTCAAGTAATACAAGTGTTTATATTCATATATACACTTACTTCTAAAATAAATGTTTATTGCTTTATTACACATGACACGTATCTGACCATAGGAATCAAGCCTTAATCAACAATCCAGTATACTGTCTCTTTTATTTTTGTTTATATGTATAGTATTATTATTCAGGTGTTAATAAAACAGTGCTCAATGTATGAACTGTATTATATATAAATATATATATATTTTTAAACGAGTTATTTTACTACCCAGATTTCTACTATGAGTGGTGTCTTCAGGCGATTTTTAATAACTGATTAAATTTTATAAAGTTAAGATACTTTATTTAAATATTCTATGGTTAAATGTGGATAAAAAATTAAAAATTTGAATTTAAAACATTGAGTGAAATTAAATTTAAATCTACTAAACTGTCAGTTTGAAATATGCACCTGATAATTGCATATTGCATGAAACTCAGAGTCATGTGACAGACATAGGATAATATCTATATCTATATCTATATATATATATATATATGAGATAATGATATATAAATTCTTATATATCAAGAATAGTATTGATGGAAAGATGTATGACAAAGTGGAAAAAGTTTTTGTGGTACATGTTTTGTCTCTTAAGACTGCATTGAAGTTTTTGATGCTGATGTGACTACATGTATACACAAACAAGATGCTGGCAATTTTAAAATTAAAAAAAATTTTTTGATTATGTGTTTTGGTTATATAGTCTAGGTAATTTAAGCTCTTTTTCTTTTTGCTTGATCTTTGTTACCACAATGTAGGATATCTAATTACAAAGATGAAGGAAAGAAAATATATAAGGAGCCAAAACTTTTGTAATTTCCAAATTATATTACTGTGCTCCCACATGTCAACAGGATAAAAAAAAACAGAAAATATAGAAAGAATATCTTGGTCATCACTCATATAATAGGAACTCTCAAATATTCAGGTTGGTAGATGTAAATAAATATACTGTTTAATAATAATAAACAAAGCAGCTATTCAGATATGAGTGTCTATTAAAAATAATATACAAACAATTATATATATATATATATATATATAAAAACCAAAAAAAGGAAAAAAGAAACCAGATTATATCCAAAATTAAATTAAGACAAGGAAAAAAGAACATTTAACTAAAATTGGTACCCATACAAGTGGTTAAAATGCTAAGAACTGTTTAGTTTTTTTTTGCTCTTGAAAAAAAAAAAAAGCCTGAAATATTTTTTTTTTTACAAGTGCATAATGAAAACACTTGTTAGTGAAAAAAAAAGAGGAGAGGTTAAAAGAAAGGAACAGTGTAATTTGCCTTCCTGCAAACAGCAGTTAAGTCCATCACAATTTAGTTATCAACAGGTAGATTTACATACAAGTACGAATTGGAAATGTTTATGATAAGAAATTGAATAAATAAGCAAAACCTCTTTCATAACCATCAGGCATTGTACTTTGCCAACAACAGAATATACTTATAAACTATTTATACAACTATGAAATTTTAGACAGGGAGGAAAGTAAAAGCTCTTTTACTTGATTTGCTATCAAAACTTTCTCTTCAAAGTGCCAAACTGTAGCACTAAGGATAGACCTCATAGTGGTTCATGAGAATTATCAACAGAACTCTACCATAATGCATCAAAAAGAGAGTTGAATCAATTGGCAAGGGACGAGGGAGTGGTCTCCTCTCTCTTCATATTTGGTAAGCTGTAATTTCTTAAATTTGTTTTTTCTTTACATTCTTAATTTCATACAAAAAAGCATTTAAATTATTAGAACTGCCAAATTGGTGTGTGTGTTTGTAGAATACAGTAATAAAGTAGCAAAGATTATAAAAAAAAATTTGCTGTACCTTTAGGATAACTAGCCCCCATTTTCTGTGCCTTGCTTGCCCCAATGGCAAGCAGAACATTAGTATGGTACTACATTGTAGGTTCCACCTCAGTCTGTCATAAGGAAGTACCACTATAACTGCTACTATTCTTAACTGGTGGTACGATCTTGTGTCAGGTTATAGCAGTAGAAAAACAGCATTGATGATAATAGTAACAGTAGTACTAGTAATTATAGCAACAGTATTAGAAGTAAAAAAAAATCTCTCTCCCTCTCTTTCTTACACACACACACACACACACACAGAGGCAGGTAGAGCTCAACATTTGGCAAGATTCTTGTTAGATAGATCAATACTTGTTACAGGTTAGCACACACAAATGCAGATGCCATACACACATAATCCTTACATTACACACACACACACACACACATATATATATAAACACAAATGCAATGTATACTTTATCATATACACATTTTCATACAATAAGAACAAACACATCTGCACCCATGCACACACCTGCTGCTTTTAATGCATATATTAGATTGAGAGTAAGGCAAATATTCCTATGCCCTTTAAGTAAACAGAAATCCTTCCCTTCCCCAATGCACACACACAAAAAAAATAAATAAAAACAAAATTGGCAACCACTTATATTGTACACAGCTGGATTATCTTAAACATTAGATAGTCCATTGTATATTTGTTACCACTTCCTAAAAGAATTAAGTATCTGTGAAATAAACAATTTATGCACAATAAGGAATCCTAACTGATACAAGATTTAATGGACACCTATATGTTCATCTAGGTTTATCTCCAATTAATTGTATTATGCAGTCATTAATGTAGTATTTGGCTAGTTTGTTTTATGGCCTAAGTATTGATAACTAATACACTTAATACTTTGGTGCTATTCAATTTCTTACAGTCACATAATCAGGTTGAAAAGATTGATTCATTTTTTATGGCTCATCAACCCTTTGCAGGTTATTTATAACAAGAGAATATTTTTAGATTGTTAAATTTTTTTTTTGCAATAATAATGGTTTACTGATACGGTCTTACTAATTAACTCATAGCTGTACATTGTCACTTCTTTCTGCAGTAGACTGTTTGCCAACCAAGGCTATAAGATCTAGTCTTTCCTGCTATTCAACATAGCTGAGAATGAGGAGATGGATCCATACCTTTCCAAAGGATATTTGTGTGTAAGTGAATATAATAACTCCAATGGGAATAGGATCATAGCTCTCCAAGGTTAAAAAGAAAAGATTAAGTATTACTTTTTCTTTTTTTAAAATGTTTACACTATACGAGGCTCAAGAACCACTCGAGTTCATAGTAAGAAGCACAGTTTATGGGAATATATGTAGATGATAATAGTTAACTCTAGATTTGTACCAGTTAAGGTTGTAGTGATCAGGGAAGCACCTTCGTAGGAGTCAGTTCAACAAAGAAAAGGAGGAAATATCAAATGAATAAACATAGAATTTATTTCTTCATATTGTATGTCTATAAAGCAATGCATACGCTGGCTGCATTATCAGTGATGATATAAAGAAAATCATGGAGGACACTTTTTTTCAAGTGCCATCAAATGTTAATAAGAAATAATGCCTTATTGAAAATTTTTAGTTTAAGCAAACTATTATTATTTTATTACTAGTTTTACTTTATCTCATTATTGTATTTTGATCTCAAGTTAATTTTTCCAGAAGATGAAAAGTACTAGAAAAAGAAATGTAATTAAAAGCAACAATAATAAGAGACGAAATAAAACTAGTAATAAAATAAGTGTGTTGTGTTATAATGAATAACAGATCAGCATGAAAAATCAGAGAGCTAAGTTCAAATTCTAGTCAGGTTAGTTACATTCACTTATGAGCAAAAACTATTGGGAAAACTATGTATTCATCTTTTCTCCTCCCAGATATAGTTTGAATAGAAAGACCAACTGGGTCATTTAACCTTGGTCGGCAACTAGTCTGCTGCAGGAAGCTCTGCCTAGTCACTCAAGGGAAATTATTGCTCAAGTATGTATCATGTGTGGCACTTAACTATCTGAATAAAATAAGAGTAATAATAAAAATTGCATGGACTCATCATCGTAATGGTAATATTAGACGTTTTCTTATAAAGAAACATTTGGTATTAATTGACTGAGCAGCCAGTTATGCTTTCAGTTGAAATTTATAAAATCTTTCTCTTGAAACTATTTTTCAGAACAGGTTTGTCAAATCCAGTAGCTGTTATTGCTTTTTCTAGTATTGATGGGGGTTTCCTTCCTAACCTTTTGTTTGTAGTAGTGTGGAATATCAGACCCTTGATTATATCATTATTTTCTTTTCGAGTAATATGGGTTAGTTGTTGCTGATTTTGGTAGTCCTCAAGTGATGTGGTTTTTGTTATTTGGTACAGTTCTTTGTGATTCTTATGTGTTAGTTCACTCAGTCAGTTAAGTGCCATATATAAAGCACGCTTGGACGATCATGTCTCGAAAGAGACATGACTGACTGGGCAGAAGATTATCCCGCAGTAGGTTGCCATTGCTTTCTGCGATAGACTGGCTGCCAGCCAAGGCTATAGAACCCAATCTGTCCTGTTATTTAACCCATAACTAAAGGAAAGAGATGGATTAATACCTTTCCCAAGGGTATTTGCGCGTAGGTGAATACAATAAATTCAACTGGAATTCACAAGGTTAATAAAAAGTGTTGTTGTCACTGAGACCCACAGGCTTCCCTTGCTCAAAGCTATTTTTGACCATTGATCTGAGAAAGCAATTGTATACAGCTGGTAGTTTAGATATTTCTTAACAGGTCTGGCACCATTTATGAGATCCAAATGAAAGTCTTGATCTGATAAGGCTAATTAAAAAAGTTGTCATAAGATGCAACAACAATAAGATGGAGCAAAAACGATAAGAAGATAATTATATAGGAAATCAGTCAGTTAAGTGCCATACGTGAAGCACGCTTGGGCGATCATGTCTCGAAAGAGACATGACTGACTGGGCAGAAGATTATCCTGCAGTAGGTTGCCATTGCTTTCTGCGGTAGACTGGTTGCTAGCCAAGGCTATAGAACCCAATCTGTTCTGTTATTTAACCCATAACTGGAAGGAAGAGATGGATTAATACCTTTCCCAAGGATATTTGCATGTAAGTGAATGCAATGAATGCAGGAAATACTTTATCTAAAAGAATAACATAAAAATAATTCTGTTATTCATCATTAGTTACATAACCGGGTGTGATTGTAGGAGTTGTTGGGAACCTGATCAGCTCCCCACACAGGTCTTCATTGCTTGTCTTGGGCAAAGTAGAGCTGGTGGAGATCATCCCTCTCTAGGTCAAACACGTGATACCCACATACTTAAGGCTTGCCTTCGCCATGGGTCCATGGCCATTGATTCCATCAGGAGCAGGAAAATCATGTGCTCTGACCATTATCTGAAAGCCTTTTCTCATTCTTCATCATGAATTTATTTTTTTTTTATAGTAATCTCCATGTCATGTCTGGAGGATGTTTTATCCATGTTTTTCTCTAGACTAAGGAGTTCCTCTTCTTTGCCAGCTCAGCCATCTAAGTTTTGTCATGTTGGGACCTCTGATAAACTGCTAAAGTCAAAGTAATCAATGTGTTTGGTTAAAAATCATCAGATGCATTTTAATTTTTGGACATATTTCTGACTTGTGAATAGCCTGATAAGGCTTAATAAAAGTATGAATAAAATAATATTGAGACTTAGGCTTGTACTAGGTTGCCATTTAGGTTTTACTATATTACAGTTGTAATGGCTAGATGTAACCTTAAGTTCTATATTAATAGTTCTTCTTTCACACTTCTTGCTTGTGGAATGCTCTTCTGGTTTCTTGCTTTCAAGTTAAGTAAGATCTTCAAAAATTTAAAACAGCGTCAGTCATTATTTTGTGTCTTCTAAATTCCTATTCTTTTATTCTCATTCTTAATATTATTTTCTTTTACTCATATTTTTTCACACTCTGTAACCCCTTACATCTTAGTGGCTTTATTGTCTTGCTTGGGTCGAAATGATAAAATAAATATGCTTGTGACTATAAAATCATATTATAATTCTGCTTGTTCCTTAGTTAGCACATTATGCACATCTAATACCTCATATATAATGAACTACGCTGCTTTGGCTAAGATGAATGATGGAAAGATATATCAGAGACACTGTTTGGTTTTCAATGAGAAAAGTCAAGAAATACAGAAAGAAAAACAAGATACAAATGATAATACTCATGTTTAAAGTCTGCTTGTGCGTTGTGGTGCAATGGATATCAACTTGGAATGAGAAATTTTGATTCAAGTTCAAATTCCAGTTGAATTTCTTCCATTCACTTATGTGCAAATACCCTTGGGAAAGGTATTAATCCATCACTTCCCTCCAGTTAGGGGTTAAATAACAGAACAGATTAGGTTCTATAGCCTTGGCTGGCAACCAGTCTACTGCAGAAAGAAATGGCAACCTACTGCGGGATAATCTTCTGCCCAGTCAGTCATGTCTCTTTCAAGACATGATCGCCCAAGTGTGTATCACGTATGGCACTTAACTGACTGTTAGGATATGCATTGTGGTGCAGTGGATATTGGCTCAGAGCGAGAAATTGGGAAGCCAAGTTCAAATTCATGTTGAATTCGTTGCATTCACTTACATGCAAATACCCTTGGGAAAGGTATTAATCCATCTCTTCCCTCTAGTCATGGGTTAAATAACAGGACAGATTGGGTTCTATAGCCTTGGATGGCAACCAGTCTACTGCAGAAAGTAATGACAACCTACTGTGGGATGATCTTGTGCCCAATCAATCATGTCTCTTTCAAGACATGATTGCCCAAGTGTGTGTTACTTATGGCACTTAACTGATTTGTTATATAAGTATTTATTTCAATAGATTTTTGTAATTTGGTAATTTTTTTGTCACAAAAGCTGATTATGAGCAAATAATAGCATCATAAAATCTTTTACTTCATAATTTGTGACATATTTGAATTACTACTGGATTGACTGCACCTCATTCTGATGTCTTGAAAATAAAGAAGATAATTACCTACTCTGACTGAAAAATATATATTAGTTCTCATTTATGTCTACATTAGTTAGTAATAGTTTGCACTTTCTCAGAGAAATGTCTTGTTGATCTTATCTGATATAATTTCACCAAGCAAACAGATTGATCTCTCTCCAGTAGAAAAACCCTAAGTTCATACAGAACTCAATGGGAAGAACAAGTCAATTTATTAAAGCAAAAGTTTAAATTAGCTGAAAACTATCAGTTCAATTCTTGTGCTGGATAGTAAATATACACTTGAGATATTTGTTTATACTTCTGAGATAATTATTTACATTATGAGTATTTACATTATTTATTTACATTTTTCAACTGTTGTCCTCATCTTTATTGCTATATTCACGACATTTTGGATGTTGCATGCTCCGGCCTTCTGCAGGTGCTTAGAATTTCAAACTGAACTCTTTATTTCAATCACTGGGGTATATCATTCTTGTTCCATGTGCCAAGCTACTTCTGGATGTCATATAGTTATCTCCCTTTAACACAACTCTCTAAGTTATTTGTACACCAGCCAAGTATTGAAGTCACAACTTTTTGTGACAAGTTACTTGATCTAACCAATGCTCTTATCCACTGAGCCAATGACACATGGCCCAGTGGAATGAGAATGATATACCCCAGTAATTGAAATAAAGGATTTGGTTTGAAATTCCAAGCAACTGAAGAAGGCTGGAGCATTTAACAGCCAAAACATTGCGAAGATGGCAATAAAGATGAAGACAATAGCCCAAACAATGTAAATAATGTACATTTGAGCTATTTAACCACATATCAATTTATTCATTTTCATTCAATTTGAAAATAAATAAATATAACTTCACTTGGCAAATAGACTGATTTTCCCCTCACCACTGCTTCACCCATGAAAAAAAATATAAGTTTATATAGAACTTAATGGGTAGAAACCATTTCAACTGTAGGTGGAACAAGTCATCTTATTAAAGCATTAAGTTTATATTAGCTGAAGGCAATCAGTTCAATACTTGTGTTTTGATAGCAAATACACACCTGAGCCACTAAACAATTTAACATGTATGATACTCGAAACTCCCAGATGCTTATTCAAGTCTGAATTTTATCATTCATATATCATGACAAGAAATGAAAAAAATTAAAGAGACTCTCTTTTAATAATTAACAAGCAGCCTCTCTGACAGGATGCCAAATGTCATTAAGTGAGTGTAAATAATTTTATAGGGAATGCTAATTTCTATATATTTGATTGATCATCTGAAAAAAGTATTTGCTGTAACAGGAAACAGAAAGCCATTTTGGTGGGGATGGAAAACAAAACTTTTTGGTCCTTCACTATTTTCACTAGTCAGACATCAAGGCTAACTAAATAGCAACAAGATTATGTATTCTAGTAGCAGGATAGGTGGATAGTGTTATGGTTATCAGTGTAGAAAGTGGAGTTTGCATGCCGAGTTCAAGTTCCAGCCTGGGAAAAATCTTATTCCATTTCTTTATTCACTAAATATGGGTTATAAAACAAAATAGAGTGAGCTTTCTAATTTTGGTTGGCTACCAGTCTATGAGAAGGAAAACTCTGAGTTTAAAGTTGTGGAGAAGATAACATGAAATCTCCTTGCTATCTTTCCTAAGAAATCACTGCTGTTCAAAGATAATAAAGAAAACAAATTTATTGCGAGCCACAAATGCTCATGTCCTGGAGGGACATAGCATTTAAAACCATGGGAAACCATTGCACTATCTTTCCCAAGGATGCATGCATTCACAGATAATAAATAAAAGAAATTTGTACAGTCATGATCCCCACTTCCTAAAGAAACATGGCATTTAAAACTATTAAGGAACCACTCTTATTTTTTCAAGAAATCATGCTAATTCATAGAGAATAAAGAAAGGGAATCTGTGGAGAGCCATTGTCAATGTTTTGATTGAGGAAAGATTACTCTGAATTCAAAACAATGGAGAAGGCAATGGGAAACCACACCATTTTTCTTCATAAGAATTTATAGCAATTCATAGAGAGTAAAGAAAGGGAATCTGTGAAGCGCCATGATTGTCTATGCCCTGAAGGGACATGACATTAGAAAAAAAAAAGAAAAAAAAAGAAAAGAAAAATAATTTAGAGATTTGTATTTCATAAAGGTGGTAGATTTTACAAGAGTTGAACTGGTAACTCAGCTAATATTCTCCTATTTCTGCTAACAAGTAAACATGAAATGAAACCACAGTTTTTGGTTTTGCAGAAATTATTGTACTTTCTGACCCTGTTGTGTGTCCTGAATATCAAAACCCTTGCAAAGAAGCTATTCATTTTCTCTCACATGCTATAGCCAATACACTTTTATTATTAGCACAGATTTTATGTCTCTAGTGTAACTTATTATTTATCATATTGTTTTGTAATGTGAGAGAAGCTGTCAGCTCTTCAAACCAAGTCTTTACTATTGTAGGATGTTCTTCCTGTTATCTACCTACTTTATATATATATATATATATTATTTTTTTTGAGAAAATGGTTGCCAATTTAGTTTTTGCTCAACAACTGGCATTGGGTAAAATGCCAAGTATGCATTTGTATAAGAAATTCAATATATATTGTTTGGGCATGCAGACAATGGTGTCTAATATACATATGGTAGATACTTTATTAGAGTTTTGTTAAAAAACACATGACAAAGTGAACTGGTATGTGCACCTACTTACAGTGATGCAAAAAAATGAAGTATGTAAAACAATATTATATGATGTATTTACATATTCTGAAAATGTGGTTATTTATGTATATGACTAAATGCTGGTTCCAGTCACCCAGGAATAACTGCTAAGAACACCCACTCTCCATGAGCAAGTGTCGGTTCCAATCATCTGGGAATGAGAACTAAGAACACCCCCACCTCAGGAGTGAATGTTTGTTCCAATTATCAAAAATTACTACTAAAAACACCTCCACCCCTCATAAGTAAGTGTTGGTTTCAATCATCCAAGAATGACTGATAAGAACACTCCTCTCCCCAAATTCATACAAAAAATTCTACAGGTGCATGCTGGGATTTCTTCCTAAGCAATAAAAATTAACAATTCTCAGTTCCATCTCTAATATTTTTGTTCTTTCTTGCTTTGAAGCCAAAACACTATAACCATTTGACTGTATCCCTTTTACATGTCAACACAATTCTTACTTTGTTAACTTTATTACTACTGCTGTGTTTAGTTTTGACCTGCACATATACTGTTTACTTAGTACTATTTTGTCCTCTTTTTCTTATTGGGAAACAATTCTATTGAACCATGGTCAACTACTCCACAGTAAGAGGTGGGGGCAAACATTATTATTTGTCCCAATTTACTTGTTATATTTGCATATACATTTCATATACTAAATGCAAAGACAATTGAGATAGAGGTAGTATATTGTTGGAGGATTCCCAGCCTTATAAATAATTAATGAATTTTTGAATGGATATCATTTATGATGCAATGGATATCAGCTCAGAATGAGAAATCAGAGGGTCGAGTTCTAATTTCATTTGAATTTGTTGTATTCACTTACGCACAAATGCCCTTGGGAAAAGTATGAATTCACCTCTTCACCCTCCAGTTATGGGTTAAATAGCAAGAACAGATTGAGTTCTATAGCCTTGGTTGGCAACCAGTCTACTGTAGATAGAAATGGCAGCATACTACAGAAAGATTTTCTGAACACTCTCTTCTAACATGCCTTGAGCCAGCATGGAAGAGTAGGCTCATAAAATAAACATGGAAATAAATATCTCATATTGATGCAGTCTGAAACATTGCAAAGTAAACTAATGCTTACTTAATGGATTTTATTTTTTTTATTCAACTTATTCTTATTACTTTAAACATTATTTTTAATGGATACCTGTATTTGAGTAGAACTTCATTTATTTTAAACAGTGTTTTTTTTTTGTTTACTAACATGCGTATTTGAGAAAACATATAAAAGAAAATGTACCCTTCGGTAAGTTTCAAACCGGTATCCCCCTTTCCAGGAGAAACCACCATCTGATCTGGCATGCTTTGATAGCTTTTTACAAAGAGTGCTAAAACAGAAACAAACCTTCCATCCCTCCTTTAATCAATAAATATGAGGTCCTCACAGCTAGTGGACAAGGCTGAGTGCTTGCTTGCAGATTCTCCTCTGTGTCCTCAGTTAATTCGTTTGGAATATCTGCACCCTACTTCCCACCTAAAATTGAGGGACATTTACATTACCCCCTTGCTAGCCTCTAAAATAATTTAAAAACTTGATCCCCATAAGGTGAGTGAAGGTGACAGAATCCCAGTCATCAACTTAAAGAAATGTGCCCCTGGACTCTCCTCTGTCCTCTCCAAACTCTACAACTACTGTCACTCTGCTTCTTACTTTCCTGCTTGCATCAGACCCCTCCAATTATCACCCTATCAGCTTCTTATTGATTTTTGGCAAAGTGTTCAAGGCTATCATCAATGCTGAAGTGGTTCAACATTTCATAATCCACTGCCTCTTCTCCTACAGACAGCATGGCTTCTGCTTTGCCAGGTCTACTGCTGACATGCTAATGACTATCATATACCAAGCTCATGAAAAAAACAGCAAAGCTCAAGCTGTTGCTCTGAATATCTCCAAAATATTTGACAGAGTGTGGCACACTAGCCTGCTGTGCAAGCTACAGGGCTATGGTATAACTGGATGCTTGTTTGACTTAATCAAATTATCCTATCGAACTACGTAATGAAGGTCGTATTGAATGAGCATGCTTCCAGATCGTATCATACAAACACAGATGTCCCTCAAGGCGCTATCCTAGGTCCTATGCATTTTCTGATTTTCATCAATGATCTCCCTGATGTAATCAGATCCCAAGTAGGCATCTATACTGACGATACAACCATTTGCACCCACTTCAATAAGAAATCTGCTGATGCTTCCAAAATAAACCTTGCTGCTGCACTTGAAAAGAACCTCCAATCAATAATGGATTGGGGTAAGAAATTACTCGTAAATTTTAATGCTTCCAAAATGAATCTGCTATCCTTTAACCACCATAGACAATCTTTCCTACCTGCCATCAGCATGGATCATGCGAAGCAATGCACTGACAGCAATACACTGCGCCTCCTCAGCCTCACTCTATCAGCTGACCTTAAGTGGAATGGCTACATTGAATTAGTAGCTAAATCTACTGTCAGGAAGGCTAGGAAGTTTTTTTCTTCTGAATCCATCATGCACATATAAAATCTACAATCTGCTCATGCATTGAATACTGCTGTCATATCAGGTTGGCGCCCCTGGTATTCATCTTGGGGTTCTTGACAAAATCCCAAAAAGAATCTGCAATGTAGTCGATCCTGACCTGGCAGCTTGATTCCAGTCTCTCTCTCACCGACAAGATGTGGCTTTTCTCTGTCTGTTCTACAAATATTTTCACAGATTCTGCTCCAATGAGCATAGCTCCTTGGTGCCCTCCCTGTGAGAATTTACTTGAGCTGCTAGACTAGCAACAGGGTCCCACCCTTTTACTGTGAAAATAATCAAGTGTAACTACAACTTTTACTCTTCAGCTTCTTTTCTTGCATTTCCAACCTGTGAAACCCCCTTCCATATTCTTGTTTCCCTGGTAATTACAATCTCCAAGAGTTTAAATGCAATGTCAACCATCATCTCTTATCTCCTTGATTCCCATCCTTCTTACTTTACACTTTCCTCTCACGCCGCTCTCTTTACACCAATAAACAGGTGAAGAGGCTCATCCCTTGTTTTCTGTTTAGGATGTGGTTTCTGGTTTTTCTCTTTTCCAATCTTTTCACTCTTTTTTTTATTTTATTTATTTTTTTTTCAATTGGAGTAGATAGACTAAAGTATCGCCCGGTTCACACTCCACCCACGTCTATTGAACAGGTGAAGAGGCTCATCCCTTGTTTCCTGTTTAGGAAGTGGTTTCCGGTTTTTCTCTTTTCCAATCTTTCATTTTATTTTTTTCAATTGGAGTAGATAAACTAAAGTATCGCCCAGTTCACATTCCACCCACGTCTATTGAACAGGTGAAGAGGCTTATCCCTTGTTTCCTGTTTAGGATGTGGTTTCCGGTTTTTCTCTTTTCCAATCTTTTCACACTTACCGTAGCCCCCTGCGCATCAGTGGCGTTTTCGCCTTGCTTGGGGTGATATGATAAAAAAAAAAAAAAAATGTACCCATCCTTCTCTGACACCAACTGTGACCTCTTCAATCTCCTATTATGTAACCCCCTGCAACTAGTGGCAGTACTGCCTTTCTTGGGGTGAAACGATTATAAAAAAAAATGTACACTCGATGTCGTACACAAAGTTGGGGTGCAGTTTGACATTATAAGAAAATTATAAATTGCATCCCCACTTCGGAAACACTTTTTTCGTTACCACTTTTATTTTTAATCTTTTATTTTCTCAAAAATGAACAAGTTTCCAAAGAAATAAAGGTCATTTTCGTAAAGATATTTTTTCGTAGAAAAATTATTTATTTTTTCCGAATTGTTAAAAAAAATTATGCAGAAGTAGCAAGTTTAAAAAATATATTTTTCTCATAATATTTAACGTTTTCAGTGTATGATGTTCTTGTTATTTTAATGGAAAAAAAAAAGAACCTTAAATGCGAATTTAAAAAATATACAAGTTTACTGTTTCCTATTAAAATAAATTAAAACATTAAAATTAAAAAATATATTTTACTACGTCTGGTAAATATTATTGCCCTTGCATTCACGCATTGTAATACAGAGTTATCTCCCTTTTAAACAATATTTTATCAATTGGGAGTTTCGGGTAGCCGATATGAAGAGTGTGATTAATTGAAAGAGAAGCCGATTTAAAAAATGCATATTTTAGCCAGTTTCACGTATTCGAAATCTGGTTGGGGCAAATTTGGGATTACTTCATATTCATGCCTTTGAGAGACGCCAGAATCCACTCCCAACCCATAACGCATAAACAGGAGGTAGCTAGAATTTAGTCTTTCTCAGGCAGTCAATATTAGACTTAAAAAAAAAATCACAAATGCTGCAAAAAATGATTGATTTCAATA
Organism: Ascarosepion bandense; assembly: GCA_037127315.1. Taxonomy (NCBI): domain Eukaryota; kingdom Metazoa; phylum Mollusca; class Cephalopoda; order Sepiida; family Sepiidae; genus Ascarosepion; species Ascarosepion bandense. Next base: position 17,521 of record JBBBDQ010030018.1, read on the forward strand.
GTTCATTCACGAAGTGAAGACAAAATTCATTATTTTATGTTGAGCGACAGGGGAGGCAACTTGCTTTAATAAATTGATCATTTCGAGTTTCTGTATGAAGAAATGAAAAAAAAAAAGAAGAAAAAAAAAAGAAAATTATTCTTTTAGTGGCAATTCATTTAAGGCAATATTTTTCAAACTGTTACAATAAAAATATGTATCAATCTATGTGCTGGTTATCCAATCCAGACTAATTAAATTTGAGCTAATTAACTGAATAGTGTGTGTTAGTTAAGTGCCATACGTAATACATGCTTTGGGTGATCATGTCCTGAAGAGACATGACTGACTGGGCAGAAGATTATCCCACAGTAGTTTGCCATTGCTTTCTGCAGTAGATTGGTTGCCAGCAAAGGCTATAGAACCCAATCTGTTCTATTATTTAACCCATAACTGGAGGGAAGAGATGAATTAATACCTTTCCCAGGAGTATTTGTGCATAAGTGAATGCAAAGAATTCAACTGGAGTTTAAAAAATGTAAATACCATTCATGTTTGATTTAGCACCTGAGATGCCAGTTAAAGAGGGGAATTAATTGAAAGGGGCACCTATGTAAAAAATGCAATTTTTAGCCATTTTCATTTATAAGAATTGAAAGAGGCAATGTAAAATCAACAACATGAATAACGTGTCACTTTCAACACAAATATTTTGTTAAATTTTTTAAAGTCCTTCAATATCATTATCTTCCTCATCTAGGGCTAATTCGAGAAGGGGGAACAAAATCAAGCATTTATGGAATATATATATATATATATATATATATATAGTTTGATAGATGAAACCTATATCTGAAACATACATGTTGATAATACAAATATAATAGCACCATCCAAATGTAAAAGTCTAAAAATAATAGAAGAATTAATAATAATAATAATAATAATAATAATAAAAACACTCAATATCCGCTATGAACACAGCCACAATGTACTGACCATGTTTGGAAAATAGAACATTCCTATAACTCTAGATACATGCATAAAAAAATCCATAGATTCTGTTAAAAATAAAATTAAATATATCTTTGATACAGCTGAAAGCGCTTTGATATATTAAACATTCAGATAATTTATATATAATTTATGTCCTGAAAAGAAAAAATTATAAGATTGCATGAAAAATTCTATAAAAAACATTGTCAAGCACCTTGTTAGTTGTTTTTAATGAAACTTGCATAAAAGTGGGATTGCTGCCAAATACACAATACAAATGAGATAACGATATATATTTTTATATATCAAAAACAATATTGAGGAAAAATGTATGACATAGTGGAAAAGGTTTTCTTGTGATGCATTTCGTCCTTTAGGATTTTGAGCTAAATCTGCTAAAATAAGAAAATTGGTTAGAGGGAGTGATATGTATTTCCTTATTGTAAAAAATTTACTCCAATGAAGTTCTAAAGAATGAAATGTGTCACAAGAAAACGTTTTCCACTTTGTCATATTTTCTAAATATGTGTGTATATGTATGCTTGTGATGATAATAATAATAAAAATAATACAACTGAGAAAATATATGACAATTAAAAGAATTCTACATGCTTCTTCAGGTTAGAACTTTTACCAAAAAGTGCTTAACATAATTAGTGTTTGTTTGCTCAGAAAGTCTATGGGATCTGATAAGTTCAATAGATTTATCAAACATCTTGTTCTCAGGAGTGTTCCAATGTAAAACTCTTGGGTCAGCTAACTAGAGAAGACACACACACACACATAAGTGTTTGTAGCTATTATAGATCCTAAAAGTAAAGCCAAAATATATGCCGATAAAACAAACACATTTATAGGACAGCAACAAGATGAAATAAAATATGTAAGAGATTGTGGGAGACTGATGAGAGAAACTGAAATATAAGAAACACTGGCTTTTTATTTCAATAGAGAATCCAGGCAGCAACTAACAAATTTTGTTCTTTCTTTTTGTAGCAAATTTTACAGGTAAACTGACATACCAAATATAATAAAGCCACTAAGATGTGGTTGGGGGGCAGTTACTGACTATGAGAGAATATGAGGAAAAAAGAAAACATTATGGAGAGAGAACAATAAAAGAACAGAAATTAAGACAAAAGATAATGATTGGCATTGCACTTAAATTTTTAATATCAAACTTGACTGGAAAGCAAGAAGCTGGAATGAGTGTCTACAAGCAAGAAGTGTGAGAAAAAAAAAACTTAGCATAGAGCTTATGGTTATATCTAGCAATTTTAAATATAAAAGGATGAGACTTAGCTGTCAATTTAGTACTGTGCTTAAATTTGTGAAGTCAAGGTTCTAAAGTGGAAAGCTCATCAGATAAATTATCATGAAAATATTTATAGAAAAGTACAAGGAAGCTTTGTTATGGTGGCAGTAAAATGACTGAAGCCGAGAAGCAAAGTCAGGATTGATAACATTGTGGATTCTTCTTTGGATTTCATCAAGAAATAAATAAAGGCACCAGGCCAGATGTGACAGCAATATTCAATGCATAGGCAAAATGGTAGATATAAAATATATAACAATGACCTTTACTGAAATAACTAAAATGATTTTATTTTTGCTTTTCATATCAAGTGTTAATATGGTGATTTTCAAATGAAAGGTATTTGGCTTGTGAGAGACATACATTAAATCTAAAGGAATAAATCTTAGCCAGTCATGGACTTTCACTTCTACATATGTTAAAAGAATAATGGCAAAAAATTTACTGGACTAGAATTTGAAATAGGAAATGTATTGTGTAAAACTTGCAATGCTTTCTTGGGAAAGACTGTTGAGGCATTTCTCATTGTCTTTTTCATAGTTTAAGTGTTTCCCTTCTCTTAGACTGGCTATCACCTGAAGTGAGAGAGTCAAGTCTAGTCTGCTGTTTAACTCATAGGTGGAGGAAGGAGAGATGGATAAATAATTTCCCAAAGGGCATTAGTGTAAAAGTGAATGCAGTTGACTAGGCCAGAATTTAAACTGTTTGTCAATTCATTTCTCTACTCTGATAACAGTTATGCTATTCAAACTTAACTAAAGGTAAAGAATATTAAAAGATTAGTTGTTTCTCAATTGTTTGTCACACTTGTAGTTTACAGAGAAAAGAGAAAAATTAAGCAATTTGGAGTAGAGAGAGAAAGCTAATGCCGTTTGGGGTGTAGAGAGAAAGCTAATGCCGTTTGGGGTGTAAAGAGAAAGCTAATGCTGTTTGGGGTGTAAAGAGAAAGCTAATGCCATTTGGGGTGTAAAGAGAAAGCTAACGCTGTCTGTGGTATAGAGAGAAAGCTAACGCCGTTTGGGGTGTAGAGCGAAAGCTAACGCTGTCTGTGGTATAGAGAGAAAGCTAACGCCGTTTGGGGTGTAGAGAGAAAGCTAACGCCGTTTGGGGTGTTGAGAGAAAGCTAACGCCGTTTGGGGTGTAGAGAGAAAGCTAACGCCGTTTGGGGTGTAGAGAGAAAGCTAACGCCGTTTGGGGTGTAGAGAGAAAGCTAACACCATTTGGAGTGTAAAGAGAAAGTTAACGCTGTTTGGGGTGTATAAAGAAAGCTAACCCTATTTGGAGTGAAAAGAAAAAAGTAATACTGTTTGGGATGTACAAAGAAAGCTAATGTCGTTTGGAGTGTAAAGAGAAAAAATATTCTACCACCGATAGGATTGAAGATTGATTTCCTTTTATTACAAAAGTGTCCATCACTATTTGCTAACACAGATTATTCAATTATGCTGTGTTATAACAATTTCTATTTAAAAAATTGAATGCAATATTTTCACTCATCTATATGTATTTTCTTGTGGTGATTTGGATTAACAAGCAATTAAAAAAACAGTCATAGAATTAATGAACACTTTGCAGTAAAATAGTTTCTCTATGTTTGTAATTGCTGGTATGTGCTTATGTATGCAAGTGAGTAAGCGTGTGTGTATATGTGAGATACAGTGTCTGAGTGTAACAGTAGTTGTGTGTTTACACTTGGTCAATTTCCTTTGATGATATTTAATCTGGTTGATCACGTTTTATCACCACAGATTCACTCTGCTGTGACAGGTAAAGTAAATGATTTTCATGGTGAATTGGAAAAAAAAGTAAGTAAATTTGACATTTAAACTCTTGGCGGATTGCATATTTTTCAACTTATATGGATATCAGGTGTAAACACTGCTATAGGCTTACAGACTTAAATTCAAAGCAGTAGTATTGATATTTCAATATCAATGTTTGTTTAGTTATTAAACCCATATCCTCCTGATATCAGTTTAAACTGACACCTTTATTTTTTTTTTTTTTGTTTCAATATATCTAAACTATAATGTTGAAAAGTGAAAATTTCACTGAAATATACAGAAAATTTTTCAAGTCTTCATCGGAAAAAAAAAAAATCAAAACTTTATTATTCTGTTGAGCAGATGATAAAATAAAGGGTTTTGCTGTAGCATAGTAATTAAGTAAAATGGTCACAATATATGAGAAAAAAGTAGATGTCAGTTTAAAATGACACCAGAAAGATACAGGTTAAAATGAAGTATATGAATTTGGAACACTATGTACTTACACTTTGATTTAAACCTGAGATATTTGGTTAAAGAAATATAATGTTAGTCAGCTAAGCCAAGACAGTTTTCTCAGCAGGTTAATTCAGAAGACAATATTAAAATGATATAAAAATTGCAAGGGGAAACTATTTTTTCCTGGGGTAAGAATAAATTGCTCAACTTCAGGACCCACCCCTCTGTTGTACTTAAAGGTAAAAGATGCCTGAAGCAATCAACGGAAAACATGAGCAAATTCTGTCTCTACCATCATGTTCATACAGAAAGTGAGGTCTGCACATTAAACTGATTGCGTAAAATTTGTAAAAGTAGATAAATTCTGAGATTACTTTTTTAAAAATGCATAAAACATGTGCCATGTTTCTGAAGAATGTAAAAATTTAATTTTTTCTAAATTTTGAAAAAGCTTTATTTGTTTTGGCTATTTTTTAAGTTTTATAAATAAACTTTTCATTTAGAACACGAATGATTTAAATTAATAGAAAAAATTTTACAAATAAAATGCAATAAAAAATTCAAACAATGCTTAACTTAGTTTACATTTTAAAACAAATCTAAATTTAAGATTCGTTGAATTTTTTATTGCATTTTTTTGTAAGATTTTTTCTAATGAGTTTATTGAATCAATATTATTTGACAATAGCCTTGTAGATTAAAGCTTTTGTTTGTGAATTTGGTGACAGTAATTGTGAGTTCAATCTCTGGGCCTGGGTAGAACAGATTAAGACCCAATGGAAAGGGGGCGAGTAATAATTGAGTAGTGCTAAAAAGAACAAAATGAGATATCCTTAGACATGGAGATTGGAATGAAAATAATCTATCCCTGTAGACTAAATAAAAGTTCAGTTTAAAGTTCACAGAATGACGAGCACCTGAAGAAGGCTGGAGTGTACAACAGCCAAAATATTGGAGGGGAAGGTGTGGAATAACAACAAAAATGAGGACGTTTGTCTGAATGTAAATAATAACTATCCTAGAAATGCAGACAGAAATTAAAAAAAGAAATCAATATCAGTGACTCATAAAATATCTAAACTTATTTATAAATGAAACTGTCTGTGTGTGTGTGTATCTGTTACCTATAGACTCCGAAATGGCTGAACTGATTTTTTTGAAAATTTACACAGTTGTACTATAAGCATCTGTGAGTGTTCTTAGCTAGGTTTTGTGTTGAGGTACCCCCAATAAATATCGAAAATCGATAATCGAAAAAATTGGGCTATAGAAGGAGTGGTCCGATTTAATCAAATTTGATACACTCATAGACAAAGATGTAAGAAATGATACTCAGAAGTTTCAAGGTTACAGTTCTTACAATAGTGCAGAAAATCGATAATATATATATATATATATATATATATATATATATATATATATATATAAAAGGCAAGATGCTTGTGAGTGTGTGTCTGTTTATCTGCCTGTATGTCCTTCATACAAATCCACAATTTTTATCCGATTCTCACCAAACTTCACACAAATATTCTTTAGTCTGTGCTCCAGGACCATGGATTAGTTTTAAAGCTTTCATTACACCTGAGCAATGCCAGGCTATACTGCTAGTTGTAAATATAAAAAAAAAAACACAAAGAAGAGTTAAACTAGTATTTCAAAGCTAATTTTAGCCCAAAATTTCAGCAGCAGTATACTAGTGTACGTTGCTGGTTTATTTCCAGGTCAGAGATTTGAATCTAGGCAAAATTAATTGTTTATATCAATTTGCTGTAACAAAATCAAGCAACAACTAAAAAAAACTAACATTAGCTTTTATGTAATAAGATTATAATGCCACAAATTTTACAAGAGAATAATTAAATATTAAGCCATTAATTACCATGATTACTTAAAAGACGAGAGGGTGAATGGTAATCTCAGAAAATAAACTTTGCAAATGAAGTTCAAATTTCAGCTGAGTCCATTTGTGTTCACTTTGCACTATTGTTCTTGGAAAAGGTATGAATCCACTTCTCCCTGTTCTGTTCAATTGTTAGACATTGAAAAAAAATTGCATTACTAGAATACCATGATAGTTAAGGAAGAATAAAACTGTTAAGTAAGAACTTGGGAAAATCACTTCTCCATGACTAAATAGTCATGGAGAAGTGACTAGACATTAGCAATAAGTAAGTTCCAAAGTCAATATTGAGAGAAGCCAATAAGGCAGACTTAAAAGTTCAACTACAACATTTGTCTTTTTTGGAAGGCTATCGAGTGAAATGGTATGCCAGACAAAAAGAGAAAGTAATCCAATTTTTTTGCACCAAAACAAACTATAACCTCTTTCGATAAATAAACAAGCCTTACCTTTCCACGCAAAAGCATACCTGCATCGTTGAACAACATTATAGAAAGAGTCTTTGTTTGTCAGGATAGATCCTACCCATACCATACAGGTACCCTTCAAGGGCAGAGGTAAAACACTTCCATCCCTCATTCCCCTTTCTTGTGACTTATTGGTAAAGTAAGAAATATCCGAGAGGCAGACATGCATGATTGGATGCAGCTGATAGGTACAAACAGACTGAGCAGAACAGCCTTGGTAGCTTGTTATACAACAATAGCAGCTGTAGTATAAGTAGCAGCAGCTATAAGTTAATGCCTTTTTTTCCCAGATCAATTGATAGATAAGAAAATTATTATTTTCAAAGGTACTTATGTAATGCTTTTAATTGCATCATCAGAAAAGGTTGGTAAAGAGAAGAGTGACAGGGTTATGCAAGTTGGTAGAATAAGCCTTTGTCAGTAGGTGCAAAATTTTCTAATCTATTAGAAAAAAAAATGATATTTAAATAAAATGTACATGTTTAATTATTTTCTTCTCTCAATGCAGTATTGGACATGGAGAGCCCTACTTTAGCAAAATACATTTTGATAAAAACTTTTAACAGTTTTAATAATCATTTGATGCAATAAAAACAATTCTACATATATAAAATGCAATGTACATTTACACACACACACACATAATATATATATATATACACACACAGATAAAAAGACCTTGAATAAGTTTTCACTGATTTTTCATGAAAAGTGATGTTTTATTTACAAAAATTAGTAAGAAACATGTCACTGAAAGTATTGTCCTTTGGTAGTCATGACTGGCCTCATTTGAATTCCACACCAGAAAAATTACATATATTTTGAGGCTAACCATAAGTCAACCTATTTTTTGGCATCTTTATAAGAATGAAAGTACTGCTCAGCCAGGCCAAGTGTCATTGATTGGAACAAGTGATAATTGAACAGAACAATGTCTGGTGAATGGGGTAGGACTTTTTATTTGTTTCCAAGTAGGTCTTCACCCATTTTGCAAATGTTGCCTAGGGTTGTCATATTGCAAAATCACTTTTTTGTGTCTCTGTTTATATAGCAGTCATTTTTTCTTCAGTGCTAAGCTCAAATGCATCAATTGTAGTCAATAGTGATCTCATATGATGGTTTTGGTCGATTTAAGCAGCTCATAATAAACTATACCAGCTGATCCCACCAAATGTAGAGCAGAAGCTTTGAACCATGGATATTCAGCTTTGATGCTGATCTTGATGCAAGGCTGGGTTTACCTCATGATCTTGTACATTTAGGGTTATTTTAGTGTACCCATTTTTCATCATTGGTCACAACATGATACAAAAAAAACTTTCCTTTTCTACCATTGATGCAGCTGTTCACATGTGACAAGACGCCGTTTGATGTCTCTCGGTTTCAACTCGCTTGTCCTCGCTTTTGAATCATTCCTAATGCTTTCAAATGTTTTGAAACTGTTGCGTGATCAACTCTTAATGATTCTTTAAGTTCAGCTTGTGCCTGACATAAGTCTTCATGAAGTAATTCCTCCAATTCTTTATCTTTAAATGTTTTTGGTATACTAGAGCGTTCTTTATCTTCAATATAAAAATCATTACTTTTGAAGTGTCTAAACCGATCTCTGCATGTTGTTTCTGACAGAACATGGTTGCCATAAGTCTCAACAAGAATTCTGTTGCTTCAGCAGCAGAATGCTTTTGAATAATGTAGTGCAGTAAAATTACCTGCAAATACACTTTCTTTGACATGAAATCTGACAAGTTTAACGTTATGAAAAACAAAGTTGTTTACACTTCAGCAAAATGACATACACTGAATTTCAAGCTTGCTTATAGTACTTCCTTATAGATGCATTACCATCTGAAACTATGTGCATGCAGTTCTGGAAACACCTTCTGTTGCAAAACAACAAGAACTTATTCAAGGTCCTATATATATATTTATTATTACTATAAATTTTATTTTTAGTAAGTACATGTGTTTGAGTTGGTGTCACTTTTTTTTATTTTACTAAACAGTAAAACTAATAACATCGGGCCTAGACTGAGAAGTTCTACCAAAGAAAAATTCTGCCTCTGACAGAAATCGAGCCTCTTTTTTTTATCATCAGGAAACCACTTCTTAAGGCAAAGTGTGCCTCTCATGGAACCAGACTGACAGAACAAAGTCTCTCTCTCTTCATGAGGCAGGTAAAAGCATTATATATATATATATATATATATATATATTTATTGTAGATCTTAATATTATATACTGGATTACATAGTGCTCCATGTAGTATAAAAGGGGTATTAAGTATATATTAATAAACATACATATACCTCGCCGATAACACAACTCAGAGTTTCAAGCACAAATACTCATCACCTGAAGATTGCGTTGTATATAAAATTCAGAGCTGTGCTATTGCTGATGGATTTTTATATACATATATATCTATGGCGTGTAACTCTTTTCACAGTGTGTACAAATACTACACTCAACACTTTACCTTTTGATCCTTTGTAGACCACCCAGATACAGTAGTGTGCAGAAGTGGGGCAGAGGGTGTAATAGTCCAGATTGAAATAAAAATTTAGTTTATATTTAATTTGAATAAAGTGTTTATTTCATGTTTAATCTTTTTTACATTTTGAAAATACCTTCCTTTCTCACATTTCTCAGTGCTAGGCACTATAGGTACCCTTACTTGAGTCTTAGGGGTATACAATCAAGGAGTTGGCCCTGGGAATCAACAAACCTCTTCATGTCACTGCCTAGATACATTGGTCTTCAACAGAAGTGACCATCATGCATAATCTCATTTTTATAGATATTTTGCTTCTAATAATGATAATAATAAAGAACCCAATAAGCATTGATTTTATAGCATAAAACTATAAAATTAAAATCATTTAATTATGATCTTTTAAGTAATTATCTGAAATTAAATAAACTTTTGGTTTACATTTCTAACCACCATATTAATTAACTATATTAATAATGTTATGACAATATAATCTCATTACCAATACTATTTAGCTGTGCATTTTTTTCACTTATAATGATATATTGTGAGTTTTTTTTAATTTTGAGGCATTATTTTAACCTTTAGCACTCTGTAATCCTCATCCATTGGATTAAGTGGTCACATGACTGCAGTAGCGGCATCTTCAAATTTCAGCTTGTCATTTTTCTGTTGCTATAGTAGGATAGAACAACACTAGTGCAAAATTCAACCACATTATTGATCAAAGGTGCATGCAGTGGCTGTACAACCATTCTGTTTGACAAATGATGTCATTTACATGCAGCATACTAAAGATTAAGTTGGGAAGATTAAGTTGGGAAGATTAAGTTGGGAAGATTAAGTTGGGAAGATTAAGTTGGGAAGATTAAGTTGGGAAGATTAAGTTGGGAAGATTAAGTTGGGAAGATTAAGTTGGGAAGATTAAGTTGGGAAGATTAAGTTGGGAAGATTAAGTTGGGAAGATTAAGTTGGGAAGATTAAGTTGGGAAGATTAAGTTGGGAAGATTAAGTTGGGAAGATTAAGTTGCTGAAAACTCTACAGAATTTGGGAAGTGAATTGATTAATTGCTTTTTATGACTTAGTACTTTTTGAAAGTTATTTAAAGCCAGGAAATATTTTTAGTTTGTAAAAACTTTTCAAAACATACAAGTTCTACTAATTAATCCATAGCTAGTGGGAGAAGAGGTGGATTCATAACTTTCCCAAGGGTATTTTCATGTAAGGAAATATAACAAACCTGAGTTAAATTGGAACTCAGCTCTCTGATTTCCAATTCTGAGTCATTACACCACCCATACATCCAATCTTACATCAACAGATATTCCAAAGCTGTCACCTATCTAGTTACTGATGAAGATTAACTGCTTAACTTTGATAATTATACAAAACCCAGTGTTTTAATATGATATGACCATGAGCCTTGGGAAATAGAAGGAAATTAAACAATATTTGACTGTATGGCTAAAAACTTGTTTAAATATTTTTAAGCAGAGTGACTTTTCCCTTCAAATAATCAATGACCAAAGTAGATGACCATTTGTTGTCCATTATAATATTTTAAAATATAAAAAAATAGAAGAACCTGACCACATACCTCAACAAATTTGAGTAAAGTGTGAATCATCAAAATATACGAGGTATAGAACATCATTCTTCTTTCTTTTATGTGCCATGTCCTTTCAGGATATAGGCAATCATGGTCCTCCATATCTTCCCATCTCTTGTAGCTCTTAATACCTTTTGTTTTGATATTTCTCCAACAGAAATGTGGTTCTTCCACAAAATTTTATTTCTGTTGCTTTGAGTTTTCCTCCTTAATCTTTGAAGAGACCATCTAGTATTTGCTGCTATATGGGAGGACAAATATCACGTAACAGTCTAATACTCTTTTCTTTGTTTCCAACGGAATTTTCTTGTCTCTCATTATTTTACTAAGCTTTTGGAACATTTCCTTGGCAATGCCAATATGCCTTTGGATATCTTTCCATTTTCTGTTTGAAAAGGTATTTAAATTTCTGTACCTGCTTGATTTTAGTATCCCTGACCTGTAAGTGGCATTTTGGATTCCTCTTTTTACTGATGACCATATTCACCACATTCTGTAGGAGGTTTTGCATTTTCCTTTCCCTGTTTGCTATCAGCACTGTGCGATCTGTGTATCTTATATTGTTAAGATTGTGGCTGCCAATGATGAATTCTGGCAGGACATCTAGTTCTCTCAGATTTGTCTTACTGTAGAGGTTGAATAAATCAGATAAGAGGACACATCCTTGTCTTACACCCCTTTCTATTTGAGTATATCTACTGAACTTATTTCCTGTCCATATGCAAGCAGTTTGCTGCAATTATAGGTTCTTGATTATTCTGTCTTTCCCTAATGTGTCAAGGTTGCCAAGCATCTCTATCAAATCTTTGTGGTGTACTTTGCTGAATGCCTTTGTTTAGTCTATAAAACACAGGTACATGTCTGTCTGCAGTTGTATTGCCCTTTCAGATAACATTCTGAGCATAAATATTGCATTCCTTATTCCAGTGTCTTAAATGAACCTGCACTGTTTTTGTTCTATCTCTGGCCTGATTCTGCTGCACATTCTATACATCAGAATCTGAATGATGAGTTTTGTTATGTGGCTCATTAAGCTAATTGTTTGGTAGAGTTCACATTTCTTTGTGCCTGGGTTCTTAAGCAGTGCTATGAAAATCAATCTGCTTAGGTATTCTGGTATATTACTAATGTTGTAGATGTCATTTATTATTAATGAAAATTCTTTTGATGCACTTTGATTAAGGAAATGAAAATACTTTAAAAAGTGAATATTCTAAACACTATATTTTTATTCTCACTTAAGATAAATTTTAAAAATTTAATATTAGCTGTTTCTTTATAAGGAAACATTCATTGGCTGGGTAACCAATACCACTATTGGTTGAAATTCATAAAATATTATTAAAACAATTTTTCAGGAAAATCAGTTTCTCAGGTCTAGTAGCTGTTATTGCTCTTACTAGTATTGATGGGGGTTTCCAACCTAATGTTTTATTTCAAGTAGATGCATTAATGTTAAAAAATTCACAGATAGATGAAACAAATGTACATCTGATAGTTTAAGTAGTAGTTTTAAAATTTGTGTGTCTGATGACCTTTGGGGTAATTTGAGAGTGTGATGGAAAGAGGGGGAATTATTGGTTATGTTGGTCATTGTTTTGACATATTTCTGCAGAAAATGAGTCTGAAAGTACCAGACTTGTTCTAAGTTTACATCCAATGTAAATTTCATTGTACTGAAATAGACCACAACAGGGAGTAAAAAGGGTTGTAATTGAAAGAAGGTGAGAAAAAGGATATCAAACCAGGAATGCTAAACCACAGGACATAACTGTAGATGGGGAAAGGAATACTTAAACTTGCTTATCATCTCAAAGATTACTTTTAAACAACAACAAAAAAAGAAGACTGCATTAATAGTATAGAGTTAAAACAAAAAACAATATAAACATATTAAATAAGAGAAAAACAAATGTTATTTAAACAAAATGCTATTACTTCTATCGTTTAATATAAACTCACTAATTTTTCACTGAATTCCTGGAATGAGAAGTTATTTACACAATTTATATTCAGAATATTGTCCTTATCTTCACAACATTTTTTGTGACCTCTGGCCTTCCTAAATGACCAAAATATTGTGATAACAACAACAAAGATGAGGACAATAGTCTGAATATAAATAGTGTAAATAAACTCACTTATGTGAGATGATAAGATACCATTGAGAACAGTGGTTTCCAAACCAATGGTTGAGACTCAAGTGAGAGCTGCAAAGATGTTCCTGAGATGCATGAGATGATTGAAAAAGAAATAATAAAAAATTGTTCATAGGTTTGCCTATATTCCAGTTCACACTCCTCCTGAGTTGTCTGAACAGGAGTTGAGGTTTATCCATTGTTTCTTGTTTAGGATTAGGTTTCTGATTCCTTCTAAAGTCTATTTCAATGCTATACTTCTAATGCCTTCATCTAAATCCTGAAATCAATAAATTTAGTACTGATTACAGATAAGAAATTCAGTTTTCTGGAAACATGACTTTATTCAACCAGTATTTTTCTGTCTTTTATACAATTAATTCTTTTAACTATCTATAGAAAGAAAAGCAGAATTTTCTCACTATCCCTCTCAGTATCTGTTTCTATTTCATTAATATTCAATATGTACATTGTGGTGCAGTGGATATCAGTTCCGAACGAGAAATCAAAGAACTGAATTCAAATTCCAGGTGAACTTGTTGCATTCACTTATGCACAAATACCCTTAGGAAAGGTATTAATCCATCACTTCTTCCTCTGGCTATGGGTTAAATAGCAGGACAGATTAGGTTCTATAGCCTTGGTTGGTAATCAGTCTACCACAGAAAGTAATTGCAACCTACTGCAAGAAAATCTTCTGCCCAGTCAGTCAGGTCTCTTTTAGGACATGATCACCTAAGTGTGCAACTAAACTGACTCTAAAAACTTAGTCTTTCAGATTATGACTAATTTTCTGTGTCCAATGTAGTCCTGAACATTTTTTTCTATTGTGTAGGCCTTATTTACATTATATTAACATTTTAGGAAATATTATATTCATTTTCTAAAATCTCACAATATCATTATATTTTTTTTATTACAGATTTTGTAGGAATATTAATGCAATCTTCGGTTTTTAAAATGTTGTCTGAGATAGATAAACTAAATCAAAACTAATAAGGGGAATGAAAGAAGGAATGAATGAAGTACGAAAGAAGGAAAAGAATGATGGGAAAAAGGATTGGCCAATAACACTGGCATTGAATTGAAGACTTGGAGATCAAATATAAGAACAAATACAAGGAAAAACCTTGGAGGAACAGGAAGAAACCTTCACTTGACAAGAAAGAAATCACCTACCTGGAATTTCAGCTGAAGTGAAATAAAAAGTGAAAAAAAAAAAAAAAAAAAACAAAAACAAAAAAAACAAAAAGAAAAAAACAAAAGCAAGAAAAGATGACGTGCCCAAAATTTGGCACCACTGAGCACAGATTTTTAGGTCTTCATTTTGAAAGAAAAGGAAATAGCTAAATGGAAGTAGGTGGGACACTATTTCAACAGCACTTTGATATAAAAGGTACTTGAACAAACAACAAGTGGAAATAAACATTGGTCCATTTGAACAGGATATAAGAATACAAGAAGGGTAAAAGAAGCTGATTTTTCGACCAACAAGACAATTGCTAGTAAACAATTGTAAACAATTTTTTATTAAAAAATACTAAGAAAAAGAATGATTATTATTTTGAAATTTCATGAGGTGAAGCATTGTCAGTTGTTATTAATTTTGGACTCTTATTTCTCTCATCTAATTTCAGTTGCCTCTATAGAAACAACTGTCAGTGTGGATTACCAATAATGTCAGAACATCTGTACTCATTTTAAGTAAGTAACTGAAATTAAGATAAAAAAATACTAGCAAAAAATGAATGATACTTCCTCTAAAAAGGCTAACATCAAATTTATTCAAATTTAACTGTATATCTATTTAATATATTTCAGAGTTGCAATAAAAAGTAAGAGAAATAAAATGAATGAAATACCAGTCAGAAATTAATAACCAACAAGGTTTTCACCCAAGAAGACTAACCAATCATTCAAATTTAGCCATATAGCTATATTATCTATTTCAATTTCTTATATATAGCAGTTGCAATAAAAAACAAGAGAAATGAGATTACAAAATTAATAATTGACAATGCTTCATCTAATAATAAAATTCAATGATAATATTACTCGTATATAAAAATTAAAGATGACAGCACTGAAAGTTTGGGCAAAATAAGATATTAAGCCATATGGTTAGATTTGAGCTTCTGCAACCATTGGTGTCTTTAGTTCAAGTGGGTGGGTAGCGGTTGCACAAAAAAGATGCTCCCCAGGAAAAAAGTTATGCCATTTTGAGTTTCACTGAAAGCTTATTGTTAATTTCCAAGCTGTGCTGTTTAAAATGGCTTGCATTATACACTGTTTAAAATAGAAATGTGGCATCTATTTCATTATATATATATATATATATATATAAAATGCTACCTTCTCTAATGGTGTTGGTCACATGATCAATTATATAAGAATAAATTTAGTGCATGTATACGCATTTAATCTTAGAAATGCTTGCAAAGATCTGTAGAAAAAAATAACTTTAAAAAAACAGTACAATGACAAAGTTCTCAGAATAATTATTTTAAAAATCTTTAAAAATTAAAACATAAAATAAATATATAAAACAGATATAAATCAAAATATATATGCTATAATCTATCAGACAAGGAAACTCATTAAAAACAAGAATTATCTTTTGGAAATAATTGGGTAGATTTGCCAAACTGGAATACTTTTGAAAACTGAATACTAGTAAATTTTTAAGCTTGTTTTAACTCTTTAAAGTAAGCTGTGGTATTAGGATGTACGTTGTGGTGCAGTGGATATCTGCTCAGAACAAGAAATTAGAGAGACAAATTCAAATTCCAGTTGAATTCATTGCATTCATTTATACACAGATACGCTTAGGAAAAGTATTAATCTATCTTTTCTCTCCAGCTATGGGTTAAATAACAGGATAAATTTGGTTCTACAGCCTTGGTTGGCAACCAGTCTATCGATAAAATAATAGCAAACTTTCTGCAAGAAAATCTTGTACCTAGTCAGTCATGTCTCTTTCGAGACATGATCGCCCAAACATGTATCATGTATGGCAATTAACTGATTGTGGTACTAATGTTTTAAATGAAATAAAATATCAATTAAAAATATAGGAGCTTTTCTCAGAATTTTTGTTTACATTGTCTTTAAACACACCTTATATATAATCTCAATTCATTACAAGAAAAAATGATTTAAAACTTCATAAACTAGCTACTAAAGTTTCATCATTTTCTGATTCCTCAAACAGATTGTGAAAAAACAAAAAATAAAAATTTCTTATAATATATCAGTCAGTCAGTTAAGTGCCATACGTTTCACATGGTTGGGTGATCATGTCTCTTTTGATCCATGACTAAGTAGATTTTCCCACAATAGGTTACAGTTTCTTTCTGCAGTAGGCTGGTTGCCAACCAAGGCTATAGGACCCAATCTTTATTGCTATTCATTTAGCTCATAGCTGGAGAAAGAAGAGATAGTTTCATACCTTTCCCAAAGGTATTCGTGTGAAAGTGAATGCAACAAATTTACTTGGAATTCAAACTCATCTCTCAGATTTCTCATTCTGATCTGATATCCACTGCATCACAACACAAATCATATATATTTGACCCTAATTGGTCATTTTTACTTAACCAGATTCAACGCATGAAAACATAATTTTGTGGTTGCCTCATAACATAATTTCATTCATTTTTTTTTTTTTTGCTAGTAAAAATGTTGAGGTGATGTGGTAGGCCTACATCACTATTAGTTATATTTATTGAGCTCATCGCTCATTCAGTAATGAATTAGAGCACTCTGGCCACTGGTGTATGATACATCATACGCTAAAAGTCTGCCTCCTTCTACCGAGCGCCTATAGCTCAGAGGTAGAATCACCGACTGATGTCAATTTGGTCAGGTTTCAATCTTGGGTTAAAAGCAATCGAATGTCTAACCGTACTGACGAGCTGTGATACAGCGAAACAGATCTGTCTGCGGATGACTATCAGTAATGGTTACTAATGGAAGTATATTCCAGTTAGATATTTACTTTAAAAAGTGATCAATGCAAAAGTAGAGCATAAATATATGGTAATTATAATAATAATAATAATAATTACTATATATATGTGTCTGTGAAAAATTTAAGATATAACTAAAATGTAACTGTAAAAAGATGATATGAATAAAGACAAAATAAAAACTTATCTTAACTGATACGTTTCATTCTCTCATGGATTTTGTCAAGGCAAATGTGAGGATTTCGTAACAAGTATTGATAAATGAAAGTAATATTTTTTTAATACAATTAACATTTAAATTATTTTAGTATGGGACAAATTTATATATTATATATATATTTTAAATAACAAGAGATAATATATTTAATTATTTTCTTTTAATTTTGTAACATTTTTGTAGTTATATATGTTGCTTGGGATAGGAGTAATTCTTTCAGAAATGGAGATATTTGAAAAATTCAACATCATTCACTTTCATTTATTAGAAATGAAATTGTATCACTTAGCATCCGTTATAATTAATGTAGACTTTTCAGTTAACCCAATGAATATTTATGAGCATCTCTTAAATTTAAAAATTTTGAAAAACTAACATTTTTACTGTTATTTATTAATACTTGTTGCAGAACAAAATCCTTACATTTGACTTGATAAAGTCTATGAGAGGATAAAATGTATCAGCTAAGAAAATTTTTCCTTTTGTCTTTATTCATATATTTCATTGAATAATATAAAAATATTATGTCTATTTACTTTTATAATGATCCTATCTAGTTCTTCAATCTGTTTCTTGATGCTAAGATAAAACTCATCGAGGAAGGCATTGTAGTTTTATCCTACCCAAGTACTTTTGATCTCCTTCAAGATCATCCTCATGGATGATATATCAGAAGTAATCAACCAACACAACAAAATTTATTAAGAGTGTAGCAGCAATGTGTGGGAGTGCAAATAACAAAAATTTAATGCCATTTTGCAATTCTACCAATCTCCAGTTAGCTTCTTTATATTGGGACACTTCTTTTGCAAAAAATTTCATAGCTACAATGGATAAATTTAAAGTTCTAAAATAATTATAACATTGCATTCATGTGTATTTTTTTGTTTTTTAAATAAACATCACAAGAGCAGATTACAATAAGTTTGTCTTTGCAATCCATCCCAGAGGATGACCTTAGAGGAGACAGAAAGTACTTGGGTAGAAAAAAACTATGATGCCTTTCTTGATGAATTTCATTTTAACATTAAGAAATTGCTTAGTGAAAGAATAATTATAAAAAAATAAATAAATATAAATATGTGTACATTATTCAATGAAATATGTTTGAATGAAGATTTGCCGCACACATGCACACACACATATATATGTGTGTGTGAAGATATATATATATATATATATATATATGAATGAAGATTTGCTGCATATATATATCAGCAAATCTTCATTCAAACTTATTTCATTGAATAATATAAACATTTATATCTATTTCTTTTTAAATTTATCTTAAAGTTACCTTTATTTCTAAACATACTTATTCAAAACAGTCAATCAATGAGTAACTTATATATACAAGTTTTGTTGAGATCATTGCAAGTATGTCTAAGATGTGCAGACACATGTATTGAATTTTATATAATAAATGTTTTTATATATATATAAACATGCACATAGGGAGTGACATAAATATGTATCTCTTGTAAAACAGTGGATAGGTTGGCGTATGGATGTCCAGTGGGGAAAGGCAAGCGCGACCAATGGGGATTGGTGTCATCACCTACCTTGCTCTGATGCCACATGATGAGATTTTTCAGCTGACATTATTGTCTGAGAGTAGGCACCACCACTACCTGAGCTTCCAGTGGAGACAGCTACACAACAATAATAACAATAATGACAAGATCATAAAAACAGCTTTAGAGTTTTGTTTTTTTATGTTTTTTTTTTTCCACAGAAGGAAATGTGTCCTAGCAACAAATATGTATTGTTTCCAGTTACTTTTTTTTAACCTGTAAAGTGGATACCAATTAGTAATCAATATTGGTAAAATGAGAATATTAGATTGATGTAGTTCTTATTGAGAAATATGAAAGGCACTGAATTTTATTTCTCAATAATAATCTAAATTTTGTTTTCATTACCCAAAATAGTCTCATGTTTTGAAATTGGAGAAAAAAAGAAAAGAAAAGTTGCATAACCATATACAAAACATTGAAAATCTTTCCAGTAATATACAATGTTTCCTGACTTTCTCAAGGCTTTTTTATTTACTAGAATAAAATTACAGAGTTTATAAAATATCTCCTTGTAACCATAAATAAAAAACAAGAAGTTAAGAAAAAGGATTAAATGGTATAATAGTTAATTTTATCAGTTAATGAAAGAAAATTTGAAAGTGTCCGACACTTTAAATATATAAAATTCTTGTGAGCTTATCATTATTTGAAAGGAATCTGTAACAACACAGTTTAAAAAAAAAAAGTAAATTTGCTATGATGGAATTAAAAATTTAGATTCAAATTCAAGTTTATTGAAATAATCATAACTGAGTAAAAATAATCCAAAGTACAATTCAGTCAGTTAAGTGACTTACGTGATACACGCTTGGGCGATCATGTCTCGAAACAGACATGACTGACTGGGCAGAAGATTATCCCGCAGTAGGTTGCCATTGCTTTCTGCGGTAGACTGGTTGCCGACCAAGGCTATAGAACCCAATCTGTCCTGTTATTTAGCCCATAACTGGAAGGAATAGATGGATTATTAACTTTCCCAAGGATATTTGCACGTATGTGAATGCAAGGAATTCAACTGGAATTCGAACTCAGCTCTCTGATTTCTCATTCTGAGCCGATATCCACAATGCACATCCGAAGTACAATTATTTTTCTTTAAAGAAGATATTCGAATTTTTCTATGAAAGTAGGATAATGATCTAAAAATTGTAATAATATTCTGAAATGCATTTGCTGGAATTGCAAAGTTTTATACCAGAGAGAATGTGATAAATGCATTTCTAAATGTTAGAATAATGTTTGATAACTGAATGACAAATGGCAAAATATTATATACAACACATTTCATCCTCTAAAAGAACTTCATTAGACTAAAGGATTAGGATTATATATATGTAGTGGAATATAGATGCATAATTATAGATATAATTATAACCCTTGTCCATTATATATATATATATATATATATATATATATATAAGGATGAGACAAATTAGACACTTTTTTAATCAAAGATCCCACTTAGTCTTATCATCTACACTTTTATTTCAGATATCATTATACTTCCAACAAACATATACATGCATACATACACACATATATAAAGAATTAATATAGAAAAAATTGTCACTTAACTGATCGGCATCACTTCCATCATGCCGACTTTGAAGTTTTGTGAGTGTGTGAGAAAGTGCTCACTCATCAAGACTTGTTCAGTTTTTCTGTTGGTATTTTTCAATATTTCTGTATTTATATACTGTTGTGGAACTAGTGTCATTTGTTATTTTTGTGTGTAAGTCTATGATTTTTTTTCTCTCTTGATGAATGTCATGTTATTTGGTTATTTTTTTCTATTTTCTTCTGTTATTTTCTGGTTATCTGCTGATTTTTAAGTAGTGCTGGATTTTCAGTGGTTTATTATTTTGTGGTATGTTAGCCCCTTGGTTTTGAAGGTGATGGTTGAATGTGTGTGTGTGTGGGCATGCATGCATGCACATATATGTATATGCACACTCATGTTCCTGCACACATTCTGACAGTGTGTTTGCATCTGAGTGTATATATATGTACGCATACTCACACATTTGCACACATATCTGCATGGTTGTGGATATTGAGTTTTAATGTATGCTTGCTCCTGTGTATTTGCATATCTGTATTTTTGTGTTGTAATGAGTGTAACTGCATGTTGGTTTTCACACTGTGGCAAGTTTGTGTGTTAATTTTATGTATGTTTTTTGTTAGCAGGTTTGGAGGAAGAAATTATGTATTTGTTTGTTGATATTGTGGCTATTCTATTTTAATTAATTTTTGTTTGGTATTGGTGAGTGCAAGGTGTGGTGAATTCGTTTTGTAAAAGAAGCGTGCTTTATATTTTATTTATTTATTTTGTTTGTATCAATATTTCCGTGGCAAAGTAAGTATTCATTTGAGTGTCTGCATCTCCCCATTTCATTTTTCTTGTTTTGTAGTTTGCTTTGATTTTCCTCTCAACACATTTTGCAATTTCTAATATTGCTATTGTGTGTAGGCTACTCTTTTTATGATTTTACATTTAATTTTGGCGATGGTATTATTTTCTTTTTGACAGTGTTGTGTTGTTTAAGTATCTTTCACTTTTGAATGACATCTTATGATTGTTAAATCTTTCTTTAAAGATTGTCTGTCGCTCCAAAGTAATTTTTTTCTTCTACATTATTGATATTTGTTACAATAGCTTTATATATTATATTGTTGATGAGACATTTGTTAATAAGTGGACAGTTATTTTTATTTTGACAATTGCATTTATTGGTGCTGTCTTTTTGGTTTATGTTGTTGTAGTGGTTAGTTTTGTTGAGTATGTTTTTAATGTGTTTGGTTATTATTTTCTCCATGATATCCAAAATTGTTTTGGGTTGAACCAGATTATGTTGCTTTTTCTGTTGGTTTTGTTTTTATTTGTGTATTCTAGTCAGTTCGAATAACTGCTATTTCTTAGTGCTGATTTGTATATTTTTTGTTTTCGTAGAATATTTTAAGGTTGCTGAAATTCATAGATATTCTTTTGTTTATGGATATAGGTATGTGTTTAAATATGTTAAGGGGGTGGTTGGAGTTTTTGCTAATGTATATAGGGTTATTTACTTTTCTGTATGGTTTGTATGTGTTGTTGTTAAAATACATATTTTTCATGTTTTCATTGTGTTGTTTTGTTACTGTATCACTCAGTATGTGCTCATTAATGGATTGATAGAAGTCTTTTATATCTAGTTGTATAAAGGAGTAGTTTTCTTTGTTGGTGTTTCTTATCAGTTTTTCCATTGGCTTATGTTTAGTGCGCTTCTTAATTTTGGGCATACTTTTTCTACTATTTGCTTACTTATTTTTCTGATGCTGGTTTTTGTGAGATTTAATACTCTACATGTTGGTTTGTTTTTGAGGTTATCCTTGTGGTCATTTAGTTTGATGAATTTGGTAACTGTTTGATTCTGTTGTCCAGTTTGGTGGCTACATCACTTGTTTCTTTATGTCTTTTTCTGTTTCATTGCTGTTATTTTTGTAGAACTTGGTGATTTTTTTTTCAACTATTTTTTTTGTGGTTGTTGGTTTCTATTTTGTAGATAGTTCTGGATTTGTCAGCTTGTATGCATAATTTCTTTGCTTTGCCTATTATTTTTAAGTCTTTTTCTAGTTGCTTTTGGAATTTGTTAGTTTTTCTTGTTTCTAGTATATTTATTAGAAAAGGATAACCACAATATCAATAACAAACAAATACCTAGTTCTCCCCATCAAACCCACTAACAGAAACATGTAAAACTAACACATACACCTACCACAATATAACATGCGATTACGCATATTATAACATGCAAATATACAGGAGTGGGCATATATGCACACTTATGAATACATATAATATATATAATAATGCCAATAATAATAAATAATAAAAAAGAAAAAATGAAAAAAGTAAAACAAGCAAAGCCGCATACAAAGAAGTGCAAAAAATACAATCAACCAATCCATCACCAAAAATTCACCAATTTACATTAAAAACACATACACAACAACCACAACCATGTTTGTGTGAATGTGTGAGCATATGCATTTATATACACACTCAGATGCAAACACACTGTCAGATGTGTGTGTGGGCACATGAGTACACTCATACATACATACATTCAACCATCACCTTTAAAACCAAGCAGTCAACACACCACAAAATAATAAATCCCTAAAAATCCAGCACTCCTTAAAAATCAGCAGAAAACCAGAGGATAAAAGAAGAAAGTTGCAAAAGAAAAAAAAGAAATAGGAAAGAGAAAGAAGATAACCAGATAACATGACATTCATTAAGAGGAAAAAAATCATAGACTTTCACATAAAATTAACAAATGACACCAGTTCCACAACAGTATATAAATACAGAAACACTGAAAAATACCAGCAAAAAACTGGACAAACCCTGATGTGTGTGTACATTCTTATACACTCACAAAACTTCAAAGTTGGCGTGATGAAAGTGATGCCAATAAGTTAATTTTTTCTATATTAATTCTATTAATGCTCCATCTCTGATATCGAGCACTTTATTGCAAAGCCTGCTTGCCTTAAATTCTTTTCTACCAGTAAACCTCTGAAAGTCAGCAGTTTTGGCTTCACTATTCAAACTTAACCTTGTGTGTGTGTGTGTAATACCATCAATAAAAACATTATTTTAGTCTGATGAAGTCTTTTTATAGGATGAAATGTATTTCAATAAATGTTAATCTATTTTATCTATATTATATGTATAAGCATTATATCTAATTACCTAAAGTTATACAAAAGTATTAGAAAAGTAATTAGAAGTTTGATCTCACTATGTGTCCAAAAGTCCCCAGTACCCCAGAGATTAAATACACTGCTAAAACCTATATTTTCACTACAAGTGAAAACATCTTGCTTTCTCTATTTTTTATTTTATCTCAGAAGCCTGCATAAACATTTTTTCATCTTTTTGCTAACTTAATATTTCATCTTATGTCATTGACTGAAATTGAATAGCTTCATTGAAAACTTTCATTACAGAATTAATGTAAAACAAAAAAATCCTGAAATATTGAAGAATTGTAACAGCAATACCAACATTAAAATTCTTCATAATTTTGTGTATTTTTCAAGATTAAAAATAAAATGCACTTGCAACAAATATATCTAAGCTCAATGTAAAGAACATGTTGTAACTCTCAGCCACTTGATTGCCAATATATTTTCAAACTCAATACACCCTAAACATGACACCCTATTTTTTAAATTGGGTGTCATGTTTTGCTTTTCAGCCTTTTGGCAGGTAAGCATATGACCAGATCTGACCAGCTATGGCAAGCTTTGACCAGTTAAGACCAGTTTGGTATCCAGTTACCACGTAAGTGGGGGCTGAGTAATCTCTTCTCATGTTAAAAACCAATCTTGTATCACATCTCACTCCAGTAGGGGAGTAAGGTAAACATAGTATTGTTTTTTTTTTTTAAGGCTTATCAACTTATTTCAAGTTATTTAAAGCCAGAAAATATTTTTAGATTCTAAGAATTTTTTTTTCTGAGATAATAATGATTTTACTGAAACAAGTTTGACTAATTAACCCATAGCTTGGAAAGAAGAGGTGGATGCAGAAAATTCCAACAGGTATTTGCATGTAAATAAATATAACAAACCTGACTGAAATTAGAACTCTGCTCTCCAATCTCAAGCTGTTACCCCTTACACCACCTGCAGCATTTGATATTCCTAAGTGATCAATCATCCAGGTACTCTTCAGACTCAATGTTCCTTTGTGATAATACGAAAATCGGTGATATATAAGCACATTATATTACTGACATATTCAAGCTTACAGCACGTAGTATTCCCAAGCAGTTACCCATTTAAGTACTGACCAGGCTTGATGTTGCTCAACTATTGTTAAGTAATCACTATCACTTGTATCATAATGTACTTTTCAGCTATAGTCTAGGCACATTGCAGGATCATTTAAGGTTAGATCTATTGCTGTACATGTACCACTTGATGGGTGGAAAGAGGTATATTTGCAAGCAATTACCCATTTAGGTATTGACTAAATAGATTCTTTTGGTCTTTTAATTTCTAAATTTAAACTGTTAAAATTTTCTGAATTTTGATTGGGTATATCAGTTTTTTCTTTTTTTTGAGATGCAGTGTAAATCACTGCTTTTCACTGTTGATATCAGTTTTCATTATTTCAATAAATTTCTTTAGCTCTTGGATTAATGTTGTTAATTTGCAGAAATCATATTCTCATCACTGTGTTGTTGGTTTTTGGTTGCATACTTTATGGCAATATTTTGTCTAGTATTTTCAATTTTCCTGATTTTCTCATATATTTGATCTCATTTATTTCTTTTTGCCAAGCTTTATATAGATGTGAGGATGCAAGGTGATTCTCATTAAGATTTATGCATTTTTATGGTACTTTTGTATTCGCTGTCTTAATAATCATATTGTTGCATTTTGGACTTACTGGAATTCTAGTATATCTATGATGGCCAAATCTTTGGTAGTTATAACATCATGAAGGCATGGGAATGTAAATTTCCCTTTTTTCTGGTGATATAATCTATTTTTATTTCATTTGGGGGTTTGAATATATTGAATTTTAATATATATGTATTGGTGTTTATGGTTTGGCCATTTCTTTTAATTGTTGTTCTAGTTATATCTATTACATTTTGTTTTTGTTTTTAAGGTTAACTTTGATTTCTTCTGGTCTTTGGATTACACCTCTAGATGTGTTTACACTTTGGTGTAGATAGGTTTTGATTTTTGAGTTATATAATGCTGACCATTTGAGGATATTTTTTTGCATATATTCCTTTTGATTACTTGAATTATTATTGCATAATGTTTTTTAACAGTTATAAGATTAATTTGAGAGTACATTTTTTCAATTATAAATAGTGATAGCTTTGCAATATGAGTTTTTTTCAAGTGACTCCATTATTACATATTGAGAGAAGTAACTATGCAATTCTGATTTGTTATCAGAAGTTGATTCAGATAGGGGGTTTTATTGTTTTCTTTGTTACCATATTATATATATTTTTCTTTCATCATTTTTGCTCCCCACCCTCCTTGGAGCTCTATCATAAGAGACAGTTGTGGAGTGGGGTATCTCATTCACCCAAGCATCCCAGAGATAAAAATGGAATACTCAGGTGAAGTATTTATATGTATTCATAAATAATTTATTTCATTCATCTACCCTTATGAAGTTGAATATAAGTTTTATGAATGAATGAAGTAGAATTTAATATATATACAAAAATTAAGAAACAATGAGAGGCAACACTAAAAAAAAAAAAATCATATGTCTTAGTAAAGATTCAGTTTATCAGTTGAATAGTTATACAGAAAACAAAACATTTCATTGATTTTTATCTAAGGTTTCAAATTAGGAGTTTATTTTCAAGGATTTGTAGTGGATTTTAATGTCAGCCATTGCTAATCCAACTAGGTTTTAATGTTAGTCTTAAACATTAGAAAGGTGTAGATAAAAAATAATTTGTAGAGATAATTTGCTGTTTGCTAAAAGAAATGAAACAAAAATACTGGAGCTATCCAAAACACATCAAATATATTTGTGCCAAGTGAATATGGTAAAGGCTTTGTCAATTTATTTAGTTTATTTTGCTGTTAACTGTGACGTGATATACTTACAACTGATGAGATTCTTCTAATGAACGTTCAATACATGAGTGATCATGGCTCTGCACAACTTCCTATCTTTTGTGGTGATAAGAAATATTTGTCCTTTTACTACTGCTCTCAACTCTGTTCTGCTATCCATTTATACTCTCTTACTTTGAATATGATCTTGTAAGTGTTAAATTTTCCAAGCCCATTTTTCATATTATGAGCCCAAGAAATTCCAAACATTTTGTTAGAAATAAAGGAATGAGTGTTAAACAATTTTGTAATATCAGTCATCCTGCATGGCAGTGGATGCTGGACAATCTCCTCAGAGATAAAGAAGAGACTTTAAGCAATAGAAATGTGATTTTACAGAAGGATGTTGGGGATACCATGTACCAAATGTGTGAGCAATGACAAAGTTTTGGAGAAAATGGAAACAAAAAGGAAATTTATACATTAGATAGAGACAAATGAAATTTCTAGGGCACATAAGGAGGAAAGAAGGCTTGGAAGATTTGACACTCAAAGGAAATAGTGAAGACAAGGGAGATAGAGCAAAGCAGTGAATAATCTAACTAGCTTGTATAAATGGTGGGCACAATGTGATGCACTTGCAGCTATCGCAGTATATGAACTGAAAAAAAAAAGATTTGATTGATATGGGAATGAAACCATAGTAAAAGAAAAGAATATTTTCAAATCTTTAGAAATAGAAAAACTTGACAAAAAACAAGACATCTTGGCTTAGTGATTTCTAACTTACCTAAAAATATATAAAAATAAATTTTGCTTGAGAAAGTTGCATGTTGAATATTCTTAATTAAGATCCCAAATAGATAAATAGAATCAAATAGTTGATAACTTAAAATAAAAATTAATCACACCCAAAGTAACAAAAATCTATTTATAGACTGTTCTAGAAAAAAATAAAAAAAATAAAAAAATAAAAAAACAAAGAAAAACAAGACATCAACTTTAAATCAACATTCGTAGTTTGTTATAAAATATCAGTCCTCCTATATGGCAGTGAATGCTGGATAATCTCTTCACAGATGAAGAAATTTGAAGCAAAAGTGATTCTGTGAAAGGATGTTGAAAACTGAACATGTAATTTGAAGCAACAAAAGTGTGGTTCTTGAGAAGAATGCTGAGAATACCATACACCAAATATGTGAGCAGTGAGAAAACTTTAGGGAAAATGGAAACAAAGAGAGCAATTACAGCTAGAACCAGAAAGAGATAATTGAAATTTATAAGATACATGATGAGGAAAGAAGGCTTGAAGAATTTAACACTCTAAGGATATAGAAGGTAAAAGAGACAAAGAAAAGCAACACAACCTACCTAACAAGCTTGTGTAAATGATGGGCAAAACAGGGATTAGGAAAGATAGTAAAAATTCAAATTTTACTAAGAGCTACAAAGGATGGGAAATTGAAAGCCCTGATTGCCCATGTACTGAAGGAACATGGCACATAGAAAAAGAAGTATATATCATAAGTCTTCTTATCATAAGTAAAGCCAATGTCATTGTACTTTTGACATATATCTGAGCTGCCAAGGCATATAAGGAAGACTTAGTTCTGGGTATGATGATAAACTATATCTGGCAACAAGGTCTCTGATTGGGGGTTTTCAGGAGCATGAAACCACCTCTTAATTGCTGTTGCTGACAGATTCATTTTGACCCAGGGTGGTAGCACCTGTTAGGGTCTCAGTTATGGGCAAATAATTAACCTCCCCTACTCCTTTACAAAAACAAAACACTATAAAAGTATAAAAATACATTATTATGGTAATTAGTACCAGCAATACATTTTATCTGTAGTTGAAAACATACATTTCTGTTCAAAATATATTTATTTGAAGCCATAATATTGCATCCAAAATACTTACATTTTTGGTATTAAATAACCCACAGAGGTTGACATGGTGCTAAACAAAATCAACCAGACTGAGAAAAACTAAGATACAAATAGTATAACCTGGACTATCAACAATATGCTTTTCTCTTCACTGCTAAGGATATATGAAACTTATGAAGTTGCAAAGCTATTTAATAAAGCTTGAATTAAAATGACTAAAGCCTTATTACTTAAGTTCCTATAAAAAAGAGAACTTTGTTAAAACTATTTTAACAGGTCAAATACAAGAGAGGACAACAATTTTACAGAAAATTAAAGAAAAAAATTCTGTTAACAAGGCATAACAGCAAAACTTTTTTCTCCCAAGTTT
This sequence comes from Ascarosepion bandense, assembly GCA_037127315.1. Taxonomy (NCBI): domain Eukaryota; kingdom Metazoa; phylum Mollusca; class Cephalopoda; order Sepiida; family Sepiidae; genus Ascarosepion; species Ascarosepion bandense. The sequence continues at coordinate 46,256 of JBBBDQ010030018.1, forward strand.
GGAATATTTTTCTTATCTCAATAAAATGTTTAAGTTTGTTATAAATATTATATATGAATGCACCAGCTACACTTTTAACATCTTGGACTCTGCTATAGAGAACTCTTTTTTTCCTGTGTGTAATCTAAGCAGTTTCTTTTGGGAACTGCTTATTCTTATTTGTCATCTTCATTAATATAATGCTTTGTCATGGGTGACTTTAAGGGCCAAGTTTTGTCAAGTACTCTTTGCTTGAAGCAGTAGGCTTCTTTACTGTGGTCCCACTGTTCTTAAGATTGAGCAGTTTTTGTCATACCACTGAACCATTTCTGATGTTTTTATCTATTAATTGTGATATCTACAGCTATTTTGATTTTGGTTAGATGGGTTGCAGTTGAGGGTGGTTCTCTATGATGTACATGGTATGGTGGGTTTTAGACGTGAAGGTTAGAACAGGTGGAACTAAAGAATGTAGTTCATCTGAACACTTTCTGTGAAAATAGCAGAAAACCAAGGAGAGGCTTGCAATGTTTTGTCTGTAAGGAAAGAGGTTGCAGCATAGAAAATAATTAATCCCCCATGAGGATGTGAGATTTGAACATCAATAAAATGCTTATGGCCATAGCACATTGAAAAATTGGTTCTCACATAATCACTGAAGTTAAATAACATTGATCCTGGTTGGTATTCTGATGAGTGACTGCTAGGGAATAACAGGTGCTGTAAGCTGCATGATGGGACTAGTAAGTTAGAGATTCTATCTTGCTACTTATACTAAAAAAAGACCTTGATACATGGAGTTGGGTTGCTGGTGAATCAATAAAGTAGAATTCCAAACTACTACTCATTTGAATTGGCTGATCAATCTGCTAGCCAAATGAATTATCCAGAATTTTCAGTTTTCATGGACATTTCATACATCTTTAAAAAAATCACTCCATCAGGAAATAAACTTGTTAGTAGCAGCTCATCTATATGTTTGTCGTGAAGGCATAATATTCACATTTATTCTTGTTCTATGCAGAGCAATGTTTCAGAGATAAAAATATCTTTTGGAAAACATGAATCATGTATCTTTAAATATCCTGTTGACAATTTTAAAATTTAAACAAAAAAAGTGGGAGATCAATTTTGGAATCTTTAATATCATATAATGCATATTGTAGCATAATGGATATCAGCTTGTAATGAGAAATTGGAGCACCAATTTAAAATTTGTTACATTCACTAATGCACAAATAACCTTTGGGAAAGATATTAATCCATCTCTTCTCCCTCCAGTTAGAGGTTGAATAGCAAGACAGATTGCGTTCCATAGCAGAAAGTAATGGCAAGCTACTGCAGGAAAATCTTCTGCCTAGTCAATCATGTCTCGAAAGAGACATGATCACCCAAGTGTGCATAATGTATGGCAATTAACTGACTGAATACTATATAAAGACCTACACTATAAGCCAAAATTTTGAAGCTATTCATTAGATATCAAAGAATTGATTAAAAATTGAAGGTTGCATGCTTTTTTCAAAACCAATTTGCTAGCTCACTTCAGGCCAGAATGACTTTCTCTTTTTAAAGGGTTCTATCATATATTCAATAATAATAATGAGATGAACTTATCACTCCATAGAGCTTTTTTAAAATGTTACCTCTTTTTGTTTACTCTACCTTGCTGGCTAATCTTAGGGCTGGTGGATTTAAAATTTTTGTTAAGACCCTCTTTAAAAAAAAATAAAAAAATAAAAATTAGATGTCATACATTAATGGGTTTTATAGTTTCAGCATCTTAGCTTAGTAGGAGCGAAATAACCCAAATGTATGAAACTAATTATTAAATCCGCATTGTTTCCCCAAAATTTTGGTCAATCATCTATATTTAAACATTTGCACAAAGATATTTGTCTTCTCTACTATAATAAAGAATGTTGTGTGTTTATTTGAATATATATATATATATTTTAAATCTAAAAGGCTGAGCAAATAAGTAAAATCTCAAAAACCTGATCCTATTAATATTAATTTTATTAATATTAAAAATGATCAAGGTGGAGGGCTCGATGTAAATAGTATTAACTATTTACAGAGCCAAATATATAAAGTAATTCAAAAATTTTGAAATTTAATTTCATTGGATGGCCATTTCAGCGAGACAGTAAAAAACAGCAAAAACATCAGCAACAGTCAAAAATAAAAACTTTATCAATTCAAATATGTTACAAAATTTCTATATTTATGTTTTGTAATATATTTGAATTAAGTTTTTGTTTTTGACCATTGCTGATGAAGCGAGAATTTTCTCGCTGAAATGGTCATCCAACAAAATTAAATTTTGAAATTTTTGAATTACTTTATATATCTCCTCCTGTCATGCTCATGGAGAGAGAGACAATAGTGAGGCAATGTCGGTTCAGTCCATTAGAGAGACAATTGCGAAGCAGTGTTAGCTCAGTTCATTCTCTTTACTACCAGTTATTAAAGCTCTTGCCATGTGTTTGCTTTTTAACAGTGTCCTTTTTTTTTTCAATAATTATCTCGTCAAGGAGTGAAGAATATATATCCTCTCTATTATAATAATATAATATTTGTATATAATATATTTCTCTACTGTTACATTCAGGTGTTAGGATAATTATTTTTTTTTTTTTTCCTTATGTCTTAATGTAAGATACTCAATAGTAGGTATATCAATAAATATGTTGCCATCATTTTAGACAGCATATTGATATAAATATTTTGCCATCATTTTTTATGGCATGGGCTCACTCATATATCAAAGTATGTACAAGGAATATTCTTTTAAAAACATAGGGCAAAATCTTTGTATATTTAATTTGAAAACATACAATAAACAAACAAATGTTTCCTTTCAATTATATTTATAAGTCATGGAATTAACTAAAATGGAGAGCAAAGAGCAACAGACAGGGGTATTTGGTCCACAAAGGACAATATATCACCTATTGTAGATTGTCTCAATTCTGTTAGTATCTTAAATTTTTAAAATAATTACTAATTTCATAATACTCAAATTAAAATTTAGCTCAACTTAGATGAAAAATATTTGTGGCTTTGTCATTAGATGAGAGGGTACTTAAAATTTATTTATTAGATTTTTAAAATCTAAAATATCAAAACATTAGAATTTGTTTTTGAACTCCTTCTTGGCCGAAGAAGAACTTTTCAACCTCTCCCAACTTTGAAAAAAATTCTTTTTTTCCTCATAAATAGAATAGCCCACTATCTTATAGTATGTTATAATTATTAATATTTAAATCTTATAATGGTTAGCTTCTAATCTGTAGTAGAGGATTGGCATGTGCGTGAAACTCAGAGTTGTGCAAAATGGTGAGGAAAATGCTCTCTCTCTCTCTCTCTATATATATATATCTCTAAATCTAATCTAAACTTATTTATAAATGGAACTTTGTCTGTGTGTGTGTCTGTTTATCTGCCTGTATGTCTGTATTTTTTTCAGCCCTTTTATTTTAGTTTTTGCTTCAGGCTTGGCTCTAAGTAGGTATAATTGTAGTTCTTAGTCTCAGCCATGATACCATTTACTCAGAGGACTTATTTAGCCTTCAAAATTCAGTTCATGACAAAAAAAAACTTATTTGATATCGATACCAGGAAATCAAAATTTGACTTATATCCATTCATTTTTCTTTCAGTCTACGGTTTCGCTTTAACTGGAAACAACTATTGCTTTTTAGTCTTTCGTGCCAACATCCAAAGAGTCTGCGCTCCAGGACCATGGATTAGTTATAAAGCTTTCATTATACCCAAGCAACGCCAGGCTATACTGCTAGTATATATATATATATATATATATATTCACACACAAAAGTTTCATTGAAGATGACTGGCAATGCACTGTATTTATGCTTTTTAGCAAATTTTTCTTGCATTTGTACAAGTCATTTATTTTCTGGACATAGACTGTATAAATCCGTGTATCCAAGTGCTTTTGGCTATTATGAAGGTTGATTTGTTTTTTGTCTGAATACGTATTGTTTTTTCCATGTGCATATATAGGGATGGGAAAGCTTTTAATTGTTTACATACGCTATATCCAGAAAAGTAATCACGTGTATGAATGCAAGAAGAATTTTACAAAAAGTTTAACTGCAGTGCTTGTTAGTTGTCTTCAATGAAACTTGTATAAAAGAGAGATTACTGCCCAAATACACCCCCCTCAACATTTCTTTCTCTAACATCTGTAGTGTATATACCAACTTTTACAGTGTGGAATCTTTCCTCTACGAAAGGTCCCCCAGACGTCCTAGTTTTCTGTGAAACCAACTGTAACCACATAATCCCCTTCTCTGATTTCTGGTTACCTTTCCCCTTTTAGGAAGGACCCCAATGTTTACATGCATGGTCTGGGTGTTTATGTAAACAAATATCTCTTTCTGGTGATTTCTCTTCAATCTCTTGACTATTCTTACATGTGTCTCCACCTCACTCTACATAACTCAGCTATTTTACTCTTGACTGTTCCTTGATAGACAGTATTTTTGATAATATAGATAAGGCCATTTTCTCTCACCAATTTCCTAATATGTTTGTGTTTGGTGATTTCAATGGCCACTATACCAAATGGCCAAAAAATTCTGTCACTGATCTTGCTGGCAACAATACCCTGAACTTTTCAATCAGTCAGTCTCTCATGCAAGAGGTGGATTTATCTATGTGTTTTCCTAGTATATCTGAAGGACACATTTCCCTGCTAGATCTCTGCTTCACGTCTATCCCTGACTTCTACCATACCATGCAGCTCGGCCCTCTTGGCAACTCTGACTATGCTATGGTTTCTGTTAATATTTCTCTCTACTCCCTCTCTCCCCAGGAACCGCCAGAATATCTTATTCCTATAAAAGGAGCGAACTGGGAGTCATTTTGTGATTTCTTTTGTGAAGCCCCTTACAACAAAGTGTTTAGTCTCTCTGTTGAAGACTGTGCCTCTGAGGTCTCCTTATAGGTGAAAGTTAGCATCGATGCTTTCATCCCAACCTGAAAGTTCCAACTTAAACCTCATTTATCCTCTTGGTTTTCTTCTGCTTTCTCAGTCACCACTGCTCTCAGGAATCACTTCTTCCCATTTTATCAGAGTGACATGCCTGATTATAATAAGTGCCTTTTTGTCTCTGTTTGATAATAATGAATTCAAGCAGATCCTAAATGATACTAAACTGTTGTTTGCTGATAGAATGAAGCAATGTATAGCATCTTGCAAGTTTGGCTCCAAAAACTAATGGCAGCTCTGCAAAAAGTGTTTTAAGCAACAGCAAACCCTTGATTCCTCCTTTATTCAATAAATTTGAGATCCCCACTGCCACAGCAGACAAGGTTGAGATCTTTGCTTGCAAATTCTCCTCCAACTCCACATTTGACTCATCTGAAGTACCAACACCTAGAACCTAGGCACAACTAAGTGATGTGTATATAACACACTCTCTGATCCTAACATAATTTCTAAGCTTGACCCCCAGAAGGCAAGAAGTGGTGACCGAATTCCAGTTGTCCTTAAAAAATGTGCTCTTGAACTCTCCTCATCTTCACCAAACTCTACAACTATTGCCTTGCTGCTTCTTGCTTTCCTGCTTGTTGGAAGTCTTTCTATATATTCTCTGTCTTTAAAAACTCTGGAGAACCCTCTGATCCCTCTAATTATCACCTTACCAGCATCTTACTAATTTTTGACAAAGTGTTCAATTCTGAAATGGTTCATCATCTCACATTCCACAAACTATTCTCTTACAAACATGATGGCTTCTGCTTTAACAGGTGTACTGCTGATATGCTAATGACCATCACTGAGTACATAAACTAGGTTCTCAATAAGAATGGCAAAGTTGAAGCTGTTGCCCTGGATATTTTGAAAACATTTGATGGGGTTTGACATGCTGGCATTCTGCACAAGTTACAGGGCTATGGTATAACTGGACGTTTGTTCAATTTAATCCAATCATTCCTGTCAAATCATGGAACAGGCAAGCTTCCAGATTCCATCATACGAATGTGGATGTTCCTCAAGGCTCAATCCTAGGTCCTATACTTTTCCTGATTTTCATCAATGATCTTCCTGATGTAATCAGTTCCCAAGTAGGCATCTACACTAATGACACCACCATTTACTCCTGCCTCAACAAAAAAGCTGGCAAAGCTGACAAAGTAAACCTGGCTGTTTCTCTTGAAAAGGACCTCAAATCAGTGCTGGAATAGGGCTTGTTAATTTTAATGCTTCTAAACAAAACTGGTCTTCTTTAACCACCATAGAGAAATTTTCCTACCAGACATCGGAATGGTTGATGCTAGTCTCCTGGAGAGCAACACACTGTGCCACCTTGGCCTCGGTTTTTCAACTGACCTTAAGTGGAATGACTACATCAAATCAATAGCTGCATCTACTGCTAGAAAGGTCGGCTCACTGTGTTAGGCCAGGAAGTTTTTCTTATCAGAATTCATCTTGCACATATACAAATCTACCATTCATCTGTGCATTGAATACTGCTGCCATATCTGGTTGGGTGCTTCAACTATTTATCTCAGAGTTCTCAACAAAATCCAAAGGAGGATCTGCAATGTAGTCTATCTTGATTTGTCACTTTTTCACCAACAGGATGTGGCTTCCCTCTGTCTTTTCTACAAATATTTTCATGGTTTCTGCTCTGATGAGCTTATCTTTCTGGTGCCCCCTCTACATGCATTTACTTGAGCTACTAGATTGGTAACTAGATCCCACCCTTTTACAGTCAAAACAGTAAAATGTAACCATCACTTCTACTCTGGCAGTTTCTTTTATTGCACTTAGAGCTGCATTCCATATACTTGCTTGCCTGATAGCTACAATCTCCAAGAGTTTAAAGTCAATGTCAACTGCCATCTTTTATCTCCTTGATTCCAATCTTTCTATTATTCTTTCTTCAATACCCCCTGTATCTTGTTCCTCTTTCTTTTCATTCTCCTTTCATATACACCAGTTCAGTACTGCCTTGCTTGGAATGAAACAATTATAAAATAAATGTGTGTGTGTGTGTGTGTGTGTATATATATATATATATATATATATATATATATATATATATATATATTATAATGGTTTAAAAGTAGGTGGGCAGTGGGTGGAATAGGTTTGTGTATCAGTTCCAACAAGATAGGGCCCTTCCACATTATTCAAGAGCAGTCCATGAGTCAGTTAAGTGCCATACGTGATACACACTTGGGCGATCATGTCTCGAAAGAGACATAACTGACGGGGCAGAAGATTATCCTGCAGTAGTTTGCCATTGCTTTCTGCGGTAGACTGGTTGCCGACCAAGGCTATAGAACCCAATCTGTCCTGCTATTTAACTCATAACTGGAAGGAAGAGATGGATTAATACCTTTCCCAAGGGTATTTGCACGTAAGTGAATACATTGGATTCAACTGGAATTCGAACTTGGCTCCCCAGTTTCTCGTTCCGAGCTGATATCCACTGGACCACAATGCACATCCAGTCCATGAGTATCTTGAAATATTTTCTGAGAAATGAACTGACTGAAGAAGCTCAATTTGATTGGCCAGCGCATTCACCTGACTTCACCCTAATGGATTTCTTTGTTTGGGGAGTGATCAAGAATACATTTTATAGTTAAACACCAAAAATGTTAGTGATTTGAACAATTACATAAGAGATGTATTTCAAGAAATTAATATACGAAGAGATTTGTGCAAAAATGTTTATTGAAGCATGAGGGGTAGACTTAGAAGCTGTATAAATTGTGATAGACAACAGTTTGAGCAACTGTGCTGATGAAATTTAAGCACTTTTGTATTATTGTACACAATAAAATTTAATTGTCAATGTAATAGTTGTATTTGTAAATTTAATTGTATATGTAACCTCAAAATAAATGTTATCATTTACTGTCCACCTAATTTTGGACACCTGTGTGTGTGTGTGTGTGTGTGTGTGTGTGTGTATATATATATATATATATATATATATATATAAATACTATTTAGCTGTACCTCTTCAAGAGAGGAGTGTATATGGTAACTGTAATGGCAATGGGTGGGTTCCTGAACTCATTAAAATCAATCAACTGCAAGATTTATTTAATGCAAAACTCCTTAAACTGTATTCACCTAAAACACACTTCTGTTTTTTCAAAAACACAAGTGCTTGTAAGAAAATCCAGCAGAACAGAAAAAAGGTTTGGAAACTGAGCAATGATAACTTCATTCTGTGTCAAAGCATCAGTAAATCAAGATTTTATTAGAGTGTATCAAAAATATATTTGTCTTTTTAAACTGGTCTTTACTCTAAAGCTTATTTTATGTATTTTATCTATGACAACCCTATCTTATTAATAATTCTGCTTATTCCTTAGTTAGCACAGACATTTCAGCCTGCCAATGATAGATTTTTCTGCTTTGATCATGCAGGGTAGATGAAAAAGACATATAAGAGATGCTGTTTGGTTCCACTAAGAAAGAAAGAAAGGAAAAGGCAAGATAGTGGAGGTGATAACATTCTCTTGTGTTTAACACCTGCTTCAGTGAAATGGGAAACCATGTCAGTTTTGAATCATTTCATCTGTACTTTCCTCTTTAAATAATGACCTGCATTCATACTTATGATTGTTATTGCAATATTTTCTAAAAGATGCTAAGCTCAAATATTTAACAAGAGGGAAATTCCACGGGTATTTTAAAATCATGGAACTCGCAAGGAGCTTACTGAATCATGCACTCAAGAATTAAAATTCATCAGAAAATCCAAATAATTTTCATGAGTATTTCAAGTACTGATCAATATTGGGATGACATTCCTGCTAATTATTGTTTTCATATAAAGGATCATATTTATTCATAGATGTCTTGAAATTTGTTCTGATTTTAGCTAACAGATCTTGAACAAATAACTTCCTGTCTTGAGAAATGTCTCTTTTTAAACCCATCTTGCAAGGTGCTTATTCAATTGTTAACTTAAGAATTAAGATTCATCAGAAAATTCAAATAAAAAGACCTTGAAGTTTATTTTTTCTAGTTATTATTATATATCATTATCAATTCTATTTAGTTACATCTGTTTCAGATGATCTAATGGTAAATTTTGTGGTATTATTTTAAACTGAGCCACATAGTTACTGAAGCTGATCACAGAATTCAAAGAGTGAAAAGAAATAGAACAATATCTGACTATACGACCCAGAATGGGTTTAAGAATTTTAAGAATGATAATTTGTCTTTTGAAATAAAGTGTATGAGTGGCTGACTATCAGTTGTTGATTAAGATGCTTTAAAACTTAATGGAGTAAAGAACTTAAACACAAGCAGATGAAAACTTCCAGAACTAGGAACAATGAAAGATATTAGATAGAGAGCATTAGATAAGTTTCATAAAGATACAGAGGTTAGAAAACAAAAAAACACTTTTGATATACCCTAAAACTTACCTTTCTTGAATCTTTCCTGTTTTTTTATATTATCTCAGCATTCTCCAAGCAGATAATACCCTTTTTCTGTAGTAAATAATATCAATTTCTTCTATCTAATTGCTATATTTATACATCATTATAATTGCTACAGATTGAAACATCCTCTTTCTTTTCAGATATGCTCACCAATAAATACTTTACAGTAATTTATCTTCTATACCAAAACTAGTAGTTACACCAGTGGTTCCCAAATTTTGTTTCTCTGGACTGCATTTTCAGAATGAAAATTTGCTAGTGGCTCACCAAATTTTATGTGATAAAAAACATTTAAAAATAAAGAACAGGTAGAGGGTTAAATGGAGATACAGTGGATTCAATGTCAGAACATTATCATTGATAACTCTCCCCTCCAATTTGCGGACCCTATTCTTCATACCTGATATAATGCTAACATATCACAATGAAAAAATCAGTCAATAATTATTTATAACTATTTATACTAGGACTCATGCATGCAATTACAAGTAATTCATAATATTATTTTAAATTTTGAAATCATATTTATTTTTGGCAGATGAATTTTTTAAAACTGTTTCTGAATCTCTGATTGTCTTTCAACATTTGGGAACCACAAACTTAGACCATAGCAACTCAGGAGAGCTGACATTAAATAATATTGCTGATTTGGGTGAAGATTAGAAATTGGAGCTACTTTGATATGACCTTAACAGGTAGCATCAATCTGACAAAGTTGACTTAATAGAAACTTCTTTATCTGTAATCTCTACACATAATTTTCTTTTGCATATCATTTTTTTTTCCTGTCTGCTTTCTAAAGTGATAATGCCTTGTACTGAAAGTACAAATAATCTTCATTTAGATTATCAAGATAAGAATGCTGACTTCATATACTAAAGAAGAAGGAAATGGAACAATTATATCAAATCAATTGCTAGGAAAGTTGGTTCTCTGTGTTGTACTAAATGATTTTTATTGCAAGATTCTATCTTACACTTTCATAAGTCTACCTTTCGTCCATGCATTGAATATTGCTGACACAGCTGGTTTACTGTTTCTGCTATATATTTAGAGATTCTTGACAAAATCCAAAGAAGAATCTGCAATGTTATCAGTCCTGACCAGGTATCTTGGATTCAGTAACTTTCCTAGGTGACTGAATCCAATTCTAATGTAATATTCCTGTACTTATAAATTCATAAATATTTACATGGTAATTGCTTTGATGAACTTTCCTCTTGGTATCTTGACTTTACAAATTTAAGTGCATTACTAGATTAGCAGCTACATCATCTTTTTACTGTTGAAATTGCTAGATGTAACTAAGTTCTATGTTAATAGTGCCTTCTTTCACACTTTTTTTGTGAAACTTTTCTGGTTTCATGCTTTTCTGTAAACTATAATCTTCAAAAATTTAAATCTAACATCAATCATCATCATCTGTCTACTTGAATCCTGTTCTTTTATTGTCCTTTCTCCTCAGTTTTGTCAGTTTCTTTCACTCTCAGTAACCACTTGTGTCTTAGGAGTTTTTAGCACCTTGCTTGGGATGAAAACAAAAGGAAGTACAACTAATAAAAGTATTTGATTAAAACTTAATTTTTTTAGTTTTTATTCTAACCTCGTTTTTAAAGATTTATTATAATATATTCAATGATATAGGAGGGTTGTGATCAAAGTACTATATTTAGTACTATATTCAGTGATATATATTTAGTACTATATATTCAATGATATTATATATTTAGTACTATATATTCAATGATACTATATATTTAGTACTATATTCAATGACATAAGAGAGTTGTGATCAAAGTACTATATTTAGTACTATATAATCAATGATATTATATATTTAGTACTATATATTCAATGATATTATATATTTAGTACTATATATTCAATGATATTATATATTTAGTACTATATATTCAATGATATTATATATTTAGTACTATATATTCAATGATATTATATATTTAGTACTATATATTCAATGATATTATATATTTAGTACTATATATTCAATGATACTATATATTTAGTACTATATATTCAATGATACTATATATTTAGTACTATATTCAATGATATAAGAGAGTTGTGATCAAAGTACTATTTATTTAGTAGCATAATATGAGTAAAGGAAAACATGAATCACAAAACGAAGAACATATGTAAAGATGCTGAAATAGATTTTATGACGTAATCAATATATAAACTGGTCAGTGTTGTGTATAAAGACGACTGACCTTTTCGACATTAATTGTTGAACATAGACTTATTCATTCTCTGAATTCCTATGAGTAGAACATCTACTCATAGAAACAGTTATTGCAAAGTGGGTTGCAAAACATAGCATTTGAGTCATATGCATTACCACAATGAATCACAGTTATCTATGTTACTGTATTATCCATTCATGTCTTTGATGTGATTAAACCTGTTCTTCACTTTTGTTTCAGTGTTTCTTTACAGTATTATTAACCAAAACTATGTGCATTGTACAAACTTTATAACAGTAAGCATTCACTACATGATTTACACTTTGGCCTTCCTTGTTTGCCTTTTTTGTACAATTACGATTGGATGATTTGAAATAAACATCTTTTGTTCACCCTTTCTCTATGTCAAATAAAGTGAAGTCTTCTACCAACTATAAAATATATAGCTGTGTTTTTTATTTTTTATTATCATCATCATTGTTTAATGTTTGTTTCCATGCTAGCATGGGTTAGACAAGATTTTTTTGATGGTTCTTTTCCAAGCTGCCTGCTTTTGTGTAAGACCTGACTAATCTAAAGTTCCTTAAATGGTCATTTATAAGCTGGGTCCATGTTTTACGTAGTCTATCTATCTCTCTTTGGCTATCAACATCAATAAACCTTCAATTGCTGACTAGGTTTTCTTTGTCCATTCTCTCAACATGCCCAAATCATCTAAGTCTTGCTTGATACATAGCATCTGTTATATTGGCAATACCCTGCCTATTTTTTAACTTCTCTGATGAGTTTCTATCTCTAAGATTGACACTGCACTTCCACTGTACCATATCAATGTCAGTTCGAGCAATTCTGCAAATATCAACTTTCTTACATGGCTAAGTTTCACTACCAGATTTCTAATACCACTAAAACTGAAAAATTGCTGTCCACTGCACAACTTATTTTTATAACAATTATTGTGAATATATTTTGGTAATTGAATAGAAAAACAAAATTTTATATGAATATATTTTATATAAGCAGATAATGAAACTGAAAATAATCATAGTTATCAGTTAAATATGCTGAATGCCTACTTATTCAAAATACTTTAGAATTTACACATTAACATTGTTAAGTTTGCTTTTAATATAAAAGAAAACAGGAGAAAATAAATGACCAAAGACCTGCTTCATTGGAACTGTTATAACAGTAATGTAGCAAATATCTCTTTTCAGCTTTTTTAGTCAACTAGAAAGTGGATAAAAAAAAATGTCCTAATAAGTCTAGACATAAAATTTAATCAAGAAACACTGGGTAGTTTAAAAGAGTATAGTGTTAAAGACAGAAAATTTACAGTGGTTGTAAGATCTAAAAGAATTCTCATTGAAGAGTTCAAAAACAGTTTAAACAGAACTTCAATTTTGAAACATTAGAAAAAAGAATTTTGAAGCAACTGATAATAAAAAGGTAAAGAACATTAATATAAGAACATCCACACTATAAAGAAAGAAAGAAAGAAAGAAAAAAAACAACACAAACTAAATCGTTTGAACGAAGAATACTAAAGAAGAATGAATAAATAACAAGAAAAAAGAAAAATTATTAAATTGAAAGAAAAAGCCAGATAAATGGAAATTTTTTGAAATATTAAAAGGTGTGAAAAAAAAAGCATTTCTTAGCTTATTTTCAAAGTTAGAAACTTTAAAATTTAAAAAACAGCTTTAAAAAGATAAAAAAATGTCTATCATGCAAACATGATTAATGAAAAAAAGCATTTTTTAAGAAATTTTGAAATTTTAAAACATACAAAAAAAAAAAAAAAAGAAAGAAAATAAATAAACAAAGAGGAAAAGAAAGAAAAAAGGCTGCTGGCTGAATGATGTCAGAATTCTGAACAATCAGCTGGAAGTGAACAGCAGCCATTTTAGCATGCTTACGGTTCAGAAACGTAAGTTTCTTCTTGAAAAACGGCTTCAAATATACATAACAAAGAGCATGGAAGCAGGCTTGAAGCAAACGGAATCTTAAACCAAAATATACCTTGGGTACCTGAAGATCCAGATGACGTCTTGTTTTTGTCTAGCAAGCAATATAATAAGAGAACTATGTAACAAATGTTTATATATGCTTCTAACATCAGTTCTTAACTGATGCTGACATTTCTAAACAAAGCTCACAGATAAAAAGAAAAAAAAATCATGAAACTTAAGATTTCAGAAGGATAAGAAAAATCAATGACTTTGAAAAATAGAGAAACCAAAAAATAAAACAACTTCTGTGAAAAATAAAAACAAGTCAAAGCAAATTCTGATGCAAACCTAAAATAATCAGATTTTTAACAGAAAGAAAAGTGATTCTGAATATCAACTTTAGAAAACAAAATTCAGTTAAAAGGAATGTAAACAAACATAATGCTAAAAGTGTGACATATACTGTTTATACCAGTAATTAACTGATGCTAACAAAATCTTGAAAAAATGTTAAAAATGATATTTATAATACACTGTTATATACATAAATGATATCTTGATCTAATTCTTATGAAAATCGTTTCTTTTTTATTGTAATATTTCTTTTATTTTCTCAAACTGATAAGTCGGTTTTATATTCAATGACAGCTTAAATAACACTATTTAAAAATTAAAACCTAAATGATTCTCAAAATGTATTATACAGATATTTCTTTTATTGTGATACTATGACTGTGATTGAGATACCCAAACAGAAGAGTATGGTAAATGATTTTATCTCAGTGTTTTGTGTTTTATATGACCAAGAGTAAAGTCTGCAATATAGAGTCTTCAAAGTATCACCATCTTGATCAAAAGAGGATAAATAATACATAAATAAATTAAAACTTTGGGGATCAAGTGATACCTCACTGGATGTTGGCAATTTCTGTTCACAGGCATATATAAAGAGTCACAGGTAGGATTGCATGTAGTTATAGACTGGCCGTTGGCAGGCACAGGTTCTCAGCAAAGGTAGTCCCAATACCACCTGTTACATTTGCCAGTTATGTGTCATGATGTAGAGATGAGGAGACGAGTGGTAGGAGAAAGTAAGAATTCTTGCTGATTAAAAAACTGATCATGGCAGCAGTTTGTCCCAAATATCACCCACCGACCCAACCAAACTGTGCAAGCAAATCCCTGAACAAATAACTAAAGTATTGAATGAGAGAAATAAAGGATTCAATTTCCATTTCATAACATGGCATTAATTTCACCTTTTGTTTCTCTCATGAGCATACAGCAGACCTTTTCAAGTTATTGTGTACATTGATATGACTGAGAATAGAGACACGTTGTGGAGTCATGTTTTTGGTTGGTGAAAAACTGAGAGGAGGAATTGTTGCATATTTACAATGTATCTTGTGATATGCGGTGAATGCAAAGAAAGAGAAATAAAAAAAGAGAAAAATTTAAATTACAATATCTAACTATATTTTTGATATGAAATATTGTAACTATTTACATTATTTAAATCATTTCAGACTGTTGTCTTCATCTTTATTACTATATTCACAAAGTTTTAGCTGTTGTATGCCCTAGCCTTCTTCAGAATCGAACCCTTTATTTAGTCCATGGGGGTAAACTGTTCTAAGTTCACATGTCATGCCTTTTTTGGATATCTGAGTTTAAGTCATCTCTCTTTAGTAACTCAACTCTCCAAGTTTTTGTTCACCTCTTTGGCAGATAAGTGCTGGTTGAAGTAATTCAATACATGACTTGACCCAAAGAGTTGTGAGTTCAATACCTGGCCACAGTAGGGGTGAACAAAAACTTGGAGAATTGAGTTATTTAAAGAAATAAACTGAAATTAATGTGGAATTAGAATAATCTACTCTGTGAACTAAATAATGAATTTGCTTCAAAATTCCAATATATATCATCTGAAGAAGGCTGTAGCTTACAACAGCAGAAACATTGTGAATATGGCAATAAAGATGAAGACAACAGTCCAAATGACGTAAACAGTGTAAATAACAATATCTGAACATGTTAAATTGAATAAAATAAACTGAATTTTAATTCATGACAATTCAATTATAATCATCATTATTTTCTAATTTTGCTTGTTCCTTAACACATCTGTTACATTTTTTTTCTTTTTTTTAATCATTTCACCTCAAGTAAAGTACTAAGATGCTAGGGGTTACTGGGAGTGAAAGAATGAGAACAGTATTTAGGAGGTCAGAAAATGGTGATTGACATTGCACTTTTTGAAGATTGTAGGTGGCAGTGGAGCAAGAATTTGGTAGTTCTATAGGTGAGAAGTCTAAGAAAATAAACTATTAGAATAGAACAGTTGTATCTAGTTAGTTCAACAGTAAAATGGTGATGCCTAGTTGCCAGCTTAGCACTATGTTTAAATTCATGAAGTTAAGGCACTAATAAGGAAAGCTGATCAGAACAATAAATATGAAAATATTTGTAAAGACAGAGGGAAGCCATTTCACAGTGAGAAAGTCACTGAATTTTATGCACTGTCATTTTTTTTTTTGTCGATTTACAGCACAGAATTTTAAATAACTATACAGGTTTCATTTTCTGTGAGATTCTATTCACAATATTGGATATGGAAACATCTCTTTAATAGATCAGTGAGTATATGAAATACCTTGAGGATAAAAACAAAGAAAGAGTTGTTATTCACAACAAATTTGGGAGGTATTTATAATGATTTTCAAAAGATTGTACAGCAGCAACCTGCTTAGGTTTGAATGGGAAAATGAATGCATCTGTTCAGAAATTAAGCATTCAAAGTTTGGATTTTACTTGAATTAACAAACTGATAATAAAAATCTATCTTCCTAATGTATGGGGTATATGTTATTTGGGATAAGAAACCATTCTACATTTGCTATCATGATTGTTCTTGATTCTCTGATATTCTGTAAATAGTGATTTATAAACTTGTTAATAAACTGAGGTTAAATGTTATGATCATCCCCCAACCTTCAGATAATTTTACTTATGATGATATGTTAGGCATTCATAGAGAATTTGTGGTATTACAGTGATTGCTTTGAGAATGGTAAGAATGTGATGCTTTAATTGTTTGATTTCTTTTCTATGACTTTAAAGTCAAAAGATACTTTCAGATTGTAAGCATTTTTTGAAATAATAATGGTTTAGTGATACGAGTCTTACCAATTAACATATAGTTGAGAGGAGAAGATATGGATTCATACCTTTCGGAAGGGTATTTGTGCATAAGTGAATATAATGAACCCAATGAGAATTGGAACTCAGCTCTCTGATTAATAATTCTGAGTCATTACTCATTAAACCATCCACACATCCAAGCTTACAGTACCTGGTATTCCAAAACGATTACCCATCTAGGTACTGACCAGATTCAATGTTGCTTAACTTTGGTGTTCATACAGAAACCAGTGTTTCAACATGACAGTTTCTAGGTTCACTTGATGTTCTGGTGAATAGAATATTGCTGTCACGACTTGGTCAGTGATTGGGTCAGCTGGATAAGTTAAAGATAGAACCTATAATGTCCAGTCTTCTCTTTTCCCAATTTTGGCCATGCACCATGTATTATATCAGGGATAAATATTCTTGTCAGAACATTAACATATAGAATTAAATTTTAAAACAACCAGTGTTTGATTTTCTTTCCACTAAGCTCTTGATAAAATTTCTGTTATTTTCACTGGAAGATTCTTAAAGTATTATTAGAAAGTAATTTTATTTTTCTTAAATTCTCTACGTAAAATCTATAAATATTAAATAAAAAAAGAAAGTAGATTTATTAAAAAATAATTGGCTATTAAATATAGTTATCTAAAAAACAAAACAATTTTGTATATAAATTATTCTCTTAAGTCAAATTACTGCATTTAGTCTTTTCATTGTTAATGAAAGCTTCCTAACTTTCTGTTTGATGTGTGAAATATCAACATTTTCATAAAGTCATGATTTTTTTTCCTTGAGTTGCATGAGTTATCCATTTTAGCTGTTGCTATTATAGTGGGTTATCCATTTTAGTGAAACGTAGTCATGTTGAAGCAGATTAACTGAATTTGGCCTCGTTAGTAGATAGCCCACTATAAGTTGTTATAAAAGTGATTATAAAACAAGAAAATCAAATTGAGTATAGAAACAACATTTATATATACACAGATATCAAGTAAGGTTTTTACAAATAAAAATAATGTCCTTAGGTTGGGTCCAACAGACGCTAAAATGTTTATAGCAGTAAATGCCGAAAAGAGAGGTATGTGTGATCGTTTGTCAGTTAGGAATGTCTTTGATGTCTCCGCTCTGTAGATCGGGTAAGTAGTTCAGGGGACAGCAAAGAAGAAGATGAGAGGGAAAGGAGGTGAGCATAGTGGCTTGCTTGACGAGGTCAAGGGAAAAGCTAATTATGCTCGTACTTTCTCAACTCTGGCAATGCTTTCTGTGTTGGCTTTTTATTTCATCTTTGTGGGTTCCAGCAGGTCATTTGGGAATTCACATCTGTATTTAATTCTGGGCTTCCCATTGGATGATAATTAAAATTTGCATAGGCTCGTGAACAGGAATTTGATATTTAATTAATTTTTGGTTTTCTGCCGGAACATATGCGTGGAGCCGGGTGCACAAAGACCAGTTTTGGTCATTTGCTTTCTGGATCTCTGAGGGCAAACATCCGGTCCCTCACTTTGCTCGGTATCACCACACTATCAGTTCTCAAGTGATGCAGTTTCTGTTACTTGGTATAGTTCTTTCTTTGTGATTCTGTTGCACCACTTCATGCATCTTGAAAATGATTCTTTGCTAAGACTTACAGTCTTCATTTGCTCAAAGTAATTTTTAATCATTGATCTAAGAAAGCAGTTATATACAGAAGAGATTTTAGATAAGCAAAAAGAAATGCTCTTTAATGGTGATCACTTTTTGATTACTAACAGTTTTAATAATGGAAAATGGCAATACCAGGTAGAGTGACTAAGAAAGCACAACTCCAAACTACACAAGACTCAGTAGCAGTCTGTCTGTTGTAGTTTCATCATCTGATCTTGAAGGTCTCTCGCCATATGTGCTGCAGAGGAAGATCTTGAGTGGCAAGTTGCAATCAACATTAAACAAATCCATGCTATCTGGGTTTATTCATTTTCTCATCTTCAAAGACAAAAACCAATCAAGCTCCCTCCCCAAAATATGTGAGAACTATCACCAATAAGTGTTGACAAAAGTCATTTTCTTCTGTGTTCCATACTCCTTCAAAATGTGGGTGATCCTGGCTCTTCATAATTTCCTATCCTTTCTGGTTCTTGGTAAAATTTGTCTTTTTGCTATTTCTCCTAATTCCTGTTCTGCTAACCATTTACCCAAGCTTGTTAGGTAGGTTATTGGAGTGCTTTCCTCTATTCCACTTGCTTTCAATATGTCCTGTGAATATTTCCAAGCATTCTTTCCTCATTATATACCTTGGAAATTTCAGCTATGTTTCCATAAAACCTTGTTGTTCACATGTTTAGTTCATGGTATTCTCAGTATCTTTCTGTAGAACCAAATTTCCGTTGCTTCACATCTCTCTTCCATTTGTAACTTGATTGTACAGCATTCATTACTTTATACACTCTTGTGCTAATTAATTCAAACAAAATGAATAATGTCTTCCTAGGATCTTTCACAGTTTCCCTGGTCATGTGTACGCCATTTCTTAGCATTGTTTTTCTCTTCCGACTGCATTTTCCTTAACATTTTAGACTGATGGATCCAGTTTGTTTTTTCACCTTGATGTGTCAGTTAAAAGGTTGATATCAACAATATCTGTGATCACTCTGTAAGGCTTGCCAGTGTGTTTGTGCAGCATTACAATTTTTGTACACTTCCTTGGAGTAATGTCCTTCACAGACAATGGCCATAGGAGAACTAATTGATAGTGAAGACAATAATGTCTGGATGTGATAAAAATCTGATGCAATTGTGGATGATGCAATATTTTTCAAGGCCAAACAAATTTCATCATACACCCCAAAAATAAATTTATGTTACTAAACCCCAATGCAAATGACCTGAAAAAATAGAAATCGATTATATCCTGTCACTCCAGTAGGCTGTATGATGAAAGAAAGGAAACTAAAGCAGTTGTTTCAATAATTTGCATAAGGGTGTAGATGAGTCAATACTACACAACAATTCAGTATTTTTTTTTGTTTCTATAAAATTCTCTGTTTCTTAATACTTTTCTTAGCTTCTGAAAGCCATATTTCATTATTCCAATTACCCTTTTAATTTTGGTGTTGCATTTTCCATCCTCTGTTAAAGCACTTCATATATATTTAAATTTTCATACTGCTTGATTCTGACATCTTTAATTTATAGTTCACATTTTGGGTTGTTTGTTTTGCTGACAGCCATATATTCTATCCTCTTCTAATTGATGTACTTTTCACTTTTCTTTACTACCTTCTCTAGGAGTTCCTGTAGTTTATTTTCAGTGCCTGCTATTAACACTGCCATTTGCATATCTAATATTGTTAAGATCGTGGCCGCCAGTAATGAATCCTGGTAGGAATTCTAATTTTCTGAAGACCGTCTCACTGTAAAGGCTGAATAAGTCCAGTGAGAAAAGAGAATAATTTCTTTTTTTTTTTAACAATTTTTGGAGATTGATGTTCCTTAGATCTTCTAAGCACAGCATTTGACAAAATAAGAAAATATTGATTTTTGTATCATTTTAAATGGGAGGATCTTGTTTATAATATAATGTCAAATTGATAACCGATTTCTTAAATATTTATCTATACCTCATTTTTATTTAAACAAGTCAAGTTTGAAACTACACGGATATAATTGAGGACTACATATGATTATGAACTGGGGGGGGGAAGGAGAAAAAGACAACATTAGTAGTCACCAAAATCTCTCCCATACAATCTGGTTAGTGTATACATTATAGTACACACACACACACACAAACACATATATATCTTTTTTCTCCAGTTCATAATAGTATGATAAAAATATAGTTTTCTGTTATAAGTTTTCAACATCAGTGCCCACTTTTGTATTTACATAGGTGCTGAGTTAATTTCACACTTGTGAGACTAGCTTGTACAAAAAAATTAACAGAGACAACTTCAAATTTTGAAAGATTTGGATGAAACTAATGGTAATTACAAAGGTATTTGGAGTGATCATTAGTGATGGTTACATTATGCCTATGTTCATCTTCCCACAGGGTCTCAGACTCAACATGGAGGTCTATATCAAGTTTCTTGAGAAGTTAGTGCTGCCCTTGGTCCAGAGGGTGGCTGCTGGAAAACCCTATGTCTAGCAATAGGACTCTGCACCATGCCACACAAGCAGGAGGACCCAGTCATGGCTGTCAGACAATTTCTGCATCCATATCACCCCTTGCATCTTGCCACCTAACACTCCAGACTGCATCCTGCTTGATGTGTGGGGTGCAGTTGTGTGAGAGACCAACAAAACTTCTTGTAACACCAAATATGAACTGAAGGCAAAGATTATGGTGACATTCACCAACTTAAACAAGGAGACCATCTAGAAGAGTCGTAGGAGATTCTGAGGTTGCCTGGAAGCCATAGTTGAAGCAAATGGCAATTTTATTGAATAGATTTACTCTTTAGTATTTCCAGATATTTTTGTATAATTTTGGTAAATATGTCTATTAAAATGAGACACCAATTTTATTTTCATTGTTGTGTAATTTAGATGTCAATTCATCCACTGCACACTGTAGGTTTATCTGATAAATTTACCAAATGAATTTCAGCTTATCATATCTGTTTCTATTAGTAATATATTATATTCTTTAAAGAAGTTACAAACAGACAAGGGGGTACTCAAGTGAAAGAACAGCAACAAGTGCATAGATGAAAGAAGAGCGGTTTATTGTAAAGAGAATACACTACAGCAAGACGGAATCTGGTGGCAGGCTAGTAATTGCTGAAGAAAGCCACAGGTATCTCCTGTGCTCACTATAAATGGCTACTAATATAATCAGTCCACATAGGTGATACAAAGTGTGGGACATTCCATTATAACATAATATTTTAATATCAGATTTGTGCGAGATTTTATTATGCAACTGTAGATTTGATCATCATATTGTAAATAAATATATAGAAAAGAATATTCAATGATATTTGTTTTCAAATTGTTGACACATAAACATGGCCAAGGGTCATAAGAAAAATAGAACATCAAAATAGAAACAAGATTTTCCAATGTTATTGATTGGAACATAATGTTGGAAATAATGTTGGAAATTGTGAAAAAGTTGAATTTATATCCCATAAAAAAATAATTTGCAAAGAAAAAAACTGGCTTTAATAATACCACAAAAAGAGATCCGACAAAGATTAAAAGTAAGAAATGTGGATTACCTCCCCCTCCCCAAAATATTTGAAGAAGCTAATGTCATGAATGTAAATGGTGAGAAAAGACGCAAAGTATTAAAAACATCATCAAAAAACATGAAAGCAACTAAACTAATGTGTTTAAGAGAAATGTGAAGTGTAAGACATGAAAACTGATTTCTCAACAGTAACTGTCAGTGATCAATGTGGAACTGATGGCTGGGCTTCATGGAAATAGTTAATCAACACACTTAATTGACTACTGTGAGGGGAGACAATGTTTTCTATGCAGAATGATTATAGGTCCTTCCAAAATTGAAAACGGTATCAAAATAAATGCAAAGAATTATTGTGCATCCTTAGATAAGATGTCTTTTGAGTGGTATAGGCCATAACTAAGAAGCTTTAAGCAAAGAGTGCCAGAAAATTCTCTTTCACATACAGCAAAGCCCGCTATTTCTCACCTTGCCAAAAAAAGTTTCAATGACACCAAATTAGTGAAATGGACTACACGCTTCTCTAAATAATAATCCAATAGAAAATCTATTATACATTATTAAATGAGATGTATATGAGAATGCAAAATAATATTCAAGTTAAGATGATCACTGGGAAATAATAAATCTTGCTGTAAGTAATGCTGAAGTGCAAAAAGTAAAAAAAAAAAAAAAAAATTAGCAAAATCAATGTAAGTAAACAGATAGTTAAGTTGCAGAATATTAAGAATATTGACAAAAGACAAACAAACTATGACATTTAAGTAAATATCACAAAGTGAAACACGTAAGCTGTGTGAAAAATTAAACTGTTTTTTCAGCAGTAATTCTTAATAATGCTACATTGGGCAGATTTGATGGCTGGGCCAGAGATTAGATTTTTAATGAAAATAGTCGACTAACATAACTAAAAAGACTACAGAGTGTGGTGGATTAGTATTGTAGGCAATAAAATTATAGGTTTCTTCAAAGTTAATTTTGGTATCAAGATAAATGCAAAGAATTATGCATTCTTAGACAAGGTATTTTTCGATTGGTAGTTTGCAACCAAGAATCTTTAATCTAAAAACTATCTTCATGCAAGACAATGCACTTTCACATTCTGCAAAGCTGACTATTGCTCACCTTGCAAAAAAAAAATATATATATATTTTAATGACACCAAATTAAAGGAATGCAGCCATTAAGATTCTTCAGATATCAATCGAATAGAAAACTTGTCGACCGTTATTAAAATAGATGTATATGAAAATGAAAAACAATATTCAAGCAAAGATCTTTGGGAAGCAATCAAAACTGCTATCATGTTAAAGATCATGTTAAAGGAAAAGCAGTAAAATCAATGATTGAAAGAGTGATGAAGGTTATAGAATGTCAAGAAGCATAACATGTAAAATAATAAAATAATGATTTATTTTTGTATATGACATATCTTAATCAGATATGTCTTTATAACTTGTATTGTTTAGATTTATTTGTAAATATAAATTTATGTTGCTCTTGGCACGTTTGCATCAAAAAACTGAACACCCCAAAACAAAGTTATCAATTTCATATATACGTATAGATGGGAAAGCAATAGATTTGTATATATTAGAACAATTTATGTTACACTTGATTTATTTGTATAATAAAACCTGATACCTTAATACAAATCATCAATACTTCTAATAAGGAGGTATATTATTAACAGAAACTCACATGATATTTGGCACATATAAACCTAAAATCTTACATCATGTAAAATGTATCAATAAAAGTAATCAAGTAAGTTTTCCCATCAAACACACTTCTTCATATCGACCAATATTTATAAAAATTAAATTCATGATATTTAAAGAATGTAAGACCTAAATATTTGCAGGTGATACAACCTAGTATTATATTAACACTTCTACTAATATTTGTCATTCAATTAAAATACACTAATAAACCTAGTTTTTATTATACACTTAAATTACATTAACACTTCAAGAATCAAACAAATACTAATGCCATAAGGTATACATAAAATTGCCACACAACCAATGAAAACAAAACAAATGCTAACTTCAAACACTGATACATACATAAATAGAAAAACCTTCAGATGGACATGTGACATCAACACAACCAATGAAAATGAAACAACTTAAAATTTAAAAAGTGAAATATAATTCTGCTTCATTTTACTTTCTCGTCAGAGATTGTCAAAATTTCATATCTGCTCAGTTTTATATTTAAACATGAAGTCATTTTTAAGAAGTGATAGAATTTTTTATTAATCTGATCTTTTTATCACTTAAATGTTATTTATGGGGATATCCATAGTTGAGTTGATGTTTAGTTTCTATTTTTAAACATTGCAGTTATTGCTCCAGCAATGTCAATGTGGGTGAGTCAGTATAAACATGTCAGATCTAACAATGGTTTCTCCTGCTAAGGAGTATGCAGGTTTGAATCCTGTTAGAGAGGGTGCATATTTTTCTTTATTTTACTTTCAAAATTTCTGATGAAGCTAAATTCAATAGCAAAACATTTATAAAAATTTTCCTAATTGTTCCTTATTTCATCCATTTGTCAGATTTAAAACATGATTTGAACTTATCAAGTAAAAAAAAAGTATTCAAATGTACTGGAGTCATTTTTTCTTAAAAAAAAATCTTAATTTAAGAAATTTGTGCTATGAAGATTCAAACCTAAAATTAGAATCAAGAAACACAAAGAAAGAATCTCATATTAAATGTACACACACACACACACACACACACACACACAAACTTATGATTGATTCATTCATTTTCTACTGTTTGTCATTCCTTTGCAGGGTATTTAAAGACAGAAAATATTTTAAAATAAAAATGATTTACTAATTAACCCATAGCTTCTGGAAAAGAATTGTATTCTTATCTTTCTAAAGGGAATTTGTGAATTAGAAAAAAAGAGATTAGTAGTATGCAGTCATCAATGGCATATCAATTTTTGCAGGTCATTTAAAGCTGAAAAATATTTTTAGAATCTAAAATAATATTTCTTTTTAGATAACAATGGTTTAGTAATACAAGTTTTACTAATTTACCCAAAACTGGGGGTAGAAGAGGTGTATTTATATATTTCCAATGGGAATTTGCATGTGAATGAATCTAACAAAACCAACTGGAATTGAAACTCTGATCTCTGATTAACAATTCCGAACCATTACCCATTACATGACCCACACATTCAATCTTATAGCACCTAGTATTCCCAAGTAATCCTCCATCTAGGTACTGATTCGGCTTAGTGTTGCTTAACTTCAGTGATTGTATGGGAAACGGGGTTTCAATGTGATAGGACCATAAACTCTTACAACAAACTTAGTATAACGATAATAAAAAATGAGAAAAGCAGCAGTGGACTGAACAAATGCATAAAATTTAATCTATGAAACTCATGGAGCCAAGGAGTTGAATATAACACCAATCAGGTAAGTGACAAATTTTATTAATTATATATATATATATATATATATATATATATATTTTCTAGACATATTCTATTAAATATAAGAGACAATGAATGTCTATTATGTTTAATCATGACCGTTCTAAACGTCGTATTTTTGCTTTAATTTCAGTTGAAAATAAAGACAAAAATTCTCCAACATTTGGATAATTATTTATTGGTTTTCTTCTAAGCTTTCGGCTCACATGAGCCATCTTCAGAGAGGTAGTTTAAACTGAAATATTATAAAATCCACCATCACCGACGATTTTATTTTGTGTTGACATAAAACTCCGCTTGGCAACGGCAATAGTTACCAAAAAGAATAAACGCAGTTCTTAAGTTTGCGATGCGGTTTTATGACGTCACACCGCGGGATAGCGCGAAATGACAACAAAACCATCTAGTCAAATGCAATGTAATATGTTATTTCCTGTTTTAAAGTTGATTTTATTGAGTGTTGGTTGTTTTGATTTGATGTACATGGCCTCCAATATCTGCAGGTTCCTCTTACTGTGTGTATGAGTAAGGATCACCGTATTGGTGACCAAAATCTGTCTGATATTACCTACATGTTTATGTTTTTCAGAGAAATGTTGTTTAATAGTACTCTGATCAGAAAGATGACATGTAAGTCTACGGGAGAGCGTGGTTGTGGTAAAACCAATATATGTACTAGGTTTTTGAGTAGTATCAGAGATGCAATCTCTGAATGGGCATGTAAATTGGTACACTACATTGGTTTTTTGTAAAGAATTTAGTTTAGTGCCTGTTGGGTTATTATAGACTATGAGACTACGTGTCTTCTTAATTATAATAGTGAATGTCCCCAACGATATAAGTTAGCTGTTATAAAAAACTTACTTCAACGCACACAAATGATATCTTCTTCCAAATCTATATTTTATAAAGAATTACACAACATTAAGCAAACACTAGTCAATAATGGATTTCCTAACTCCGTTATTGATCAACAAATTAAAATGTATCTCAACAAACTTAACAATAGCTCTAACAATAATGATAATATTAATAATAATGGTTTACATCAAAATAAACATAACACTATTAACTTATACTATTGCAACCAAATAAATAATAATTATAAACAAGATGAAAAAACTCTCAAAAACATAATACGTAGAAATGTTAAACCAGTCGAAAGTAATAATCAAATTAAACTCATTATATATTATAAAAAGTTTAAAACAATTGACCTCATAGTCTATAATAACCCAACAGGCACTAAACTAAATTCTTTACAAAAAACCAATGTAGTGTACCAATTTACATGCCCATTCAGAGATTGCATCTCTGATACTACTCAAAAACCTAGTACATATATTGGTTTTACCACAACCACGCTCTCCCGTAGACTTACATGTCATCTTTCTGATCAGAGTACTATTAAACAACATTTCTCTGAAAAACATAAACATGTAGGTAATATCAGACAGATTTTGGTCACCAATACGGTGATCCTTACTCATACACACAGTAAGAGGAACCTGCAGATATTGGAGGCCATGTACATCAAATCAAAACAACCAACACTCAATAAAATCAACTTTAAAACAGGAAATAACATATTACATTGCATTTGACTAGATGGTTTTGTTGTCATTTCGCGCTATCCCGCGGTGTGACGTCATAAAACCGCATCGCAAACTTAAGAACTGCGTTTATTCTTTTTGGTAACTATTGCCGTTGCCAAGCGGAGTTTTATGTCAACACAAAATAAAATCGTCGGTGATGGTGGATTTTATAATATTTCAGTTTAAACTACCTCTCTGAAGATGGCTCATGTGAGCCGAAAGCTTAGAAGAAAACCAATAAATAATTATCCAAATGTTGGAGAATTTTTGTCTTTATTTTCAACTGAAATTAAAGCAAAAATACGACGTTTAGAACGGCTCATGATTAAACATAATAGACATTCATTGTCTCTTATATTTAATAGAATATGTCTAGAAAATTACTTGCTGCCTCGATATACTAAATATATATATATATATATATATATTTAAAATAAAACTTTGAAAATTCCATGTGCCAGATGATCATTTCTATGAAATACATTTGCTTCATCAGTAATGTTTTTTATTATGGAAAAATTCAAAAGTTTTTTATACACTGGAAGTTCACTTAAAAAGAAGTAAAAGGAAAGAAATAAGAAAGAAAAGTGGGAGGGGAAGTGAAAAAAGGAGAGGGAAGAGTATGTTAGAATGTATCTGTCTAAACACTGTTTCAGAGGGTGGGAAGAGAGAAGGGAGACTAAGAGAAATAGTGAATTGTATTCAACTCAATCTGTGAAAGGGACATTTACAAATCGTGTTGAATCTAATTTGCTCTCAATCTCTGACAAGGGTGTTTATTTTTAATGAGAATTGTCATTCTTTTAAATTTTGTATTCAAAACAGACATAAGTAAAAAAAAAATTAGGAGCTCAATAATAATAATAATAAAAACCTTTTCGTGAATGATTTAGTCATTACCAACAGTTATAACTTTATTACTTCTCTTTATAAAAAAAAAAATGTCACTAGCAGAAACAGATGTCTACTCAAGTACAAAATTTTATGTCCTGACAGATTACAAATAGCTGTTATAAAAATCATAACTTACTAGGCCAAAGTAATCTCTTTAGACACATTATTCTATAAGGAACTAAGCAACATTAAACAAATTCTAAACAAAGATAACTTCCCAAATCATGCAGATGAACAAATAAAATTAGCCTTAATGGAATTTATAAAAATAACACATCACCTTGATGCAAACAAGAATAAACACACCATTAAGTTGTTTTATTGTAACCAGATGCACCCCAATTATAAACTGGATGAAAAACAACTAAAAATATAATTTGCTGTTGCATATTGCTTAATGATCCAAATAAACACTATAAATTTATCATCTGTTATAAAAAAGTCCAAAACAACTACTCTAATAATTACAGGACCTCATAAATTCCCTGTGTAAAAAAAACAAAAAACAAAAAAAAAAAACAAAAAAAATGGTTCTGAATTCTCATGCCCTCAGGAAGAGTGCATCTCCAATATTAATAATCACAACACAGCATTAAATTCTTACTTTGGGAAGACATGTACCACACTCACCCAAAAGCTGACTTGTCACCTGTTAAAAATTGGTGCAATTTGTGTACATATCAACCAGTACATGATGAACAAAAAAAAACAAAAAAAAAACACAACTGTTAACATAAGACAAATAAAATGACAGACCGTATCAATTCTATTTAATCAAACATGTTTGAATGTCTAAAAATACTTTCTCCATAAAAATAGATTCTCTGAACAGTAATAATATTAAAAATTATAAACAATTTTCTTATTTTGATAAAATGAAGTAAATTTCTGTTCACACCCAAATTTTGAACTTATAAAATAGACATAATAGCAGGATACCTATATGACTGAATATCCAATATATCTATGCAGAGCAAGACTAAATCTTTATTTAATTCTAAATAAATAAATGAATTTTAAAATCCAACATCTAATGGAGCCAATACTCTAGGTTTTCATGTGTAGTAATATAGCTATGTATGTTTGTTTGGCAACATTTTTTAAGCTTTAGATAATTATATTCTTTTTTAAAGATATATTTCATAGCAACTCCTCTTACTGAGATATTTGCTCCCTCAAGTCCCACAGACACCACTGAGGAGTCTGGAGCCCTAGCTCTCTAAGTGTTGCTGCTGCAGTTTATGTAGTAAGTAGGTTTTTACAAGCTGGAGTTGCTAGCCCAACAAATTTTGAATTCAGAGTTACCTATCTTCTAGACTGGTTGCCAACCAAGGCTGAAATGTCCAGTCTCCCCTGTTACTTAATTCATAGCCAGAGAAAGAAGATATGGATTCATACCTTTCTGAAGGTTATTTGTGTGAAAATGAATGTAACAACAAGAATTTGATCAGCTTACAGATTTCCCATTTTGAGCTAACAACCATTGAACATTCAAACAATGTTAATTCCACAGAAGTCTGATCAGCTTTCATTGAGTCTAACAGGGAAGTGGTTTTGATGCTGAAAGACATGATACCCTTGACAATCCCAATCATAAAACATCACTGATGATCCTCTCCAGCTCATCAGAACTTATTCTATTTTATTCTTGACAATTTTTTAAAAATCTACTTTTCCAAAAAATGCTTGATGATAAACTTTAAGAAGTGGTGAGCATTATTTTTATCAGTTTATAGAAAGAATAAAAATATTGTATAGCAATACACCATTTAAACAGATCTAGTGACAAATTTTTGTATTCATGATTAAGGATGACCATTGAATAGGATCAATTTGTGAACCTTTTCATTAATCACTCTAACCCAATGAAACTACTAATACACATGGTTTACTAAATGTAAAATAATATAAGAAAAAAGAAAAAGAATAATAATAGAACAGAAATGAAGAAGATTAAGAAGGCAGAAGATAATTTTGCATTTAAATTTTTGAAATTCAAATTTAATTGGAAAGCAACAAACTGGAAGAGAGTTCCACAAGAGAAACTGTTAGCATAGAATTTAGGGTTACATCTATTCATTTCAACTGTAAAATGATGAGATCTTGCTGAAATCTAGTACTGCATTTAAGTTCATCAAGTCTAAGTACCATAGAAGAATGCTTATATGAACAATTACCATGAAAGTATTTGTAGAAAAATCACAGAGAAATTACATTATGGTGGTGGGAAATGATTGAAGGTCAATGAAAATGTAAATTTTACTTTAAATTTTATCAAAAATCTCTACATAAATAAATAAATGAATTTTAAAATCCAACATCTAATGGAGCCAATACTCTAGGTTTTCATGTGTAGTAATATAGCTATGTATGTTTGTTTGGCAACATTTTTTAAGCTTTAGATAATTATATTCTTTTTTAAAGATATATTTCATAGCAACTCCTCTTACTGAGATATTTACTCCCTCAAGTCCCACAGACACCACTGAGGAGTCTGGAGCCCTAGCTCTCTATGTCCTAAGACAGCACAGAAACATATGAGTAAAAAAATATTCAAAGCAAGTAGACTTATAAATATGTAAGATAGATTCGGGTAAGAAAAATTCTCTATCATGATAAAGTGAATCAATTTTCCTAGCAGCAAACCCAATAATTGATTCAATATATAATAATTCCACTTCATGTCAGTGGAAAACATGAGAAAGTGAAACGAGTTACTTTTTTTGTTAATGGAAGGCAGAGAGGGATCTCTCAGATGATTTATAGAGAGTAGTTTTGCTTTGGAGGCATTAAAATTAACATGCCATTTCCTGCCCCAGTTAACAACAGAATGTAGATAATTTCTTTTTAAATCAGCTGCCAATTTGAACTAATCAAATTAATCAGACTTACTAATTTAGTAAGAAAAATAAAGAATCAAAACTTTTTTGTTCATAAAAAATGAATGAAAGAAAAGAAAATAATTGCCAGTATTTGATTTTGATAAAATTTGAAATCATACATATGAGAACATATCAATAAATTCTTAGCTTAAAATTATTAAGCTAAATTTTGATAAAAAAATGTTCACCATATAACATTCACTTTACATGATTAACATTCACCACTGAATTAACTGCACAGGTAATGAAGGAGATCATATTTAAAAAAGAATTTTTTGATATGCTTACACTATTTACATTGTTTGAACTGTTGTCCACATCTTTGTTGCTATATTCTTGATGTTTCAGCTGTTGTACGCTCCAACATTTTTCAGGTGATTAGAATTTCAAACTGAACCCTTTATTTCATTCACTGGGGTAAATTGTTCTAATTCCACGAGTCATGCTTCTTCCAGATGTCTCGGTTATCTCCCCTTAACTTTCTATGTTTTTTTGTTTACCTTTTAACTCTTTGGCTCAAGTCACTGGATCCAACTAACACATCCATTGGGCCATGTGTCCTTCAAAATTCTAATTACCTGAAGAAGGTTAGAATGTACAACAACTGAAACACTGTGAATATAACAACAAAGACAAAAACAATAGTCTGAACAATATAAATAATGTAAATAATTACAATACCTCATCTCAGAAATATAAACAAAAGAAATGCTTTTTTCATCATGCTATAGACTTCTTGATATTCCTATATATTTTCTTTTTAAGTGAGCATGTGGTAACAAGCCTTACCAATATAGTAGCTAGGATAGAACCTCAACCCCATATCTATGAGAAGTAGCAGTAGCTCTCAATCATTCGATAACTATTGTCAGACATACCAATACAGCAGTACATAATAATAATTTATATTTTAACAGGTTCATATAATATTTTCATACTTCAAAAGATTTTGTGACCAATATAAAATACGCATTACACTATCATTTTTTCTTGCCTTTGTCTAAATTACACTATGTACATTCAGACTATTATACTTATCTTTGCAGTTGTTATCACCATGTTTTGGTCCTTGTACCATCAGGCCTTCATTAGGTGGTGTATATCAACCCAGGTAACCTACAGAGAATTCCAAAGTGAACCCTTTATTTAATCTATGTGGGTAGACTGTTCTCATTTCACTGCCCATGCCCAGGAATATCTCATCTGTTTCTTATTTTCAGTACGACTTGGTTATTGCTTGCCTTGTTTCCACCAAGTCCAAGTACACACTTCCTGACCATGGGATTGAACTCACAATTACTATATCACCAAATTTTCATTGTTTCTAAAAAAAATTTACATAATAAATTTTCATACTTTTTAAAAACTTTACACTATAAATATTAAAATTTACTTTATAAAGTTATATATAAGAAAGTTAAAGAGCATATAGATTAAAACCCACTGTTCAAGTATTTACTTTTATAAAGAGTGCTTGATACAGAGTATAGCTTAATGTAGTAATTTTGTTATTATAATGGTTTATAAAAGCATATCAATACACAAAAATGTTCATGTTTCAGAACGATACTGTTCTTTTTAAAGTGATATGTTAAAATAGATAGTGAGAATGATTTATTTTAAAAATATAAGATGAATTCATGGCTATTTAGAATATTAGGGAGTGGTGGTTGAAGAAAATGCTTTAGGTGTGTCAATATTGTTCAATCATAAAAGAGAATTAGGTAACTATGAAGTTTGAAGATCTAAGTTGTGAAAGGAAGCAGGATGGCCTGGTGTCTAGACATGACACTTTTTAATTTTGTCTGGATAAGATACATAGTGGGACCATAGATTATTTAAATGGGTAGACAATTTTTAACAGTAGGGTTGATTTAACTTTTTTTTTTTAAATTAGATTTTTTACTACTGCTTAGTAAAGGGGCTGGAATGTTTAGGTTAGAATTAGGATTAAATAATTATGGTATACTTAGGTATATTGTAATAAAAAAAAAGCAATTAAGTATTATGTGTGTCATTTATTTTAGTAAAATAATTTTTTTTTTTAATTTATGTTGGAGTATAAGTCATAAATGAAATATTGTAATTAATTAAATTTTCAAAAAAACTATTTTGTCTGAGTAAGGTACATAGTGGGACCATACATTATTTAAATGGGTAAACAATAATTTTCAACAGCAGACTGGATTTTTTTTTTAGTACTACTTCATGAGTAGAGAGGTAGGAATGTTTAGGTTAGAATTAGGATTAAACAATTAGAGTATACTAAAGTACATTGTAGTTAAGAAAACTAATTAAGTATTGTGTGGTTCATTTATTTTAATAAAATAATTTATAATATAATAATAATTTTTAATTTTTAAGTTATATCGGAGCATAAATTATAAATGAAACATGGTAATTTTTTAAATTTTAAAAGAGAATTATTTTGTCTGGGTAAGATACATTGTGGGACCATACATTATTTAAATGGCTAGACAATAATTTTTAATAGCAGGTTGGATTTTCCACAATTTATGCATTACTCTTCAGCAATGAATTGAGTTCTTTCGGTGACTGGTGTGTGTATGCCCCACTGCTATACAACACGCTAAAAATTTTCCTTCTCAGATTCCATACATCTATGGCTTAGGGGTTAACAAACAACTCTGACTGATACCAAATCGATCGAGTTTCAATCCCGGCCAGAAGCAGGTGGATGTCTAGCTACACTGATGAGCTGTGATACAGCAAAACAGGCTCATATGTGGATGATGAATATATATATATATATATATATTATTCTATATTTTATACACGACCCTGAGTTTCATGAATGTCTTTTTTCAATTTGAATTATGTATTAACATACCTATATATATATATATATATATATATATATATATATATATATATATACTAGTCTTTTTTCAATTTGAATTATGTATTAACATACTTATATATATATATATATATATATATATATATATATATATCAGGTTGATTGAAAAGTAACTCCATATTTTATGAGTGGCCAGCCAAGAGTCTTGACTTAACACTGTGACTTATCTTTGGGTTGGTTAAAGGAGCAAGTCTACTATATCAAACCAAGACTTTGAAAGAACTTGAAGGATGAATACAAGATGTCTTCTATACCACAAGGATTCCTGATGAAATCAGCCGATGCATTTTTTGAGTGATTCAAGACGATGGTAAAGAAATCATATTGAATTTTAAATAAAACCTCATACTAAACACTTTCCTTTCATATCTATTTCTTATAAAAATTATATGTAATAAATAAATTATAAATATTTTAAAATGGAGAATTACTTTTCAATTACTCTGTATATGTATTTTTACATTATAAATTTTCATGCTTTTGCTGCTATAAAATACTTGTGAACCTGAAATCATTAACTCTTGACTTTAAAAACCTTTTAAAAATAATTTCACCCCAAGTAAAGTAATAAAGTCACTGAGACACATGAGATTACTGAGTGAGAGAAAATATGAAAAAAAGAAAACATTAAGGAGAGAACACAATAAAAGAATATGAATTAAGAAGACAGAAGATAATGATTGATATTATATTTAAATGTTTGAAGATTAAATTTCATTAGAAAGCAAAAAATCAGAAGAGTGTTTTATAAATGAGAAGTGTGAGAGAATAAACTGTTAGCATTGAACATATACTCTAACCATTTTAACTGTAAAATGATGAGACCTTGCTTCCAATCTAGTCAGTTAAGTGCCATACAGGATACATGATTAGGCAATCATGTTTCTTTTGATCCATGACTGACTAGGTAGAAGATTTTCCCACAGTAGGTTGCCATTTCTTTCTGTGGTAGAAAAAGGTTATAGAACACAATCTGTCCTGCTATTCAACTCATACCTGAAAGGAAAAGATATGGATTCATACCTTTCCTGAGAGTATTTGTGTGTAAGTGAATGCAATGAATTCAACTTGAATTCAAACTCAGCTCTCCAATTTCTCATTCCAAGCCAATATCCATTGCACCACAACACACATCTATTACTGCACTTAAGTTCTTAAAGCCTGCGTACCAAAGAGGAAGGAAATTCCATCAGAACTTATTTGGGATGGAATGATTTTAATATTCATAAGCATTTAATATCATTAACCATGGTTCTAATAAACAGTTTCCTCTGCTTAAAGGAAACTAACTTCTTTACTTTCAGACTGTTAATTAACCATGAATTCAGTCAGTTAAGTGCCATACGTGATACACACTTGGGCAATCATGTCTTGAAAGAGACATGAATGCCTAGGCAGAAGATTTTTCTCACAGTAGCTTGCCATTATTTTCAGTGGTAGACTGGTTGCCAACCAAGGCTGTAGAACCAAGTCTGTCCTGCTATTTAACCCATAGTTGAAGGGAGAAAAGACAGATTAATAGCTTTCCCAAGAGTATTTGCGTGTAAGTGAATGCAAAGAATTTAACTAGAATTCAAACATGGCTCTTTGATTCTTGTTCTGATATTCATTGCACTACAATGCATATCCCAATTCAGTAATTGCATTGATTGAGAAAATTTCATTTGTTAAAAGAATCAGTTAATGATAGTGTATTTTGAAGCAATGAAAAATTGCAGTCAACAGTAAAATGTCTAAGTCAATGAACAGTTTGTAATGAAAGAATTTAACAAAATTTAATCAACTTGGCAATAATTACCATAGGAATATCTGTTTATGTGATTTGCTGTCTTTATATCAAAATAAAACATCAGTGCTAAATTAAATTTTTATTCACACTTCCTTCCAAAACAATTTTTTTTTTCTGTTCATTGGAGTTCACTTTAACTACTAACAGGTAAGGTAAAAAAAAGAGTTATCCTTCTTGATTTTCAAAGCTTATTAACTTTTCCACAGAAGAAAAAAAAAAGTATAGATTTTATTGACTCTTGGCTTTATACAATTATGATAATCTGTTTAGATTAAATAGTAACTTCACTTTTAACTAACAAGAGTTAGCTTCCCTGATATTTTCTGGATATAAAATAGCCTCAAGACAAGAATTCCTCTTAAAAAGAAAATTAAAGCAAAATGTCCTCCTTCCTTTATTTGTCGTGCCCCTTCAGAACGTGGGTGATCATGGCTCTCCACGATTTCCTGTTCCTTGTAGCTTAGTAAATTTTGACTTTTTGTTGCTTTCCACTATCTCACCTTCCAGATGCTGTGTTAGTGTCTAATTTTCTAAGCTCTCTTTCCTTGTCAAATGCCCTAAAAATTTAAACTATCTCTCTCTGATGTTAAGTATAAGTGTCTGTTTTGTTTTCATTTTCTGTAAAACTTTGCCATTGCTCATATGTTCTCTTTGGTACTCTCAGGTAGAATCACATTTCTGTTGCTTCAAGTCTCTTTGATCTGTGATAAGATTGTCCAGCATTCACTGCCATATAGGACCAATATTATATAATACTTCAGTAAACTTTTCTTTGTTTTAGGAATTTTAGGAAATTTTTTTTCTTTCAAAAATAGATCTTAAGTTAAAGCTTTTAAATAAGACTTCTCTAATAAATTGCAATTTGCAGCTTAAAGCATAAAATCTTCTTAGATAATTTCTAATTGATGTAAATATTACATGATCTCATAGTATCCACAACTAGCCTGTTATTAAATGTAATTGGTATCTAAAAAAAAAAGTGTGAGTATAGCTCAAAGCAACATAATAACTTATGGTGCCAAAATATTTTAAACAATATATATATATATAACCCTTTTAAACATTTAAAGTTAAATTTATTTGACACGTATCAAGCGTTTTCTATTTGATATTTTCTCCTTTTCCTTTCTTTTCTTTTTTTCTCCTTCTTTATTTTTTCTCTATACACTCCCATTCCTTAACTCTTTTTGTCTATTAAGCTAGACATGCCAAATTTCCATCTCTTCACTCACAACTCTATCAAAAACTAAAAACCAAAAATTTTGTGACGTATATTTCTCAAATCTTAACGGTTTTTTTTTCTCCTTTTTAATCTTATTTTTCTTCATTTTGATATAGACTGTATTGCTGAGGAGACGTGAATTCTCTCTTAGGGATTTCATGTTGAAATGTTCATTCAACATTTTTGAATTTTGAAAATTTATTTTAATTTTAATATATATATATATATATATATATATATATATAAACTAAAATGAAAAAAATTTTTTTGAAAACTTTTTTTTTAACAATGAAATGTCAAATCCGGTATTTTTGTTCTTATAGATATGTCCTTATAGGTCAACTTAACCAGGCCTAACAAAGGTAACTCCACAACAGCAATCATTTTTATATTTGTTTTTCAACCCCACTCAGCATTCAGGTATACTAAAATACAGCCTATAGGGTTTATCCAAAATATTAACTTACCTACCTCTACACTATGGCTATATTCAAATAGCCATGGCTTGTATCAGCTAGCAACAAAGACATCACAAGTTGATCATTTTGAAGAGTTCTTTTGTATTAGTTAAATTAGTTTTGCACATGCAAATGTTCCACTTCAAAAAGGTCAAACATGAAGAGATGAGAGAGAAGTAACACACACCCACACAAAATGTAAAATTTAAAAAAAAAATAAAAGGAGCTAAAAGAGTATACTATTGATGCAACATGTGGATTATGACCATTACATTTTTTTTTTCTTTTCTTAAAAAAGCATAAGGATTAACAAAAAATAATTTTCTTGGTAAGTTTTTGAAAATATAGAGAATAACAAAAAGAAAAGTTAAGAAAAAGTAAAAAAAAATAAGATCGATAAGGGCTAGTGGGAATAAGTTAAAAAATAAAATAAAAATGGAAAAACTAAGGGTGGGATTGAAAAAGTCAGATCAATCTCACACACCAAAACAAAAAACAAATGGTGAAAATTAAAAAAGGGGTTTGTGGGAATATGAGAGGGGGAGGAAGATGTGGGGAGGGATTGAAAAAGTGAGATCAATCTCACACACAAGCAAAAAGCATTGTTTTGAAAAAATAAAAAACAAAACAAATGCCGAGAAAAATTAAGAAAAAGAAAGTTTTGTGAGAATAAGAAATGAAAAAAGAAGGAAGGAGTGAGGAAGAGATGGAAAAAGTGAGGTCAATCTCACACACAAATCAAGAAGATTTTGAAAAAAAAAAAAAAAAAAAAAACCCAAAACAAATGCTGAGAAAAATTAAGGGAAAGATGGGTTTGTTTAGACAAAAAAAAAAAAAAAAAAGAAAAAGGAAAAAAAAAGAAAAGAAGTAAGCCGTGACATGGAGATGGGGAAAAGTGAGGTCAATCTCATATACAAATCAAGAAACTTTTGAAAAAAAAACAAAACAAAAAAACCCAAAACAAAACAAATTAAGGGAAAGAAGGGTTTGTTTAGACAAAAAAAAAAATAGAAGAGGTGAGGTGGGGATGGGGAAAAGTGAGGTCAATCTCACACACAAGTCAAGAAGCTTTTGAAAAAAAACAAAAAACCTAAAACAAATGCTAAGAAAAATTAAGGGAAAGAAGGGTTTGTTAAAAAAAAAAAAAAAAAAAAAAAAAAAAAAAAAAGACGTGAGGTGGGGAAAAGTGAGGTCAATCTCACACACAAAGCAAGAGGCTTTGTTTTGAAAAAGTACAAAAAGAAAGTCCAACAGTTGCATAAAAAAAACCTGCACACACACACACACACGCAATTTACCTTGAGAGGAAGAAGATGCTGCAGATGCAACTGCTGCAAACAAACCTCCTGTGGCTAATCCTGCAGGCTTGGGACTACTTTCAACTACGGCCTGCACCAACGAAGAAGCACCTATAGTAGGGACAGAACCAAGAGGGTCAACTTTGTCAAGTGAAAATTCATAGTCATAAATTTTCCTTCTTTTTAAGCCCTTTCTTAATAATCTCTTCTACAACCCACAAAGGGTTGATAAGCCATAAAAACAATACATGAGGGGACCAAATTCATGGAGAGAAGTAACATATTGTTTAAATAGAAAATTAATGTTAATGATAAAATTAGAGCAGAATCCATATCAACCTTTGAAATTTTTGAAAGCCACCTAAAGTAACATCATCTCTTAATATTAGTCACAACTCAATTTCATTTGTAAAGTAAATTTTAAGTTTACAAATTTTATATACAAGTCAAATGTACAATAATTATTCAGTTCTAATGTTTGTACAAATGAGCATTAATATTTATAATCTAAATGATAAAATATTTTACTTTAATAACTATAAAAGAGAAATATCTACATTCCTGAAATGCACAGGGACTAAGGAAAAAGAAATATTACTTTGAACATTATATTGCAAAGTATTAAAGCCAGAAAACAAAATATGATGATGGATAAATTTTGATATTCTCATATTTATAACATGGTGATAAGATATGATTCTAAATAAATATTTTAAAAGGGGGTACAAAATTTAATGATTGCAATCAAAAAACAGACAGGAAAAGAATAACAAAAAGTTTATATTAGTGCCAAGAGATAATATTGAAAAGCAAAAAAGTTAAGAAAACTGTTTCACCAGTGAAATTGCCCAGCATAAATTCTACAGACAAACATCTTTTTTACACTTTGAACAAACTGTTAGAAGCTCTTATGGAAAAGTGCAGGCCCAGTTTTAATTAATGGGTAGGACAGGGTAACTCAACAATATTTATTAACAAAAGATGAAGAGTTCATTCCTTGAGAGGATTAGCATTAACAATCTCTGTAACAGTCATCTTAAATGTAAAAGAGAATAGGGTGGGCTCATTAGCAAATGGGACAGAGTGATTTTTTTTTTTTTTTTTTAATCGTTTCACCCCAAGCAAGGCAGAAATGCCATTGATGAGTCGGGGGCTACATAACTGTAAAAAGATTAATTAGAAAAGAGTGAGGAGTACAAACTAGTTAGAAAGGAGCAATAGAAAGCTGAGAATGCAGGTGCGATGACAGATACATAGGTGGAGAGAAAGGGAAGGATATATGGGGGTGGGGAGAGAGCTAGAGTCCAGTGGTTAATAGATGAGTATTGACATTGCATTTAATTTTCTGGAGGTTGTAGCCGTCAGGAAAGCAATAATGTGAGAGTGAGTTCCACAGGCGGGAAGTGCGAGAGAAGAAGCTGCAGGAGTAGAATTGTCGTCTGCATTTGGCTAACTGTGAATGGGTGGGACCCAGTTGTTAGCCAAAGATGAAGAGTTCAATCCTTTGAAAGATTAGCATTAACTATCTCCATAATAGTCCTCTAAAAGGTAGAAGAGCATAGTTAACAAAAACAATTTTTTCCTCAACCTTTCTGTTTATTTTTTTGTATTATCTCTTTATAATAATGTAAACTTTGTTTTTCTTTCCTGTTATTTTTATTGCAATCATTTGATTCTAAATAAATGCTCCTGTACATGTTTGAATAATAGAAAATTTATAAATGGACACTCATAAAAACTTTATATAAATTGAAAGATAAATAAAGAATGTAAACTTAATGGATGCTTAAATTAAAAGATATTGTAGAGAAAAAAAATGAATTTAAAAAAATCTATAAATTAATATATTCACAGTTTTCTAAAAAAATTAAGTTAAATAAAGTACACTCAAAGCACACGGATTAATCCAAAGCATCCAACAAGCAATGACATCTAAAAGATATGCAAAATTTACATTCATAATATAACTATATGAAAAAAAATCTTGCTGGTTAGAATGAATAATCTTTGTAAAAGTTTTAAGAAGCAAATATTAAAAAATATCTCGATGATTAATTTTAATAAGAACAAAAGAAAATATAGAAAGCCACAAACAATCAAAGTATAATTATAGTACAGAAAATATCAACAAAACTTGATTGCAATGTTTTTGTTATTATTGACTACTGTAAAGTCAAAAAGAAAAAAATATTTTTCTGTATATTTTTTTCCATTCTTATTAGTAAAATTTATCAATACATTTTTAGAAATTAAAAATTACTGTTGATTTTTTCAAGTCCTAAAATTTGTATCTTAGTTATTTTATTACCTTGCTTGGGATGGAATAATTAAAAAAATGTTTTTCAAATATTCTCAAGAGGAAATAATTGAATGGATTTCAGTACATAGTAAGAGAAACCACACTAAATATCTGTTAGCATCGTCAGTACTGAATAAAGACAGAAAGAAAACTTATCTTAGTTGACAAGCTTTGTCCTTCCAGGGACTTTATCAAGGATTTTATATTGTGCCAAGTATTTATATCCATGTCAGTCAGCCTCTCTAAATTTGCCTTCAGATGACTTCTCATTTTTCACAAAGCTAAAAATGCTGTTGAAATGACATCAATGAGATCAAAGAAAAATTTGTAGGCAACTGAGGGTAATCACAAAAGAGAGTAGCATTTTTTTTTGTCAGCACTTTTTATAGACTGAGTAACAGTTCAAATTTGCATATGTTAAAAGAGATTCTTTTAAAAGGCTACCTGAATCTGAGATCTATCTTTTTTTAAATATACGACTTGTAAAAATGCCATTTTTTTTTTTAGAATGTTTTATTTGTGAGACACATCCAAATATGTTTTTGTCTAGAGGTAAGCCATTTTCCCTAGTGTTACAGAGATCTTTGCAGACTTCTCTGAAATGTGAAAAAAATGCTGTGATAAGTATAAGGTCCCAAAGTTTATTTTGAAGGGACTAAAGCACTATTGTTCTAAATAGGTAATTTTTTTTCTTTTATTATTATTAATATTAGATAGGTGAGATAGTTTCTGGATAGACTTTTGATATATAAGGGGTGCTGAAAAGTACTCAGCCTGACCATGAAGTATTTCCATCTCTTCATAGATGGCCTGTTCAGAAATTATCCAGCCATTTAATATATTTAATTACTATTAAATAGATAGAAAATTACCAGATAAACCTCATTCTTCTGATATTTCTTAACATTAAATTTAAAGCACAAGTCAGACAAATATTGTAGACTTTGAAGGCAAATACTGTTTTTCATAGATGAAAGATATTTTCTTTCAGAACACCAGATAAATTGCTCAAATGGATTGATATCATATATACCATTCTTTTATGGTAATATTAGCTGTTTATTTATAAGGAAACATTTGACATTCACTGACTGAGCAGCCAATGCTACTTTTGGTTGAAATTTATAAAATCTTTCTATAAAAACAAATTTTCAGGAAAATAAATTTCTTACATCCTCTAACTGTTATTGTTCTTTCCAATATTGATGGGAAATTCCTTCCAAACCTTTTACTTGAAGTAATGCAGAATGTCATTTGATTATATCATTGTTTTTTCTTTGAGTTGCATGAACTATCCATTTTGGTTGTTGCTGCTGTTGAAAATCCTTAAGTGATGTTTTTTCTGTTATTTGGTATAGTTTTTTGTGATTTTGAAGAAACCAGTTCACGAAGTTCAAAGAATGATGGTCTTCTCTAAGACCTACAGGCTTTATTTACTTGAAATTACTTTTAACCATTGATCTGAGAAAGTGGTTGTATACAGCTAACAGTCTATGCTTATGTTATAAAAAAATATTATATATTGGTGTCTGTTAAATTTTAAATCAGCCTACTGAAACCACAAGATATATATTTTAAAAGAAAGTGGAAGAAAATGTACATTAAAATCCACTGTTCAAGTTTTTACTTTTATAAAGAGTGCTTGATACAGAATAGAGCTTAATATTGTAATTTTACAATATATATATGTTTGTGTGTGTGTGTAGGGGGAATGAGTAAAGTGCCACCATTTTATATTTTTAATTTCGCACATGCGTGTTGATTTTGTTGACTACCATCTGTAAGAAAAATAGCACAATGATACAATTCACTCTGCCAGAAATTTGGAAACAACTAGCTGTACTGCTGAGAATCTGTGCCAGAAACTCCAATATGTACATTTCAGAGTGTTTGGATGTCAATCTGAGGACAGTGCAGAGGATTCGGAAACAATAGTATGAGTCTAATGTTGATTTGAAAGGTATGGTAGCGCAAAAAAAAAAACTCACTCTGATCATTTTGATAAGAAAAGAACTCCTGAATTTGTTAGAGCTACAGATGCAATATTGAGGCCGACAGAGTGTTTTGAAGAGGTAGTGGTGCCCTGGGTCAAGAGGGTGGCTGCTGTAAGATCCTATATCTGGTAACAGGACTCTACACCATGGTACAGTTATAGCTATCAGATAATTTCTGGGACCACATCACCCCTTACATCTGGCCACCTAACTTTTGAGACTGCATTCCCCTTGATTATTGTGTGTGAGGCACAGTTGAGTGAGAGACCAACAAAACTCCTTGTAAAACCCAATATGAACTGAAAGCAAGGATTATAGCAACATTCACTATCTTAAAACCAGAGGACTGTCCAGAAGAGTTGCAGAAGATTCTGAAGTCATCTGGGGGTGTTTGATGCCAATGATGATTTTATTGAGTAAATTTACTCTTTAGTACAAGGTAACCAAAAATGTTCTGTCTGTTTTTAAAGGAAAAAAAGAAAATGCTTCACAGTATGTGTAACTTATAGTTAGTCTTCGAAGTAATCACCATTGGCATCCAGCACCTTCTGTCATTGTGTCTCCAGTTGTTCAATGCCCTTGCGGTAGAACTTGGAGGGTTTTGATGCAAAGAAGTCCATGAGGGCTTTGCGCAAGTCTGCTTCATTGGTGAAGGATCCCACAAAGATGATTATCCAGGGAGTGGAAGAGGTGGTAATCACAAGGTCAGGTGAATAAGGTGGATGGCAAAGTCTCCTGTTCAAGTTGCTGTACGGTATCTCTGACCACTCGCGTGACATGCAACCTGGCGTTGTCATAGAAGAAAAGCAAACCTTTGTGATTCACCAGTGCTGACTCCTTCTGGTGCAATGCTTGTTGCACACATTTCAATTGCTGCGAGTATAGGTCTCCAGTGATTGTTTGGCCTGTTGGTAGCAGTTCATAATGAACCACTTGACGACCTGTCCACCAGACACAAAGCATAATCTTGCGTGTGTGCATAGGTGGTCTTGCTGTGTAATGAACAGCATCCTGAGGAGACAACCAATGTCTGGAACGCTTGGAAGTTTCATACAGAACCCACTTTTCATCACTGGTAAGCACTCGATTGAATAAGGATGCAGTACAGTGGCGAGAAAGTAGCAATACACAGGCTGCCACTCGTTGTCCCTTGTGGACCTCCAACAGCGTTTGCGGAACCCACTTACTCAGTTTGTATGTCTTACTTAGGCGGTACAGGTGAAGTCTAACTGTTTTATCAGAAACGTGGAACTGTCTTGCAAGTTCACCACACGTTAGACTACTGTTCTCTTCAATGGCCATCTACAGGACTCTGTCATTCAAGACCTGTGGTCATTCACTGCGAGGCTCATCATGGAGAGACAAATCTCCTGACTTGAATTTTCGAAACCAATGCTTTGCAGTATGTTCATCCACAGCACTATCCCCAAATGCTTGACATATGTGGTGACTTGATGCAGCTGCTGATAAGTTCACTTTGAAGTTGCAAAGCAAACAACCCTGAACGAGATCTCTAGACACTTCCATCCTTCTCACAGCTGTCCGGCTTATAACTGATGGCCGGGCACAGTGCGTGTGTTTTTTATAACATCTTATGTTCTTACTTCTGGCTGTCCGAATTTGAAAACAATTGCTACACATATTTCATATATATTTCAACTTCATTCAATGACTAATAAAAAAAAAATGGACAGGACTTTTTTGGTTACCTTATATTTCAAGATATTTTTGTGTAATTTTGGTAAATATAACTGTTAAAACGAGATGTCTGTATTATTTTCATGTGTGCATAATTAAGATGATAATTTATCCACCTCACCCTGTGTGTGTGTGTGTGTGTGCACATATATATATATATATATATATATATATTCTCTTCACAAAAACCCCAATTCATTTTCTTTACAGTTTCATCTTTTTTCTGACCTGAAGAAGTTGAATCAACAGATGTTCATAAAATGCATCATTTATAAGCTTTCAAATCTTGTCTTATTCATCTTCCCTTTTGTCTTTGTCATCCTTCAAATGCAAGCAAACCAGTATATTTAAGTAGTCACCAGATTTATTTGCTTGATGGTATGAGACCTCTACATCTGAT
Source organism: Ascarosepion bandense (assembly GCA_037127315.1). Classification (NCBI taxonomy): domain Eukaryota; kingdom Metazoa; phylum Mollusca; class Cephalopoda; order Sepiida; family Sepiidae; genus Ascarosepion; species Ascarosepion bandense. The sequence continues at coordinate 91,084 of JBBBDQ010030018.1, forward strand.
GAAAAGTTATTTTGTAAGTATTCAAAAACACTGTAGCATGCTCATGTTAGTTATCTGTTAGTTAAAGAAAAACACAGAGATGCTAAGAAAACTTATAAGATTTTGAATAAAACTCTATGGCTTTATAAAGCCACACATTTTGAAAATATCATGCATAAACAACTATATGCCTTTGTATGTACTTCACCATCATCTCTTTTTCACATTTCAACCTCACCCTATAATTTTTTAACACATAAGGTCGCTTGCTTGTAAGGCAAATGTTGGTGTACAAAACACTGACTAAGTTTCTCATTAAGTGTTCCAATTAGTATACACAAGGTGAAATACACAAGGCAGGTAGTATATAATTTAGGTATAAAATATCCCCATTTCAATAAGGTCTTTTGATTACTGGACTCTCAGATCTCGGGTAACAATAATAAAGGTGTTTTATCCAACTTTTTAAACACTTTAATACAAGTGTGACAGAAATGTGTAAAAAAAAAATCATCAGTAATTTGTCCTCTAAAGATAGTAAAAATATCACATTTATGCAATAGCACAAATGATAAAAATGAGGAGAATATCAAGGTTGATGAATTTGTTTTTCAACCTTTTGCAGGTTATTTAAAGTCAGAATATATTTTTAAAATGCAAGAATTTTGGGAGGGGAGATAATTTGATTGGCTGATACAAGTCTTACTAATTAACCTATAGATGGACAGTGGGGGAAGAGGTGGATTCATACCTTTCCCAAGGGTATCTGCATGTAAGGGAATATAACAAACTTGACTGGAATTGGAACTTAGCTCTATGATTTCCAATTCAACTTTATCCATTAGACTACCTGGATATCCAAACTTACAACACTAGTTATTCCCACTCATCTAAATACTGACCAAAGTCGACATTGCTTAACCCCAGTGATCCTTTGGCAGCTGGTGTTTTAATGTGAAATATCTAGGAAACGACACTAAAGATATTATAAATAGAAAGCCAAAACAATTTGTAATAAGTTATTTTTGTGCTTTATCAGCAAATCTATAATAGTAATATATTACTGTACACTCAAAAATCTTTTTACATTGTGCCATACACACAGATTTTATTGGATGACAAATATTTTGAGATTTTGAATAATTTAACATGTTTGACTACTGACAAGTACACTGAGAAAGAATAAATTATCAACAATAAAATTATTTGCAGCTATTTTTTTACCCATCATTTGATTTCAGTTGTTATGAAGAAATTATTAATTCATTTTAATGTTAGTTATACTTCAAACATATGTGGAATAAAAATAAGAAAAATATATAAAAATTTGTATTAATGAAAACCACTTCTATCTCAATTTGACATCACTCTGTTATAAGATAAAAAAAAAACAAAATAAGGTTACACAGCACAAGTTGAAGAGTATATTTACCTTTCTCTTGGGACTCTGCCATAATTGTGATCAGCATCTTGTTAGTATTATAAGTAAATCACATGTATATAAACTAAGATTTAGATGTTATGGGTATTTCATGGAAAATAATGGGCAGGAAATAGAACTGTCAACAGATAATTACCTGAAGAAGTAGCACTAGGTGTGGGAGGTGGAGTTCCCTGTGACTGACCATTGTTACTAGCCTGAGGGGCACTGCCTACTAAACAAAAGGGACGTGCAAAGACAGTTGACATTAGTTTTCATTAACAATACATTTATTTACATTCATACACAGGCATATGTAAATTAAAAAACTACTTATCTAATTAGTTGGAAAAAATAACCAAATGAGAGGCGTGTAATAGAATTAAGAGATATAAATACAACAAGGACACTTGTTGAAATTTTGCAGATGATATATTGTCATTATTAATGTTTAAAAAGTTTCTCTTTTATCTTATCTTGCCTTTTTTTACATTCTACAAATGTTAAGTTGGTAGCATGAACAAAAAATAAAAACATAGCCACCAATAAGATTTAAACTTGTATCCAAGGGACCCCATCTGACATCGATGATGTCTTACCAGTTGGGTGATAAAAATCAACCAGTTGCAGAAGCTGAAATGTACTTATCCTACATATCCAATTTTCTCTATTCCATGATGTTTTTGCGTGTTGTGGTGCAATGGATATCAGCTCAGAATAAGAAATCAGAGAGCTGAGTTCAAATTCCAGTTGAATTTGTTGCATTCACTTACACATAAATATCCTTGGGAAAGATATAAATCCACCTCTTCTCCCTTCAGCTATGAGTTGAATAGCAGGATAGATTGGATTCTATAGTGTTGGTTGGCAACTGGTCTACCATAGAAAGAAATGGCAATGTACTGCAGGAAAATTTTCGCCTAGTTAGTTATGCCTTGGAATGGACATTATTGCCCAAGTGTGTATCATGTATGGCACTTGACTGATTGAGTAGTGGGTATCATTAGCTATGCTTTAAATAACAGGGTAGACAGGCCTCTGGCATTGCATGACATCCAGTCTCAAAACTGTGGAGAAGGCAATGAAAAAACCATTATCCCTCCCAATATTGCATGACATTTCTAATTTGATACATTTTGGCACAGCCATCTGGACACTGACATTTTTATACAGCTGTTTTGGTGACAGATTTTCCTATCACAGAAACAAAAAAGTATAAATATGCAGATAGAAGAATAATTGAAAATATGGATTACTTAGGGATCCTTTACTTATAATTACCAAATGAATTGAATAAATCTATTTTAAAACTTCTAAAAGTTCTACCTTTGAATGATGAACAATTAATCAACATTTTTTTTTCTTGGGTCCAATAGTCTGGTATCCAAACAGCTATGCTAAAATGCCAGTACCCAAATGGTTGCATGCAAGCATTCCATTTTGCAGCATTTCATAGATAATAAAGAAAAGGAACCTGTGGAGAGCCATGATTGTATATATTCTGAAGGAACATGGTACATAAACAAAAAATTAGTAGTAGATATAATACTATTCAATTATTTGAATTTCTGAGATGAAGCTTCATCATTATTAATTTCTTCTGTCTGTTCTCATTACTATGTTTTTACATTCTGTGACTATTAAAAAAAAAGCATGCACTGAGCTATACTGTTTAATTAAATGTTAAAGAATATAAAAACAATCTTAATTTTGTGAGGACAAAAAAAAAGCAAAGATTAATGAAGAACCTTAAAGATTAAATATTTTATTAAACTAACCTATTAGAAATATGTTATTACAATTCTAACTATTACTTTTTAAAACAAACATTACTGTGGAATGCAAGTAGTTAAAATAATAGCGGTGTCAATGAAAAAACAATCATTTTCAGACAGTTTTGCAGGTACAAAGTTTAAAGATTGTACATATTTAAAAAAAAATATTAAGTAAAAATCAAAAATGTTTTCTATTTGAATCTTATAAAATATTCAAATCCAATAGAATGTATTTAGATATATACATACGAAATTTGATGAGAAAGTACTGCGACTGTTGCTAAGTTAATGGAGCTAAAGTATGCAGAGTGAAACCACTTGACAGACTCTGTTACATATACACTAAGTTATAATGTTCTTGCTCACTTCTGTTGTTTATAGCAGTGCTTGAAAGGAAAGAGTGTAAAGTGTGGTTGTATTACTACACTACAGAGTCTCCATCAGTGATTATGACTTATGTAGCAGCTTTTGGTGAGGCACAAAATTCTCCAGGTCTGACTGTCATCATATTCCCCAGATCTCACCCTGTGCTATGTTTTTCCTCTTCAAAAATGAAATCCCATTTGAAAGGAACAAAACTTCCAGACATCAAGGAAATACAAGAGAATGCAATGAGGCAGCTGCTTGCTATAAGACGTTCCAAGAATGCTTTCAACAATGGAAATAATACTGAATAAAGTGTGTGGCTTCAGAAAGGGACTATTTGAAGGAGATTAAATGCCAAAGTGATATGTGTTGTAGTTTTCTTTTTATAATTTATTTTTATTAGCTCTCAAATTTTTAAAAATGTATTAATTAAAAGAAAAAGAAAAAATCTTGTATTGTCTTCTAACATTCTATATTAAAAACAGAATAAGTTTCAATGTCTCTGATACATCAAGTAATTTTTTTTCAATAAATATATAGGTTATTATCTTGGCAGTAAATGCTAATATTCTAAAATAACCATGGCCATGAAATATTGATATTTCCAAGATCTATTCATAAAAAATAAACAGATAAAGATATGAAACAATATCTGTAGGAAATGAGTTGGTTTGTTACATCACATTCCAATTTGCCTGTGTAAAAACAAAAAGAAAATGAAAAGTACTGTAAAAAAAAAAAAAAAAATCTAGTTTCTGTATAAAAACAAATCTTTGAAGATAAGAAAAAAAAATATCCACAAACATGGAACTTTGTGCCTGCAAAAAAGATGAAGTGTCAAAAGGACAGTTTTCCTATTGAAGTCACTTAACTACCTTCACTCCTCAGCAATGCTTACTGTTTAAAAAAGTGATGATTAGAATTGTAATAAAACCTAAACATATGAATTTATACACTTTATTTGTTCTTGAGAATTGACAACAAAAATAATAAACACTATCAGATTGTTTATTGGAATGGTTGGCAAAATATTGGCTAATTGCCAGTTGATTTGAACTTTATAAAGTACTAAATAATAAACAGGGTGCGATGGATAAATTGTATTATATTATTATTGTATTAAATTATGTTTTAATTTCACGCATGTGCATTATTTTTTATTTTGTTTGTGAAATAAAGAACATGATGATTATGCAATTCACTCTGCTAGAAATTTGCATTTGCACCAGAAGCTCTAATATGAACATTTCAGAGTGTTTGTGTTTCAATCTGAGGATAATGTAAAGGATTAGGAAAGAGTTGGAATTGTTTAATGATTATTACGATGGTATGGCAGTTCAGAAAACTCATTCTGATAAAAAGACTCTCAAATTTGTTGATGAAATCTGCAGGCTCTACATAGAGGCTTACATCATTAAACTATCACCCGGTTCACACACCACCCACGTCTATTGAACAGGTGAAGAGGCTCATCCCTTGTTTCCTGTTTAGGATGCGGTTTCCGGTTTTCTCTTTTCCAATCTTTTCACTCTTTTCCTTTTTTATTATTTTTTTTCAATTGGAGTAGATAAACTGAACTATCGCCCGGTTCACACTCCACCCACATCTATTGAACAGGTGAAGAGGCTCATCCCTTGTTTCCTGTTTAGGATGTGGTTTCCGGCTTTCTCTTTTCCATTCTTTTTACCCTTACCTAGCCCCCTGCGCATCAGTGGCGTTACCGCCTTGCTTGGGGTGATATGATTAAAAAAAAAAAAAAAAACATAAAGTGTCTTGAGAAGGTAGTGCTGCCCTGAGTCAAAAGGGAGGCTGCTGGAAGACCCGATATCTGTCAATATGACTGTGCATCATACCACACAAGCAGGAGAACCCATTCGTAGCTGTCAGACAATTTCTGTGACCACATAACCCTATACATCTGGCCACTTAACTCCCCATACTGCAACCCCTTTAATTATATGTGGGACAGTAGAGCGAGAGACCAACAAAACTCCTCGTAATATCAAAGATGACCTGAAGGCAAAGATTATGGCAGCATTCACCAATTTAAACAAGAAGACCGTCCAGAAGAGTTGTAAGAGATTCTGAAGGAGGTTGTGGTTGAAGCTATTAGGGAGTTTATTGAATAAATTTACTCTTTAGTATTTCAAGATATTTTTGCGTAATTTTGGTAATTGTTAAATATTGCATTGTATTAATGTTCATACAAATGTATTAGTTTCTATAATCTTGTAAGTATAAAATTATTCTTGTAAATAAGCAATCTAATAAATAAGTAGTGTTTAATATTTTTGTTTTAAATTCTCAAAAACAAAAAAAAAATGTATAAATTCCCTTTCATGATATATTTAGTTACTATTATAACTCTAACCATCACATTTTAAAATAATAAATACTGCCAAAGAATAAAGACAGTTAAAATAAAAGTAGTACTGTGGAAAAAAAAAAAAAAAAAAAAACTTTTGACATTCCAATATTTTGCAGACACAAAGATCCATGGTTACCAAAAATCCTTATAACAGGAGTCATCATAAATATATTAAAGTAATAATGTTGTTATACATGTCCTATTTTGTTATGATCCACATAAATTCCTATGCACTATATAATTAATATCATCATAAATAATGATACAATATAAATTATAATAGCAGGATCAGTCATGATGAATGAATAAAAAATAATTTTAGTATCATCTTTTTGCACCAGTTGGAGTAACATGGTGTTCTAGAGGCTGAGGATGTTATCTGACTGGGCTACACCTGATCTAACCATTTGGAAAAAACTGGTTGAAAAAAAAATCCCCATATCAATAATAAAATGAGGTAGGAACCATTTTACATAATTCTTGCATTTCCTCTACCAGTAAAGAATGTAAGCAATGTTTAACCTTTGTACCTATAAAAGAAAAAAAGAAAAAAAAAGAAGCTAGTTAAAAGGATGGTTATTCCCTTAACACCACTATTATTGAATACACTTTTAACTCCCCAGGCAATATTTGGTTTTAAAAAAGAAATGATCAGAATTTTAATAAAATCCAAATAAGAAAACGGATTTATACATTTTCTTTATTCTTGAGAATTGTCAACAAAGATATTAAACAGTATTTATTAGATTAAATAAAAATTGACAGTTTTGTAATTTTTTTTAGATTTTTTTCAATAAACTATATCTTTTCAAATTTATTTCTTTATAAAATGATAAATAAATCCTAATAAAATTTAAATAATAAATATCACATCGTAGTTGGTTGATAATTTTGTACTTTTTTTATTCTTTATACTTTTTAAAAGATTTTCCAAATTTATTTCTTCACAAAACGATAAATATAATATTATATTGCATGTGGTTCACATATTTGTATAATTTTGTAAATAAATATTGCTGAAGAAGTCAAAAGTGTATCAGTAATCGTGGTATCAGGGGAATAATTGTCCTTTTGACAGTTTTTTTCCAGGCATGAAAGTTAAACATTGCCAGAATACCATATGAGGGACGAGAAAATATTTTAATACAGAATTAATTCCCCCTGTAAACATTTCTATCAAAAATATATTATCCGATTAACCAAGACACCAGATATTCCTGCACTTAAATATAAAATTTCTTAAATAATAGAGCTTATAGTTCCAGACTTTTGGGACACCCCTACCCTATATAAACATCCGTATAACAATTTGTTTTATTTTCTACAATCTCAAAATTACATTCCAAAATATTTTTTTAATTCTAAAATAAAGAAATCTTTAATATATTTAAGAATTGTAATATAATGTCTGATCTATTTTGCTTTACCAATAGAAAATGTTCTACTCAAAAAAAAAAAAGATTCTAAAAGGAAAGTGTAAAAATAAATCTCCTTGATTCTTAATATACAAATTACACACCTAAAGAAGCTACCAAACTGATTAACCTATACATTGTTTTTTCAACAAAAGCAGTAAAAAATAAAAAAAATTCAGTAGTTTAAAAAATAAATGCTCAAAAAGAGAAGGATTGATTTCAAAATAGCAATAGGTATGAGAGAGCACTGGTTTAAATATTTAGCTTTAACACACATCAATAAAAAGATAATCTATATGAAAATAAAAGTCAATATTTGATTTGTATATTCCCATTTGAAATCTTAACTTATTTATAAATGGAACTTTGTCTGTGTGTGTGTTTGTCTCCCTTACCTATAGACTCCAAAACGGCTGAACCGATTTTCTTGAAAATTTACACATACTATAAGCGTCTGTAAGTGTTCTTAGCTAGGTTTTGTATCAAGGTATCCCTGATGAAAATTGATAAGTGAAAAAATCGTGTTATAGAAGGAGTGGTCTGATTTTAATCAAATTTGATACACTCATAGACAGAGACATAAGAAACAATATTTAGAAGTTTCAAGGTTGCAGTTCTTACAATAGTGAAGAAAATCGATAATATATATATATATATATATATATATATAAAAAAGGCAAGATGTTTGTGTGTGTGTGTGTGTGTCTGTTTATCAGTCTGTATGTCCTTAATACAAATCCACAATTTTTATCCGATTCTCACCAAACTTCACACAAATATTCTTTAGGCTGAGTCTGAGCTCCAGGACCATGGACCATGGATTAGTTTTAAAGCTTTCATTACACCCAAGCAATGCCGGGCTATACTGCTAGTTTATCATAATTTAAACAGCCAAGCTTAAAATTCTTTACGTTGATAAGACTCATGACTTTATTTACACAAATCATTAAATGTCCATCTGTATGCTTCTCTATGAATGAAGAATAGTTAAAAAAAGAAAAAGTAAAGCATTTGATACAGGTGAGAATTTTAATAATAAATTTCTTAATTATCTTTTTTGATAATCATAATTTCTGATTAATCTATTATACCTGTGAGTTATCCTCACATAGCTTTGCCAAGAAGTCATTAGATGGCACTGTCAAGCAGATAAAAACAAGACACTTTCTTTTTTAATCCTCTTGCCCGCCAACATGCTATAGCTATGACATCACGGGGGCCTTGTTCTTTGAGCATGGGGACATTTCCCCCCTCAGTGACTGAACTTTATTCACACATATCCAAATCTAAATCTAGGATTTCTCACTCCTGTTGGAGTAACCTGACCACTTGAACTCCATCAATTCCTATCTCTAGCCATACTGGGTCATATTGTCAGTAACCTTAATCAATAATGTAAATCCAAATATTTTCATGGCAACAAGCTTTTTCCCCTCTAATGCCCTGACCGCATAAATTTAAGCACGCTACTTGGTTGGCATCTAGATCCCACCCTTTTACTGTTAAAATAGTTAAATATAACAGCCACTTCTATTCTAACAGTTTTTCTTGTACTTCTCGGCTGTAAGAAAGAAAGAACTACCCATTTACTTGCTTCTCTGATAGCTACAATCTCGCAAAATTTAAATGCAACACCACTTGCTATCTTCTAGAAACCTGTTCATTGTTTATCCTTTCCTCAAAACCCTCTGTACCTAGTCTTTTCTCTCACTGTAACCCCCTGCACACTCGTAGTGGTCCTGCCTTGCTGGAGGCGGGGGGAGGGAGGATGAAAAAAACATGTCCAGGATTTTTCAATCTTGTTTGAGGAATCCCTCTGTAGATGACCTCCACCATTCCCTATTTCTAGCCATAATAAGACATGTCAGTAAAATTGTTCAATCATATAAATCCAAATCCAGGATTTCTCCCTACTAGCTGATCTCCACCATGTTGTTCTAATAGTCCACCCATTGTCTCTGAGACACATGTGTATCACCCACATAATTCCTAACTTCTAATGTTTTATTTCTTTTGAAAGCATATTGATTTTTTTTTTTTTTACTCAGTTATATAAAATATTACTTTGTTGTAATACACTCATTTAAATATATAAATATTGTTGCCACTGCTGTTAGTCTAACTAGAAGCAGTGCTGCAACATACTATTTGTCCTCATATATATATATATATATACTATAATATAACTATTATAAACATTTTTAAAATACTTCCAGTTAACACTTAGTAATAGATTAGACATTATTCAATAAAAAAACCAAAACAGTCTTTCATTATAAAGGATTTTTTTTGTTTTTTTTATTGAATTTTATGATGACTGTTATTGCAATATTTTGTTAAACTCAAGCATTTAATGATGCAACAGGAAACTTTTTAAGGATAATTTATTATTCTAGAACTTGCCATGAGCTTAAGAAATGCAATGCAGTAAAAAATTAAAATAGGAAAACTAAAATTTTCACAGATATTTTTTTTTGAGATATCTACTATTTAAGGATCATCTTTGAGAGTATCTGTACTAAACATGAAGACATGATGTCTTATTTATTCTAAGGCCAGTTATCATTAATGTAACAAGTGTTCCCTGGGTGCCAGGGACTGGTACCATAGTTGTGCCATACAATTATATATTATTAATCCAAGAAAATATTATTTGAACATTCATAATATTATTATTCATTTGTACTAGAGAGATTATGAATTTAAGGAATTAACTTCAAATTTTAAAATTTTGGCCAAAGTCCATGTGGCTATTCTTTTTATCCAGTCAAGCAAATTAGATTAGAAATATAAGTTCATGAAAATGACCTTTAGATATTCCTAGGTGTGGTTCCGACTGTCACATGCCACACCATAATGTTGTCATATGTATTTCAGTTCACTGTTCATTACATCACATTTTTTTAGTTCTATACAATGGATTAACATAAGTAATTTAAAAATGTAGCCATAAATATAAAAAAAAAAACCCCCAAAAAACACCCTGAGTCAGATAACCTGGCAGTTTCCTGTGGTAGAGAATGTAGCTACTGTTTTTTTGTTTCCTGGAAACTCTCTGTATACTGACACTAGTATGCATACCCCACCCTGAATAGTACTTCATTAAAAGATATTAGGGATGATAAAGAATTTGTTTACTGTCACAAATTTAAAAGTCAAATTAGCCACTGGCAATATCAAAGACTCAAAAATGTTTTCTTTTTCAATATTTGATGATAAACTATAAATCTCTTCTTATGTTAATCCACTTGCTATATTTTGTTTTGCCAATCACACCCAAAATGCAGAAAATATAGACACAAAATTAGGTTAGGCAGCTAGCAAAGCAAATTTTGTCATTTTTAATCTTAATTAGATTAGTCGAATAAAAGATATCAAACCTGCAAATCTGGCGTCACAATTTGATCAAAGTACAACAGCAGACTAACAAAAAATATACAATTACAAATTATCTATTAACTGAAAACACTGCTTGAATAATGTTTAGTTTACTAGATTTTCTGACCATTACTGCTCTGATATAGTCAATCCTTATTAGGTATCCCAAATTTAGACTATATTAATTTTGAAAACATTTTTTTTTCTTATGTTTATTGTGTTACTTCAGGACGTTGGTGATCATAGCTCTCCACAATTTCCTGTCTTAATAAAATTTTTTTTTTTACTATCTCTCCTAAACCGTGTTCTGCCATTCATTTATGCAAGTTCACTAGGTAGGTTATGCATTGTTTTTCTCTAGCCTTCTTTCCTTCAATATGTCCTCTGAGTATCAAATTTTTCAAGAACTCTTTCCTCACTATGTTCCCTAGAAATTTAACATCTATGAATACGTATGTATTCATGGATGTTTAAATAAACATCCACAAATACACACATACATGATTTTATCTCTTTCATTTTTGGATCTGATAAAGCCTTAAATTGGTGAAATCCGTAATCTGTTTGATCAAATCTTTCCTCACTTTTTATACAACATTTCCAATGTATCAAATTTTGAAACTTTGTCAGAATTTTAATATCTAAATTAACACACACACACGTTACCATCATTGTTAACTACTTGATGAGATATTGTTCTTTCAAAGTGGAAACAAAATGTACAATTTTGTAGTAGTTTGTAGTTTGCACATGTTCTAAAGTAATAATTAATAATAAATATTCATTGCTCTATTTTTATATTGAGTACTGTTTTAAATTAGTGTTTTGAATGCTGCAATTATTTTCTTCATTCTTTATATATATATATATATATATATATATATATATATATATATATAGAGAGAGAGAGAGAGAGAGAGAGAACAGCTCATGATTAAACATAATAGACATTCATTGTCTGTTATATTTAACACTATATGTTTAGAAAATTATCTGCTGCCTCGGTACACTAAATATATATGTCTTTCACAGTTTTTAGTTGTCAATTGTTACAGATATGGTAAAAGTTGTAATAAATTGTTCTTAGCACAGACTAGATATCACTTGTATTCATGAACATATATCTCTGACTGATCTTATACTTAAAAAAAAAAAATCTGATTACTGTAGCCATAATACATGTTTCCTATTTTACTCATAACAGCTCTGTCTTAATTTACCAAATCAATCACCATTGGTGTCATTTAAATACCAACCATTGATATACACTGAACCTCAGCCAAATCAAAGTAGCAGGAGGTGACATAACAGGTATAGCGATAGTAGTCTTTATTCAACTATTCAACAAAAATATATGAATACAATGTCAAGGTGAATCACAAAAAATATTCTTACTTGGCATCTGGTGTAATGGGCTGGGTCATTCATAGAGATAAAATAGCTTAGTTTTGGGTGTGTAATCAACTTGACAGTCACAAGGAAGAAATACAATCACTCATTTCTGAAATGTGTGTTAAAACATTAAGTTGTTAATCCTATTATTTTCTTCATAAATAATTAACGTGCGTAGAAAAAAAAAAGAAAAAAGAGACATATCAGTAAATACTAACTGATATCTGATACTATTATTTTGGGTAGAGTAAGGAGAAAAAAGTTACATTATATTGTCTTTTTTATTATTTTGTATAAGAATTTTTAAAATAAGGAAATATTTATAAAATAATACTTGATATTAAAATTCAAATGATTATAAAAGAAAAAATTAGGTTTTAAAATCTCAGAAAGAATGCCAACTGTAGAATTTTCATACACAAAGATTTTTAGTTCAAAATTCTGAGTTAGTCCTATAATTACCATATAGATTGATCCCCAAACATGCAGTAGGCTATCAGTAGGCCAAAACTTAAGACTACCAGTAAAGGAAGTTAGTCTACAATATATAATAACCAGTGACAAAACTCCATAAAGTCACATCACTTATCTCTATATTGAGACACTGTAATATCTTTCTATAAGCATCGTATAGTAAACAACCTACAACACACACTGTTAAGTACTGTATACTGTACTGGTATAACTTAGTGAACATTCAAAATTAGTCAGGTCAACTAATAAACACATTAAAATTAATATAACTCCTATAAAATATTAATACCATAGATTATTATCTACTGGACACAATGTGTACTGTAGCATTAATAAAATACAGAATTTGTTTACACTGTTTGGACTGTTGTCCTCATCTTTGTTGCCATATCCATGAAGTTTTAGCCGTTGTATTCTCCGAACTTCTTCAGGTGAATGGAATTTTAAATGAACCCTTTATTTAGTTCACTGGGGTAGATTGCTCTGGTTCCACGAGTCATGCCTCTTCCAGATGTCATAGTATCAGTTATATCCCTTTAGCACAACTAAGTTTTTTGCTCCTTAAGGACACATGGCCCAGTAGATAAAAGCATTGGTTGGATCGAATGACTTAACCCAAAGAGTTGTAAGTTTAATACCTGGCTAAAAAACTTTATATTAATTTTTGTGCTAATATGACAAAAATGTTCACCAAATACAAGTTTTAGTGGGGTAAATTTGTGGGACCTGCTGGAAGTAAGTAGTGTACAGTAATTATTAGTAGTACTGTCTCACTTGTTTACAATTCAGTGGTAAAGGTTTGAATTTTATACCTGCCATATATGTTGACTCCTAGTTTTGGAAAATTCTTAAACTCAACTTGTACATCGTAATTTATGGTAGATCTATTTGTTTTGCAATCTTTAAATTAACAACTGCTGAACCAAAAGACTTCTTAATGTGGTTGTATCACTTTCAGTTAGTCATTTTTCATCATCTTCTTGGATTAGGCTCATAAAATCAATTTAAACATTTGAGTTTTTTTTTTTTGTTTATTAGTTAAGAATAAAACAATGCATATTCTGAAAATAATCATCAACTGTTACATCAGTTTGCTGAGTGCAGTAATTGACAGTAAGATGCAAAATGTTGAATGGTGTGATCTGATCAACAAAGCAAGTAGGAATGAAGATATAAATAAAATAAATTTTGGAATTATGGCTCTGAAATCCAGCCTCTTTTATCAGCGGGAAAAATAAAAAGAATTTCAATAGTGAATGGAATAGGACTTAAAAAAAAAGAAAGACAAAATTTAAGTGTGTCCAGTAGAAGGACTAGAAAGCGCTTACAGAAATATCTAAAGAAATTATGCATTGTTATAAAGATGCACAATAAAATCATATAAAATTGGACAGATTAAATTTTTTTCTCTTTATTTTAATTCATTGATATTTTTAATTTTTTTATTTTTTGGTTAAAAGTTGAAGAGTAAAATCCAACTGAAGTCAATTATGAACATAATCCAATTTTTTTTCTTTTTTAAAAAGATGTTCACCCTGTACAAGGCCTGAAGGTTTACTTGAGGTAGAGGCTTAAAGAGTAAGAGGCACAGCTGATGTGTATATGTGTGGAAGATAAACGTTAATTCTAAACTTGAATAGGTTAAGAGTCTAATGATTAGAGAATCAAACACTTGAGAGTTGGTTCCACAAGGCAGTGTTTCATGGAAAGAATCTGCTTGAGTGAAACTTATATTTTTCCAAGAGAATACAAAACCAAAAAAGATCTACAATACCTAGAAACCACTGAATTCAGTTTAAATCATTCACAGCTAAAATTTCATCAGAGTCCACAGTGAAATTGATACAAAAATGAGATTACTTACTCTTTTTTTTAATAAACTCCAAACCATTGTCATTACAAAAAAAAAAAGCAAGATATTTCAATTGGTCAGAAATATTAAAAAAAAATTCCATAAACAATAAGTTTTTTTTCTTTTGTTTCTGAATATCAGTGTCACAAAGGAAAGTCTGACAAGTTGGCTACATAATATTGTCCTTTGTATATTTTTTATATATATTGAATGCATGTCTGTATGGTGCAATGCAAAAAAATAAGCTTTTCTTTATTCTGTGTTGTAATCAATAATAAAGCACTTAACTGGGACTATGTTAACTGCTCATATAATATACTATCATACATAAAACATCAAAAATGCAGTTGAGGCAGTAATACATTTTTCCCTCATTTTGGTTGTGCTGATATGTAATTGGCTTAATCACGAATTAAACCATGAGCAAAAAATATTAAAAAAACCAGTTTGAGTCTTATCCAAGTTCTATGTAATATTTAAATTTCTAACAATCTAGTCCTAATAAAGTCTTTACGAATATTCATTTTTTTTTAAAAGAATAAAAAACATTTTCAGAAATTTTAAAAATATAATTTTGCTAAAGTCAACAAATCTTAAAATACTTGTTTTACATTTAAAAAATTAGAACAATATTTTATGGTTTACTAAATTTATAATGCAGTTAAACACTAAATGTAATTAAATAATAATTAATATTAATTATTACAATTTTAAATATTTTATTACAATTTTAAATTTAAAAATTTCAATATGTACTTAAAACTTGAACAAGGAAATTATGAATTTCAATATAAAACTCTAATGAAAACATAATATTTAATATATTATTTACTTTTAAATCTCAAAAGATACATATAAACTAATTTAGTGTTTAAATGATTTGAATCTAACAGTGTCATTTTAGAGTTACTGTATATTCTATTGCAAACATATTTTCAATAAAATATCAAAATAATTCCTTGAATATAGAACTTGAAATATCCTCAAATGTGCATTATTTGACCATGTAAACTTTGCATATAACTTTTCAGTTGTATTAATAATGTAAATAATAATAATAATAATAATAGTGTAAACTGAATATCTTTCTACATCGTAAGTGTTATAAAAATCAGTAATCCATCCATCGCGTTGACATACGCGCTCTTGGAGAATGGTTTACATTCTCAAAGCCAATTGGACCTGGACCTGGAGCGCCACATAAGTCATAGTCAGATGTTGTCACTCTGCCGGGCCAATAATTATCCCCATCAAGTTGATCTAAGGGATGAACTCTTGGGTTCATATCATACATCCTCTGAGAGTGATAGTCATGCATTCGAATATCTGGACCCACATTGACAAGTGATGGCATTGACATGCTATTATACATAGATGTCTGGGGTATCTGCCGAGAAACATTGCATCCAGGTTGTGATTGTGGGTATAATTTCTGCTGGCGAACAGAATGTAGTCTGGGACTCACTGGTGTAATATGAGGTGCTGGCATCTGCATGTGTCGAAGTGAAGATGACGACGATCTTATTACACCATAAGAATTTTGCTGGTATAATTCAGGGGCATCACTATAATTATAGTTTCTGTGTGTTCTGGTTATTTGAGAAGTACGTGGAGTTGGCTGCAATGTAGAGCCAGGGAGATTGTGGTAGCCTAATGATGATTGTCGGATTTCAGAGGCATAAGTATCATGGTAGTTTGAAGAAGTGGGCATTCTTCTTTGAGGGTTTTGCACTGGCTTTGACATTGGTTGTATTATAGGTCTTGACATTTTGATATCAGAAACTGAATCTAAGCTTCCACTGAATTTGGACTGACTGCTTACTGATGAGAGAGATCTAGGCATGTTGATATCACAGAGATCCTCATCCCAACTCTGAGGGTTCAAAAGTTCAGCAAGTGGGGGCGCTGAAGGCTTTTCATTGATGGGTGGATTTGTTTCATCTTTGGGCTCAGTGACTGATTGGTTTTTGTACCTTAATGAAAGCTTGTTCAATTTTTCTATATGTTCATTCAAATTGTGTTCCTTGACTTTGTCACCATCAGAGGCTAGTCACCAACAAGAGGATGAAAAGAAAATGTTAGGATAGAACAAAAAACTTGCAGTCAAGTTACAGATTTTTTTGCTAACTGCTAAGCAATCACTAACAACAGGAAAAGGATGAGTGAAGTGGTGACACATGACATTAATTGGAAAGGTCACTTGTGCTTAGCCAATAACAGAAAGGATTAAAAGATGAAGTTCATGTGCTGCTGGGTTTATGGAACCACAAAGCAAAGTTAATCATTGAGATTAATTTAAAAAAAAAGAAAAAAGTGAATAGGTAGTCTGGACAGATTATTAAGTGTAATGTGCACAATGCTAAAGCTTACAATACAGGTAAACAAGTAGAATACATATAATTATTTCATTGGAATTAGGTTGTCTCAATTTATGCTTATCATTAAGTATATAAACAAAAACAAACTCAATGTGTGGTTTGTATAATAAACAGTAATTCTTATTTGCAAGTTAAGCTTCTGAATAATGAATACTGAAGGAATTTAAAAACAAATTCAATGTGGATAAAGTGAAAGAAATTAGAACTATGTATTAAATAGGATATACTAGATTGGTTGATCTGACTGAATTCTCCTCTTAGCAATTGCAATGCTTGTTTACAAAATGTATTGTAATGTTTTCATCTAATTTCTCTTGCTTTTTATTGCAACTATAAATTAAAAAATACCCATAATCTTAATTTTAAATGTGTATAAAGAAATCAATCTAATACTGGTAGTATTCAGCACTACTTACAACTGATAAATACTCAAAGGTAGAAACTTTAACAGAAAGTACAGGTGTGCTAATAATTGTTAGTGCAGAAAGTGGAATTGGTAAGAAAGTCATTTTGCACTAAAACTCTTGGGAAAGTTATGAACCTAACTTGTCCTCCTAGCTATGAGAAAATAATAGGGCATGGTTAGTAACCAGTTTAAGAGAAGGACAAATTAATGTAAAGAAGGGAATACAACAGGAAACCATCCAACTGTCTTTCTCAAGAATCTTTATGCCAAGAAAACTGTAGAGAGCCATGATCATTATGTTCTGAAGGGACAATTTACTTAAGAAGATAAGGTGTACGGTAGCATAAAACACAAATTGATTGGTTGATAAAGGAAGTAAAATTCAATCTGATTGGTTATTCGTTTTTTTTTTTTTTTAAATAAAAGCTAATAAGATTTTTGTTTTGCTGATTTGGTTTCTAATTTCATATTTTTATTTTTCAAAAAGTTTCTGGATTAATCTTGGGATATTTAAGATAGTTCAGTCCCTATCTTTTAGTTTCACCAAAAAGTAACAAATATTTTTCTAAATTAAAAAAGATAAATAACTAAACAATTTATACTGAATCATTGAAAAGTGAAATTTATTAATCTGAATTCATAAAAAATAATTATTACAAAACTGTGTATATTTTTTCTAGAGCATCAGTTAAAAAATAATAGCAAAACTAATTTGTTTATAAGTAAAAAGATATCTATAATTGTAACCTGGTAATTGATGAATCACAAAAATTAAAATTTATATAATCAAATGGTTGGTAAATATATAGCTTAATATGGAAAAATCCTATTTCAAAATGCTTCATTAATGGATCAATGTCATCAGAAAAAATAATTTCATTTCAACAAAATATGCATTGGTAAAACAAAATGTGATCCCTGTTAAGCATATGGCTGCTTGATTTTTTTTTTTTAGATCTTTTTAGAAATTAGATTTTAACTAATTTCAACATTGCTTTTATTTTTATTTATCTGTATAGCCATTTACTTTAATGTTTTGGTATCCCAAATACTAATTTGGTAAGAACAGGCAATAACTGAAATAACCTTGTCGTATATTAATCATAGAGGATTTGCAGATTATGGCATTTTCAATGCATCTTCAGTAAATAAAAATTCATTTTTGTAATTAAAATTGTATTTTCCAGGTCAAAATTCTTTTCAAAATTTTATTTAAATGAATACAATATTAAAACTAAGTAAAGTATTAAGAAAGAGGAAAATTTCATTAGAAATAAAGAAAAAAGTGCTAAACTGTTATAAAATATCAGCCCTCCTATTGCTGGACAATCTTCTCAGACATTTAAAGCAACAGAAATGTAATCATACAAACGAATGCTGAGAATACCATGGACTGAACATGTGAAAAACAAGTTTTAAGGGAATGGGGGGGGGGGAGATGCTTATACTTAGAAAGAGTTGATTTTAGGTCACATAATGAGGAAAGAGGACTTAGAGAATTTGATACTCGCAGAACATATCAAAGGCAAGAGGATCAGATGAAAGCAGTGGATAATCTACCTAACAAGCTTGTGTAACTAAGAGGAATAGGAAAAAGACAAACTTTACTAAGTGCTACAAAGGTAGGAAGATGTGAAGAACCTTGATTGTCCATACCCTGAAGGAACATTGCACATAGAAGACATTATACTATCTGGTTGATACTCAGTAGCATAAAATTTGATTTATCAGTTAATACAAATTTATTTATCTGATGTTAATGTGTGTGTGTGTGTGCATGAAAGTGACAGAAAATATTGAATTATTTACATTTAGCTCAAATATAGATAATTTGGGAGCCATGTAAATCCAATTTACTTGCATGAGTTAAGCCTAAGTCTTGTCAAGTACTTTAACTATTTGGTTACTGAAAGGCTTCCTTGATAAATTCTTCAATTCAGCTTTAATGATTCTCATATCCAATTCCTTTCATAAAGCATTCAATTACAAGAAAACTAACCAGAAATAATTAAAGCAAGTTTCTTCCATGTATAGATTTATTGCACTTTTCTAACAGTGAAATTTGGTAATAGGTATATATTCACCAACCTAATTGCTGGTGAATAGTTAGTGTTCTAATAGATATTCTAACTTCTGTGCAACTAAACTAGACTTAATATTTGACTAAAAAGCTTGTGTAAATGGTTGGCAGAACATGGACTGGAAGGTCAATGATTAGGGACATAAAAGATAGAAAATATTGGAGAGCCATGACTGATCATCATAAAGTCTATTACTGAGGAAACTACAACATTTCTTAAGGATCCACCAAAAAGTTTGTTTTTTGTAGGTAAGCTATGAACAGATTTTGGAAAACCAATTTTGAATCTGCTGTAAAACTTTAGAATTTAGCAATGGGGTATAGTCAGATTTTGGAAGATCAATTTTGAATCTGATATAAAACCATAGAATTTGGAAACAAAGTATGACTAGACTTTATAAAAAACAATGTAGAATAAATATATCTATATTTTTCAAGCAACTTATTTAGTTGCTATAATATAGTTACATAAAACCTAATGATTATGGATGCTATTTTTCATTTTATTTCTGGTGTATGACTTTCCAAATGCAAAGGAAGCAGTTTATAAACGGCAGTATGAGGGAGTCAGTCAGTTAAGTCAGTTAAAGTGCCATACGTGATACACGCTTGGGCGATCATGTCTCGAAAGAGACATGACTGACTGGGCAGGAGATTATCCCGCAGTAGGTTGCCATTGCTTTCTGCGGTAGACTGGTTGCCGACCAAGGCTATAGAACTCAATCTGTCCTGTTATTTAACCCATAACTGGAAGGAAGAGACAGATTAATACCTTTCCCAAGGGTATTTGCACGTAAGTGAATACAATGGATTCAACTGGAATTCGAACTCGGCTCCCCGGTTTCTCGTTCCAAGCCGATATCCACTGTACTACAACGCACATGAGGGAGTACTGTCCTTTAAAAATTGTTTAAATCAGGAACTGCAACATTACTCCTTTTGAAAATATCTGATTGACAGGTTTTTTTTTTCTGAATTTTTAATATCCTAAATTTTGATCTATTTGATGAGTTCTGTACTGTAATCCTATTTAAAGTTTGCTTACAACTATAATACATTTTCCTCTATTATTAATTCATTAACCCAATGTGTAAAAATAGGATATATTTATACAGGATAGAAAATATTCAGAACACAATACTGCTAATTTCTTTCTATGGGAAAAGTGTTAAAAATCTATTTACTTGGCTCCCAAATATCATCAATGCATTTTTTTAAAGTGGTTTTGTTTCTTAGTCACAAGAATGAGAAAAACAAAGACATATACAGATAAAAGCAAGAGTTGAAGTGAAAGTATATGTTAAAAAAGAAAATGTGTGAATAAGAAATAAAATGCCTGAGAGAAAGGAAAACATGAGAAGAAGTCAGAGAATATATAATAATTTACAGTCTTAATAAGATAGTTAAAATTTGCTTTATAGTATATGGTATTATAAAAGAATTCATGATCAGTCTATCTATATGAATAGGCTGCTTAATGATGGAAAAAGTGTTTATACAATTAATATTTATTTTTTTATATTATCTACTTTATTTCAATGTATCAGTACTGAATATCAAACTCATTGAATTACACACACACACACACACATATATATATATATATATACTCACTCACACACACACACACACTGGATGCATCAAAAATACTTTTACAAACTTTGGGGGCAGGTTCCTGACACCAAAACA
Organism: Ascarosepion bandense; assembly: GCA_037127315.1. Lineage (NCBI taxonomy): Eukaryota > Metazoa > Mollusca > Cephalopoda > Sepiida > Sepiidae > Ascarosepion > Ascarosepion bandense. Next base: position 112,056 of record JBBBDQ010030018.1, read on the forward strand.
AGGTAAAATGTCTATATAAACATATGTTCAAAAGGTCATCATTATAACACAACACAGTAACTCATAACAAGTATTCAAAATGTCTTTTGCTTGCTTCTACACATAAATTTCCCCATCAAATTATTAACTGGTGAACTCATCCAAAAACTCCCACATAGTGTTGAATGACACATTGATAAAGAGTCTTCGCATTATTAATGTCTGTTGCATAAAGCAAGAGATTGAGGATGGGGGAACATGCAGACCATGGAACTGGTCCTTCCATAACTAGCCGTCTTTTATGGTAGGTATCAGATAGTGCATTGTGAATGTGATTAAAATGCACTGAAGCCCCGTCATACATGAATCAAATGTGTTTTTGCATTACCAGGAGTACATCCTCTAGAAGGTGTGGAAGTGTGTTCAAAATAAATCCCTGTAGACAGCTCCTGTAAGATGTGCTGGGAGAACATATAGACATACTAGACAGTCATGTACAACTCCAACTTATATGTTAATCATAAACAGATGATGCATCATCCATAAACTCAAGAGCAAACAATGGATTGGCAGTTTGTGCAATAAACCATCAGCAAAAGTTCTCCCATGCCAAGTAATCAGAGGATGAAAGACCCTGCACACATTGCAAATGTTACGGATAGAAAAGCTGCTCTTGAAGTACCTCCATTGCACCATACAGACATGCATTCAATATATATATATATATATATATATATATACAAAGTATGTATTTCAGATAAGGGAACATTATATAATGAACTTTATTTGGCAACAGTCTATAGGTAGTCTATAATAGGTAGGATTGTTTTAAAAGTTAAAAATAAAATATATTTCTACCTTTTTAACATCTTTCAAGATTTTATTGTATTTGTGATTATATGATTTCAAAGTGTTTTATTTATGTAAATGTTTAAAATGCATTTAAAATAAGTAGGAAGATATAGTTTCACATAATTATGCATTTATAATGAAAAAGATATTAGCAACTTTCTAATCTTATTGGCACAATTTTTAGGATTAACATACTCAGACCAAATAAGGGAACAATGGGTATTCTCACATCACAGGAAAGCAGGTATTAATAGTCACAACTATGTGCAGAGGAAATGGGTACAAGTATGTATTTCAGATAAGGGGACATTATGTAATGAACTTTATTTGGTAATTAATAGGTAAGGTAGAGAAAATATTAACGTTCTTTGGAGCTGAATGTTTTTTTTTATATTTGCTTTTGTACAATGTCTAAAAATTAACCATTAATACTGGAAAAAAAAATCAATATGGAACTTAGCAAAATATATCCTAATTTAGTTGAAATAAATAATAAAAAATTTACATAAAATATTTGTCCATAACTAAATTTATTATAAACAGGCTCACCATAATTTCCAAGCCTCAAGCTGAGATAGTTTTCAATTTTTAAAATAAATTTAGATTGTTGTGTGTGTGTATATATAATAAAATGTTTTTGTCAATACTGAGTAAGCTCCACAGATGATACATGCCCAACAGGTTTTCGCTCATAAATATTGATAGTTTATGTATAATGAGGGAATGCTGAAAGACCCTTCAGACCAGGATATATGGTAAGCCTAACTATAAAGGATGTCATAGGCAACATTTTACTGAAATAAAGAGTCTAATGAAGAAAAACATTATTTTTCTAAAATTCTAATAAAGAACATTCTATGAAAATGAGTTTATTTCAATTACAAAACTTGTGATTATTACGTTGACATTTACACCTCCACATATATATAAGACATAGACAATGAACTTACTAGTGTAAATACAAATAAAAAAAAGTATATAATGAGTAATATGACATTCAATATTTATACAAAATGTTGTAAAATACTGATTATATATGTATTCTGTTCATGTTATCCCTTTACAAATATGAATACATGTTTAATATTGAAATTTAATTTTTTATCTTAAGAGGAAATCATAAGAAATAAAAACAACGTAATGAAATAATATAAAAATTTCATTTTTTCAGTGAATACACATCAGTAAATGCACTAAATCTGCAACTAAAATGACAAATAAATGCAAACAGTTTCTTTTGATTTACTCATGTTTACGCGATGTATAAAAGTATTTTTAGATACCTGACTAGAAACCAGGTAGGTGGGCAAATACCTCTGTCTTAACTAAGGTAAAGTATAATTACAATTTTTTTTATTTTAATTAAGTAAAGATATTTTATCATAGAAAAATATAAATACAATTAATCCAAAATTAACTTCAAAAACAAAAATTTTGCTTTTCCTTTCATAAGAGGTGGGTACTAAAAAGTTGTTTGGACAATCCCCCCAAAAAAACCCTAAAACCACATGCACATAATGTTTGATCATTTTGACAGATTTTCTTTTATTTCTTACATGTGAAGGGTACTGAAAAGTTGTCAAGGTAATTCCCCCACCACCCAGCAAAAAAAAAAAAAAAAAAAAAAATTTTCCTAAACTTATAGAAGCTTCTTACCAAGACATTGATCACCAAACATATCTGCCATAAATTTTTCCATTTCAACATCCTCCCTCTTGGACCATTGTAAACTCTTAAAAGTTATTTTTAAAAAAATTAACATTTGCTAATAAAAAGTTAATTAATCCTATGAAAATGGGTTGCTACAAAATCTTTTTGCAAAATGATTGGTTCTTTAATGAGATGACTCTGATTTGAACTTGTATGTAAGTACCTATGCTTTTTCACATGTCCTTGGGCTATAAAATGTACAATATGGTGAGAAACAAATGTATATTTATTCTTAGTATACATTTTAGTTCTAGTATTTTACATCAAGCATTGTTTTATTATTACCCCCAGCACTCTCTGTGCATTAGCAAGGATATTGTGGCAGTTGTATGCTCATCATACAAATTTAATGCTTGTGCATTGTAATAGTTACGATCCTGTGGAGGCCAAGAAATTAATATATTCATATTGTTTGATAGAGGTTTTTGAAGTCAAGTATAATTCATGATAAAGTTAGAATTTTAAAAGTTTTTGCAATGTGTTACAAGTTTTCTTCTCCATTGAAACACAAATATAAAATTTTGTTTGCTGTTTTTGTCTGAATTTCTGTGATGACAAGTTATCAATATTTACATTATTTATGTTCAGGCTAATATCCTCATCTTTGTTGATATCAGCTGATCGCCTTCTCTTTACATTCAGACAAAAGTACTCATCTTTGTAGATATTATCACCTAATTGCATTCTCTTTGAATTTCTAGACAAAACGTTATCATTATTTACATTAGTATTAATATACTCATCTTTGTTGTTATCACCTGATTGCCTTCTCTCAAAATTTCTGGAATGAGGAGTTATTATTGACATTTGGACTATTGCTTTCATCTTGTTGTTGCTATTACAATGTTTTGGCTGTTTCATTAGGTGTATACTGATTTAGGTAACCTACAGGGAATTCTGAATTGAATCTTTAATTTAACATACAGGAGTACACTGTTCTCATTCCACTGCCCATGCCTAAGGATATCTCATCTAGTTTTTATTTTTAGTACAATCGTTGCAACTTTTTGCTTTCCCCATTTCTACATGTCAAAGTACATATGGCCCAGCACAGAATTCAATTACTATATCACCAAATTCACAAACCAAAGCTTTAATCCAGGAGAATTCTGTGGTGAACTTGGAGCCTTAAGCTTTAACCTGCCTGCTGATTAGTGCTGCTACTGTCATTTGACTTTATTTATTTATTAACAGCTACCATATATATGTTGTAGATATTTAACATCATATTTGATAGATAATGTCATTTAACCTGTCAAATATATATATATGCATTCACTGAGACACTGGAATGATTGGATTGTCAAGAAATCTACTTTCATGCTTTCTGGTATTACATTATCATAGATTCAGAAAGAATATTAAAATGATGACATTGTAAACAAATAAAAAGAGAAAAAAGAGAAAGTTTTAATTTTTTAAGAATAATAAGAGAATCTATCTTTTAAAAAAAAAAAAAAGAGCAAATGTATACAAGAGAAAATATGGATAAGCTTTTAGATAAAAAAGAACAGAAGCAATAACAAGATACAGTAAATGCCATACTACTGCACAAAGTAAATTAGTAAAATCACTGAAGGTTGAAGAATCTATAAAGTCATAAAAAACAGACATGATGACAGTAATATATCACATATATGAGAAAACAATTGAAAAAAAAAACAAACAAAAAACAATATACAATAATAAAGCTCTACAGCATTGATACTTGTCAAATAAAATACTATAAAAAAAGGTCATTTTATTACAGCAACAGTGGCTACAAATGAGTGAAATGAAAACTTTATCAAACAAAAACTATGAAATTATAATAAAAAATATTACAAATTGTTATATTGTACAGTGACATAGTAAATACTAATAATTAAGTACAATTAACTGAGAGATGTGTACAAAAATGTTCAGAATGATAAAAATCCCCATTATATAGACATGCTAAAATTTTATTGAAGTACTAAATTCTCTTTAACTAGGAAAAGAGAAAATCACTTTAAATTGTAAACAATTTAACTACATAATATATTACTATAAACTATATTGAAACATTTCAAATAAAAAGACAATCATTGTAATTTCATGACATAAGCAATTCTACAGGATGATTATGAATAAATTGTTGCTTAAATTAATCAAAATTAAAATAACACTGATATCTCATTTTAACAGGTATATTTATCAAAATTGCACAAAAATATCTTGAAATAGTAAATTTATTCAATAAAATTGTCATTGGCTTCAACCCTAGACTCTCCTGCAACTCTTATGGGCAGTCTCCTTGTTTAAGATAGTGAATGCTGCCATCTGTGCTCCACATATAATCATCAAGGAGGTTGCAGTCTGGAGGGATAGATGGCCAGATGTAAAGGGTGATGTGTTGCAAAAATTGTCTAACAGCCATGACTGCATTCTTTTACTTGTGTGACATGGTGCAGAATCCTGTAACCAGACATAGGGTCTTCCAGCATCCACCATCTTGACCTAGAGCAGCACTACTTCCTCAAGGCACTTGATGGAAGCTGTGTTGAGTCTCAGGCCCTGTGGGAAGATGAATGGAGGCATAACATTGCCATCACTAGTGATCACTCCAAATACCATTTTAATCACTATTAGACTCATCCAATTCTTTTCGAATCTTCTGCACTTTCCTAAGATTACACACAAACATTCTGAAATGCTTATATTGAAGCTTCTGACATGCTGTTTCCAAATTTCTGGCAGAGGAAATTGCATGATGGTACTCTTTTTCTCACAGAGAGTGCCCAACTGACCTTACTATATTGTGCATTTGACAAAATCAAAAACAAACAATACGAAATTAAAAATATAAAATGGCAACAATTTACCCATCACACCCTGTAAATTAAGTTAACAATTCTAAGTTGATGAAAGCATTATACAATATATATATGATGATGAAGTATTATTTTTATCGTTAAATATTATTAATAGCAATAATGCAAGCTTTAAATAATTTCAAACCAAAATTACAGACAAAATGACAAATAAAGCTTAAACTATTATCATAAAATAACAGAATTATAAGATTACTTCAACTATTTTGAGTAATAAACGTATCGGGGATAAAACATTTGTAGGAATTTACGTGTGAATAACAAAAATGTGTTAAATTGATGAAATTTCAAAAACAAAACCTCAGTGTTAAGGGATAGCAAATGTGAACATATTAGACCATGACTTGCATATTCAAGTTATTCAATCAAATGTTTATAGAAAAGCAAAAGGAGATGTTATGGTAATTTTTTACAAACAATGATTAGCAACTAAACTGAAAATTTCTTAAAGCTCTTTTTGTTTTAATAAACCTTAAGAGACAAACAAACAATTCTGAGATACAATAAAGAAATAAGCAAAAGATGCTAGCAAAACAGTTTATCTGACTTGTAAACTTTCTTTTAAAACTCTAAGAATAATTTATTGAACATAGAGATATATCCATGTATAATTCTTTGTTGATTATATTAATATGAAAACAGTCTAAGAACATCTATCAAGTAAAATCTGTTTATTATCACTGAAAGAGATACTGATCAATCATTTATCTCCATGTACACTATTTGCATTGTTTAGACAGTTGTTCTCATCTTTATTGTCATATTCATGATGTTTCAGCTGTTGTATGCTGTGGCTTTCTTCAGGTAAAATACATTAGAATTTCAAACCAAACCCATTATTAAAAGATGAGGACAACAGTCTGAATAGTGTAAATAGTTATAAGACCTCATCTCAGAAATATAAACAGGCATTTATCTCTCGTCTATAAGTTGACCAGAATATTTATAATGCTCAAATGTAGAATAAAATCTTATGTCTGTATATTGATATAATTGTATCTACTTATATACAGCGCATCCTAAAACTGACAATACATTTTTTTGGGGGGATTTCTATCCTGTCTCTGTGAAATTATCAGCAGCTTCACTTTCATCTCTGTTATTACAGCAACAACACTATTAATGTTAGAACAGAGATATTGAAATCTGACAAAACACTTTTCATTCATTCATTCAACTGGAGTGCAGTATAAAAAATATAGCAACATATGAATGATATTATACTCTCACTAAGAAGACAATCTACAAAATCCGCATTAAGTTTATGGAGACTAGTTCAGACAAAAATGAGGCTCCCACATTTAAGAAAATAAATCTATAGTGATTTTTGATATACTATATACAGGGAACTGTAAAAGTTAGTATACAGTAAGATTAAAGGAATGTGTAAGGGAAAACAGTTTGAACATTTGAGGGATCGATATGTTTTTATGCACACTTTTTGTTTTTCATTACTGTATAACTACTTTCGCATCTCCTTGTATCTAGTGTTTGTGTTATATATATATATATATATATATATATATATATATATATGGGTGTGTGTTTCTTCAAACCCATACAAAACTGTTATAAGTCAATTTGCAACCTAGAGATCTATTAATGATCCTCCTTGGATGGAAAAACTAAATGCTCTTCAGAGACAAATAAGTCATAATGCCAAACTTTTCACAAGATTAGAATATATTTAGTGCTTAGCCAGGAACAAGTTCATGTATTTTTTTTTTTTGGTTTTTGTTTGCAAAGAAACACCATGGAATTTTCACAAGTTCAGCTCAAATGTTGTTTTTGTCAGTCTTTTACAATGAGTTTAGTTATAATCTCATCAAAATCTGACTGGTTGCTTTTTAGTTCAAGGATTTGTGACAGTCTGATCTCATTTCTTTCATAGGCACATAGAAAAATACACAAGTTTTCATCTGTTTTTTTTTTTTTTTGACAATCTTTTGATGACAGGCAAAACACCTTCTTATAGGGGATATTCAAAAATGTTATGAATATATTAATTAGACAAATATTTGTATTTTCTATTCTGAAAAGTTTGTGTTAGAATAAAAGCATTTTTACCAATTATTACATCTTTCTCATTTACCTATCATATTCCATTGACAATGAAATAAGCACAAGGTTGATAACAAAAGATGCAAAATAATTTAGTTTTTAAGTGCCTTTCAAAACTGTTATTGGCACAAAATTAACAATAGGTGGATGTGAAAATATTTCAAATTCATTTGGATACAGGATTTCAATTTCATTATGGAAAATATTATTGGTACATGTTCAAAACTTTAGATGACCGGAGCTTGGCAGCTGATATCTCTTCTAAACTAGCCCTAATAGCGCAGTTGAGGGGAAATACTGGCTGGTCACATTGAATGCTTTGAAAACCAAACTAGTGACATATTGTCACCAAGCAGATCCAGAAAGTTCACCAATCATAATAAACAGGTGTTTCCCTGAGTACTTATTATTAAACTCAAGATGCCATAAAAGTGATTGGTTCCCTGTACCAGTCCAGTAAGTACCTGACTTCTCTTATCCTTTACCATCACAAGAGTCAGATCAGACCAAAAATGGAGTACTGCATCCAAAAGTGTCCATGAATACTTGTGAGTGACAAATTATTTTCTAGCCTGTAATCCCTTCCTCACTGTTGAATTATCGCAAGCTTCAAGCTGCTCTATCTCAATTTCTATGGAAAGTGCTCAGATGAACTACATTTCTTAACTCCACCAGTTATAACCTTCAAAGTGAAGACCTACCATGTCCCACAAATTGTAGTGCACCACCCTCATTCCCTTTGTATTCCATGGGTGAGATGTAAGATCCACTTGAGCAGCTTCTTCCCACGAACTGTTGCTTGGTGGAACCAACTACCAAGAGGATGTTCCCCTCGATCACTACAACCTTAATGTGTTCAAGTCTAGGGTCAACCATTATTTCCTTCAGATATCCTTATAAACTGTACCTCTTAATCTGTAACCCTCTATCTTGGGTGGTTCTTGGGCTTTGTAGAGAGTGAACATAATTGTAAAAAAATAAAAAGTAAAAATGCTAACCTTCAATAATAAAACTAAATTATTTTTTTAGAACATCTTTTGTCCTCAATTTATTCAAGCAAATTCATTATGATATGAATAATTTTGCAGAGAAAAAATGTAATCCTTTCTAAATCAGAGTAGTTCATAGGCATTTATTCTAATAAGTAGCTTCAGAGATTTTAGAATTTATAATCACTCATTATTAACAATATGTATTTATATATTAGTAGGTGGATTTTTTTAAAAGGCTTGTCAACATTTTTCAGGCTATTTAAAGCCAAAATATATTTCAGACTGTAGGAGGTCACTTACTGCACCCAGTGTTCCTAAGTGGGCCCCAATCTAAGCACTGACCAAGGTTGATGCTGCTTAGGAATCTAATAAGAACGGTGTTTTCAGCATGATTTGACTGTACAATATTTAAATATTTTCCCACAGAGATGTAATGTGACACAATGTCTTTTTTTTTTGTGGGACTCTATGCATATTTGCATATGGGTATTGTGTTATTGCTGCAGATTTCAGAAAGTATTCCTGACCCTATCCTGCTAGTATAATGAGGATGTGCAAACTAGGAGATCAATCTCCAAGAACTCAGTTTGTACATCATTTAACATCTTTGATTATGTTTCCCTGAGTACTTATTATTTGAGATTTGATAAAAAATGCTAAGGAAATCTATATTAGTAATTAGATAATAATTAACACAAGCAAATTAATTCAAATTTCCAGGTAGGCATACAAAAATACTTGATTGCCGGGAAGGATAAAATTCAAACTAGCACAGATATAATTTTTAAATAAATATTTTGTTAAAATAAAAAAAAAAAAAATTTAAATCATTAAAAACTCAATTTCCAAACAAATAAGCAAACAATATTTGGCAAATGTTAGAAAAGATTTTAACTTGCACTCACTCAAGAAGTTAAAATTCAATGTGGCTTCAGAACATTTCTCATGTGCATCAGTCTAAGTTTAATACAAAAGAAATAAACTGAAAACTTGATTAAAATATAATTAGAGTCAATCTATAAAGTTTTATCAAGTAACCTATTTATCTGGCTTATGGTTGTTTTTATATAAACTGTTAAGTATTTCTCATTTCCAATCTCAGTCAGTGAAGTGCCTATCATGTCTTGAAAGAGACATGACTAACAGGGTAGAAGATTTTCCCACAGTAGGTTGCCATGATTTGGCTAATATTCTCACTGTCCAGCTTCAAAAGGAATTATGTGGTTCTCGGAGCAATGAATTATTCTCTGCCCTGCAATCTTTATTCCACTGACAAAACATTGCCAGTCTTTCACTATGGTAGATGTTCAGATGAGTTACATTCCTTAGTTTCACAAGTTCAAATCTTTATAGTTAGGACCCACCATGCCATGTTTTCAGCGACAAATCATCTCCATTCCCTTTAGGTTCCTTTGATAAAGAGTAAGTTCCACCCAGACATCTTTTTCCCCAGAAAACAAACTCCTGAGAAGATGCTTCTATGATAACTAGAATCTTGGTCTCTTCAAATTGCAGATCAACTGATATCTATCGTACACATACTATAATACTCCCCCACAAAAAAGACAAATATTGCAACAAGCTTAATTCTTTCATCATCCCCCCTTACAGCAATCTCACTCAGTAACCATCTACTTTGAGTTGTCCTTGGTTGGGTAAACTATAATACCCAACCCCTTAATAAACAAACAAACAAATATTGCAACAAGCTTAATTCTTTAGTGCCACCAGATCAGGCATTTTACAGCCAAGATCCGCATTGCTACATACAGTAGGTTGAAACACCCAAATTCTCTACATAATTCTTTGATAAGAAGAGCATTCCATTCCAAACCCTTCTTCACAAGAACTGCTATTTTGTGGAAGAAACTCCCATGTGGGTGCTTCCTAGAACACTACAATCTTAATCTCTTCAAGTCTCGAGTCAATTATTATATATCCTTTAGATCTTCATAATCTTCACTTTTTAATCCCTACTTTTACATTCATATCACACACTTCATTCTACTTCATTTTAACCCTACCTTCTACTTTCGTAGCTTGTGAGTCACATTGAGTTAACTTTAGCAAAAAAAATGATTGTAGATTGTAAAAATGACCCTAACCTTATGATAAAAAGCAACAAGTTGAAAAGAAAAACTAGTCAAGGATTAATAATAATGTTTGCTCTGAGAAATTCAGATAATTTAATACAATCACCGGAACTTAATATTCAAAATCCAGCTGAAATTGTGTTCTTGTTGACTAAATTCTGACCAGGCTCAATGTTTCTTAACTTCAGTGATACATTAAAAAGCAGTGTTTCAATGAGAAATCTTTATAAGACATCATTATATATAGTTATGTCTTGCAATGGCCATGCTTAACTTTGAGGTGGGTGGCAATTATCATATCTATTATCTTTTGTTAAATTTGAAAAACTGGGAAAATTTTATGAATTTTGTATTTAGTTTATCCAGTGTTCTTACAGTTTTCCATTTGGTGAGACTGAGCAAGTACAAAAACTATCCATATTGAATAAAAATGACATTAAAAAAAGTGATTAAAATCCAAAAGACATTTCAACTAATACATTTTTGAAACAGAAATATTTTGGAAACATGATCATCTTTCTAACAGAGATATTAACAAATTCTCTATAGCTGAAAATACCCATCTTCAAAACTAAATTTAAGTAAAACATGACAATATAGTTTATCTTGATCAGAAGGTAATTTCATCTGTTTCTGTACCTATTACTAATTGAACTTATAAAAAAACCTTTCCTTCATTTTTTTTGTTTCCAATATGTCATTAAATTAAAAATAAGGAAAGTAAATTGTATCCTATATAGCAGTTTCTATAAACAGTGAGTCCAAGGGCTGAATGTAAAAGCAAAAATCATCCTGATTTTTACTTTTAGAGTGATCTACTGCACTTCAACTATATTGATTGAGAATTCAACTTCAGGACTATAGAGTTGATATAGAATGAAACATCTAAATGATTGTCTTATGAAGAAGAGTTTGTTTTTATCTGCACTAAACATTAACAGAATGCATAATAATATGCAAACAGCACTGTTTCAATTATATATATATATATATATATATATATATATATACAATAAAGTATAGTTTTAAGGTATGTTGTATTCATGGGTTAAAGTGTTCAATTTTAGGGATACAGTAAAATATAAAGATAAAATTGGACATTGAAATGAACACTCAGAGGCATAAACTGTTGCCTGTGGGTTTTGATTTCAATGTTCACTTATATATATATATTTAGGGGGTATCTAATTATTTCTGTTACCTCAAATATGTTAATACCTAAAATGATATTGATAGATTTACATGTATTTTTGGATATTATATGTGTAGATATTAAACAAAGTACTGAAGCTACATTATTACTACCTACATGGGATATTTAGTTAGCAATTATATATGAACTAAAAAGAATTGCTAAAGTTTTAAAGGAACATAAGAGTTAATAAGCCAAAGAAACTACAACATGCAAGATCTAACCATTCTTGATGAAAATGATATGAAGAACCTTTATAAATGTGGGAAAATAGATGATAAGTTTCAAAGGACATGAAGTCAGTTTTTGAAGCAAGTAACAGAGCACACACAAACCTTCACCTCAATTGATCTACACAAACATATATTGTTCCCAATAGTATTAAATATTATAGTGGCATGGTTTTCCTTAATGGCTTCCACTTAGCTTAATACCAGTCATTCTTTTAAAATTTAGAATTATTTGTGAATAAACTAAGAGAAATTAATATAACTGATTCTTTACAAAATTCAAAGAATTGTCTTAAATTTAATTAGTCATGACCTAGCATATTGACTTCGGTCATGTTTCCCACAAACATGACTATCTTTTTTATAAATATTTTCCTAGCGACTATTCTGATGACTTTTTTCATTAGTGACTTGACTGCATAAATTTAAGCATGCTACTAGATTACAACAAAATTTCACTATTTTACTGTTGAACCAGCTAGAAGCAACCAACTGTTCTATTTTAATAGTTTCTTTGTTTGCACTTCACACCTGTGGAACTCTCTTCAGATTTCTTGCTTCACTGCCACTAACAATCTTCAAAAATTTAAATACAACATCAATTGCCATCTTCTGTCTTCCTGAAATCCATTCGTTTATTATCCTTTCTCTTCATTTCAGCTTTCTCATTCTCTTTCACTTGCTGTAACCACTTGTATCCTAGTGGCATTATTGCCTTGTTTGGGGTGGAATTATTAAAAAAAAAATTCCTATGTGAAATAGGATCCTTCACTGTAAGTGCAATGCAGAAATCCCATGATTAAGTTACAAATTGGACAGTATATTGCTTTATTCTTTAATTTTTAGTATTTTAATGGCATTATGATAACAATAGTAAGTTTTTGTTATGTCATAGTAACAAAAACTGAGTTATTATAAATTCTATTATTACATGTATATGCATGTTGGAATGAATTTCAAGCATAATTTATGAATTCTCATTCTGTAATGATATCCACTGCACCACAACATATCCTATAGTCTATATGCTAATCTAAAATTAGAAAATATTCTAATTTTTCAAAATCAGTACTTCACTAACCAAACATTAAAATACTGATTTTGGGAAATGGTTTCAGGCATAGAAATTCTTGACCCCACACCCCTCATATGCTGCAAAACTGTGAAAGCAAATACAGATCTTCTTGATTGTCTTTATAAACACAAACCTAACAATTATAGCAAGAAAAAATGTTTATATGCATCTAAGATAAACGCCAGATATTTTCTGTAAGCATTAACTTGAAATGCTAATTGTAACAGTTGTCCTACAATTCTAAGGTATTTTAAAGAATAGACTTTTACTGATGCAAGTATTGAATGAAAAAGAATGAATTAAAGCATTGTCACTCATCAAGGTTTTACCCACTTTTATATTTTAAGATGTAAACTAATTAATGAAACAACCCAAATTGAAATGATAAGCATGTAAGTGATTTGTGTAAAAAGTAAGTGGCTAATATTTCTATATTTGTGCAAAGATTAATAAACACACGTATATAAAATCTTTATTGAGAGTGACTAATTCTTAACTTCTTTGTACTGTATTCCTGCATTCATTTTTATTTACTTATTTGTTTTACTTATATACAGGGTGTGATTGGTAAATTGATGACATTTAATATTTTTAATTTTGGGCATGTGTTATGATTGTTTTTGATTTTGTTGACTGCACAGTATAGTAGGGTCAGTTGGACACCATCTATGAGAAAAAGAGCACCATGATGCAATTCACACCACCAGAAATTTGAAAATGGCATGCTGTACTGTTTGACATTCATACTGGAAGCTCCAATATGAACATTTCACAGTGTTTGGGTGTCAATCTGAGGACAGTGCAAAGGATTTGGAAAGAGTTGGATGAGTCTAATGGTAATTATGAAGGAACAGCAGCTTGGGAAACTCACTGATTGTTCTGATAAGAAAAAATCTCCAGAACTTGTTGGTGAGATCCAGGCCATGATTGACAACAATAACTCCAGGTCAATCAGGTCCAGAGCCAGGGATACAAGAGTGTCTGAATTTCTTACCAGGCATAAAGACATTTGGTATTTCTCATACAAGATGAGGAAGGAGAAATTTCTTTGCCAAGCCATGAAGGACAAGAGGAAAGACTGTGCTACAAAGCTTTTGAACAAACTTAAGTATCTCCTCCAATAGAACATGCTTTGGTTTTTCTCAGATGAGAAAAAATTCTGTGAGGATAAGATGGTGAAGACACAGAACGAGTGTTGGGTGATGTGTTCCCAAAAGATGTACAAAGAATAATAAAAAACAAACATTCAGTCAACATGGAATAATGTTGCCATTATTAGTGATCACTCCAAACATCATCTTAATCACCATTAGACTCATCCAACTCTTTCTGAATCCTTCGCACTGTCCTTATATTGACACTCAAGCACTCTGGAATGTTTGTAAACAGCTTCTGGTGCAAATACTAAGCAGTTCAGCATGTAGTTTTCATATATGGCAAAGTGAATTGTGTCAAGATGATCTTCTTTTTCACAGATGTTCCACTGACCCTACTATATTTTTTGGTCAACAAAATAAAAAACAAACATGCTTGCACAAAATTAAAAAAATATAAAATGCCATCAATTTACCCACCGCATATATATATATATATATATATATATATATATATAAGCATAACATATTGTGCAATGGGTGCTGGTGCTAATAAAAGTGCTCAATGTAAAATAACAGAGCTAAGATTCATATTATTAGAAATAAATACAGTTTTTCATCACAATTTAATCTGCATATTTGCCTATATTTGTTGTGAAATTTTATGGCTTTATTTATTCATTTATTTTTTAATTCTTCTCCTAAATTTTATATTTATTTTTTTTATTACTTTTTTTAAATAGACTGAGCCACTATTTATCAGTAGGTTAATAATATTTAAATTTTACAACAGTCAGTTTTCAATCATTACCTGACGATTGCTGTATGCATAAATCAAATGATGAGAAATATATATATATATATATATATATATATATATATATATAAATTTATAAAACAGATTTTTTTTATCAATACTATTATTCTCATTGAGAGTCCAGATGAGAGATTGAAAAATTATGAAATTAATTTAACTTTCAATAAGAATTGAACATTTTTACTTCTTTTATATATATATATATATATATATATAAGAAATCATTCACAGAGGTTTTGGGGCTGACCCATAATCAACAGAATAACAGGCATATCAACAGAAAAATCCTAACCTATCTTCTTCTATGATTAAGTCAATATATCTTCCACTCACTCACTCATACTCAATAATAATAATAATAATAATGCAAATAAAAACACTGAATTGTTTTAAAACTATTCTTATTAATGCATAAAGAAAGCTGAAGCTTGGTGCACTTTGGGATCACATTGGCTTATATTCTACAGAAGACTATTTGCAATAGAGTGGAACTCAATAACTAAATTTCCTACAAAAATGGCTGACTTCAGGTACAATGAAAGCCTTGATTTGATGAAGATGATAATGATGGTTATGAAATCAATGGTTAGTTATAAGCTGGAACATTAGATGTTAAAACTGTGGCGGTTTGCATACTAGAAAGAAAAACGCTGAGGGAAGCAAAGGAGAAGAAATGCATGGCTCATGTGATCGACACTATTGGACTTACCTTTGTTTACTAGACCACACAAAGAAAGCAACAAAGAATGACAAATGTATAGATTAGCATGCATCACCAGATAATAATAATAATAATAATAATAATTTTAATAGTAATAATGAATCAACTCAAGAAAATGAGTTGTGAAGAGCTTTTTAAAAAAATGCTTTTGCTGCTTTTATAAATGAACTTCCAAAGAAATATTTTATATCAGTTTTAGAGCAGTGTTTCCCAAACTTTTTCCAACTAGTGCCCCCTTTGGGCATGAGCTTTTTTTTCAAGAACCTCTGTCAAATTAAATTTTGAATGTTATACTGTATTCATTTTTCATATGATAATATTTAGTTATTAGCATAAAAAATTTTTTAATATTGTTTTCATTTTTGTTATAAATGTATAAAAATAACTTATTTGATAGCTTATCTCAATGTTTGCAATGTGATGGTTAACATTGGTGCTTACTGGCTAAGGATTCCTCTAGGTTTATTTGATAACTTATCTCAATGTTTTTAATGTAATAATTGATTTTGGTGCTTACTGGCTAAGGTTCTTACTGTAGATATATTCAATAGCTTATCTTATTGTTTTTAATGTGATGGTTATCTTTGGTGTGTACTGGCTAAGGCTCTTACTCTAGGTCCCAAGCTGCTTAGAAGTAATTGTAAATCTTACTGTTATGTAATTTGCAGTTGGTTTCTTGTTTAATAAGAAGCTGTGTAACTGTGTTGAAACCAGAGTCAGCCATATAAGTTGGAAAAGCAATGAAAAAAAAAGTTTGATAGCTTCTCACAGTTTAAGATAACTTTCAGAAATTTCCTTTTGTAGCCAATATTGAATAATTTTTAAAAATGTGAAAAAGTGGGGGGGGGGGGGGGGAAGAAAGCAAGAAAGAAAAAAAGAAAGGATACTTTCCCACTTCTGAAATCAAAACTTCTATTTTCAACAGAGCCCACAAAGGGACACTAGCATCCATGTTGGGAAACACTGGTTTAGAGCAATAAATATCAATAATAATGATGATGGATAAAAACTTAGAAACTGTTATAAGTACATGTATAATAATAATAAAAGCAATTGTAGTGAATTCTCTCTTTTTAAAAAGAGTTATTTTAACTTTAATACAAAAAAAAATAAAAATTGTCTTGTTTGAATTGTGAATTCTGAAAAATAACAGTGCTTAAATTTATATGCTTCTTTTATTATTTGAAAAACAGAGAACGGACAACTAAGATAATTCCTGATTGAATTTATACTCAACAATAACACAAGAAAAGTTTCTTCATCATGATCTCATGACTAGCCAGCTGGACTTGTAGATTATTAAGAGTGAATTCAATTATCACTGGGCACTCCATTATTTTACTACACTTAGTGGATAGCAATTATAACACTGAAAATTCTTCATAATGTTATTTCTAGTTTTATATTAAAATATACAATATTATTTATTACTGTATCTTAAACTTCCTAATTATTGTGATATTGAAACTTATGGTTATGGGAAAAATACCTAAAATTAAGAAAATTTCAAATTCATGTATGACAAGAGTAACAAATTATAAAAAAAATGTTTATTTTTTTTTAAAGGAAGTATATATTGATTTTCCTCAAGGCAGATATGTGGTTATTAATATCTCTCTCTCTCTCTCTCTCTCTATATATATATATATCAAGGGTCTGAGCATGCTGGCTTTGTTAAAAAAAAAAAAAAAAAAAAAAAAGACTGTCAGATTATGTGCGTTTTCCCAGAAACTGTAAATATGGTCTGTTCAACATAGTTGCAGTATTAACCATTAACCAGGTGAATGCTGTAATTTGAACAGATTTATATAATAGGGATTTGTTAGTCACCCTTGCAGATGTTTGTGCTATAAAAAAAAAGTAGTAGGCCATTATTATTATATATATTCTCTCTTATACACACAGAAGAGGTGCTGAAATGTTCACAGCCATTTTCCGAAAATCTAACCAAATGACCTAACATCATATTTTGGGGGAGGAAGGGTTTCTTTGCAATGCCAAGTAGTTTTCAGCATCCTCATTTTGTTTTTTTATTCATGGGAAAACAATATATAATTATTTTATATATCAAGAACAATTTTAGGGAAATTTATAGCAAATTGGAAAAAGTCTAGTCCAATGATATGGCCATAAGCTGATTATGCCACTCACACATCCAAGCTTACAGCACCTGGTATTCCCAAGTGAAAACCCATTTAGGTAATGACTAGATTCAATGTTGCTTAACTTTCGTAATCAAGCAAGAACTGGTGTTTCAACATGTTATGGCTGTAAATCTTATATAAATAGCCTATGCGCATCTATATAAAAAAGAATACATTTTGTCATACAATGATAACATGCCAATATTAATCATTAAATAATATAAGTATTTCAATGAATTTTACTAATTTACAGACTAGATAAAGTAATGAAGTCTTTTTCTCCCTTATTTGGGAAATTTGAGGTTTGTGTCAATTTATGAACAAAACCTCTAGCTGATTGTACTCAGTTCAGTAATTTTAGTTAATCTAATCATGATGGGAAAAACAGAATTTATCAAATTTGAAAATATCTACAGGGTGCAATGGAAAAATTTTCATGTAAATTACATTTACATCTTATTTTAACAGATATATTTACCAAAATTACACAAAAATATCTTGAAATACTAAAGAGTAAATTTATTCAATTAAATTGCCATTGGCTTCAAACACAGCCTCCAGACGACTTTGGAATTTCCTGCGACTTTTCTAGATGGTCTCATTGTTTAAGTTGGTGAATGCTACCATAATCCTTGCCTTCAGTTCGTCTTTGGGATTACAAGGAGTTTTATTAGTCTCTCAACTGCATCCCACATATAATAATCAAGGGGTTTCAGTCTGGGGAGTTAGGTGGCCAGATGTAAAAATTGTCTGACAGCCATGTCTTGATTCTCCTGCTTGTGTGGCATGGAGCAGAGTCCTAATGCCAGATAGAGGGTCTTCTAGCACCACCTCATCAAAGAACTGTTGAGTCTGAGGCTCTGTAGGAAGATGAATAGAGGCATAAGGTTACCATCACTAATGATCACTCCAAACATCTTTGTAATCATCATTATAATCATCCAACTCTTTCTAAATCCTCTGTACTGTCCTCAGATTAGCACCCAAACACTGAAATTTTTGTATTGGAGCTTCTGCCATGGATGCCAAGCAGTACAGAGTGCATGCCCAACTGACCCTAATATACTGTGCAGTTAATTAAATCAAAGATAATGTGCATAGGTGAAATTAAAAATATAAAATGGAGATAATTTACCCAATCACACCCTGTAAAAGAGAATATTCTAAATCTAAAATATGTTATCTATTTTTAGAGCCTTCTCTTTTGAGATAACTTGCTGAATGCCTAATACAGTGCCTGTCTCTATTGAAACCTGTTTTTTTTAAAATAGATTCCCATTTCTGTCTGAATTTTTCAGATCAGGAGTTAGTATAATTTACATTATTTTCAAATGGACTATTGTCCTCATCTTTGTTATCACAACATTTCAGCTGCTTTGCACTCTAGCCTTTATCAGATGTGTATTGATCCAGATAACTTATAGGAAATTCCAAACCAAACACTTTATCTAATCCATGGGAGTAGACTGTTCTTGTTCCACTGCTCATATCTAGGGATATCTCATCTATATCTTATTTTTAGCATTGCTCAGTTATTGCTTGCCCTGTGTTCAAGTACACACTGCCCAGTCCAGGGATTGAACTCACAATTACTACATTGCCAAATTCACAAACCAATAGGCTATTAATCTATTTTAATAGCCTAGTGGATTAAAACTTTTGTTTGTGAATTTGGTGGCATAAGAATTTTGAGTTCAACCCCTTGGCTGGGCTATCAGTACTTGGAAACAAAGTAAGCAATATCTGAGCAGTAGTAAAAATAAGTATTAAATAAGATATACCTGGACATGAGCAGTGGAATAGGAACAGTTTATTCCCATAGATTAAATAAAGGATTTAATTCAGAATTTCCTATAGGTTACCCAGATTGATAAACACCTGATGAATGGTAGAGGGTAAAATGGCTGAAAGATTGAGATAACAGCAATAAAGATGATAACAATAATCCACTTGTAAATAGTGTAAAAACAGATTCTCATATTGCACTTAATGAACTGTCTTTTATTACATATTTCATTGCATCTATTCTATAGCAGGGGTTGGCAACCCTTTGCTGGCTAAGTGTCAAAAGCCAAAAGAAGAATTTTCTTCAAACAGATAAAAGATCTTGGGAGAAATGTCCAACAGTTGAGAATAGCAGCATACTTTTCTAAATTTTCATCTTCCAGAGACTTCTTTAGTTCAACAAATCATGCCATTGGAAACTGCTTGGCATTGCTGACCCCTGCTCTATAGTAACCAGAATCATCTGGCTGCTTTTATTGTAGCAAGACAAAATCATCTAAGTGGATAACAGAACTAATTTCTCAATCATTGAATGTAATAGGCTATTAGTGATTGCATTTCTGAGTTAAGTAAACAATTTATTGCTCTGTCATAATGAATTAGAATCAATGTGAAAATATAAACTATTATATAAATATTTTCCTAACATGCTTTGACTTATTTAATCAAGCATTGTGCTTGATCAAGATATTGCTCAAGGTATTTCTATGTTTTTATAAAGATTGGGTAACTTTTAGGAAAACAATACAAACAGTATTTGAACTAAAGTTATGAAAGAAAAATTCTGGTATAAACAGTTATAATGCCAGTTTTATATTTATAATATAGATGTATAATATTTGCTATATATTTTTTTTAAAGGTAACTATGTCAATGTAGAGTTTTGGGTTAATAGTTACATCTTGTTGATACTGTTTTTTTGTATTTAACTCAGCCTTTTCAAAACTCATTAAAGTATTTGCATAATGCAGAAATAATAGAATTTGTATAAGACAGACCCGGGCAAGCAACTTTGTCCAATATAATAATTACTATTATTAATATATTAATCATAATAAAAGATGAAATGACTACAGCTGATATGGGTGAATATCAAGTTTCTTAATTTTGACAAAAGTTACCAGACATTTAAAAGTAGAAATATACATAATTTGTTTGATAAATATATTTTAGTGAATATATGTAAAATAGACATTTACTGTATAAGATAGCTAGATAGAATTTCACTGAATTATTTTAAATTAATTAGCTATTTGTTTATGTGAGTGTGCATTTAAACATTTTCATATGTGAAGTTTTTTTTCTTCTTTTAAACAGAATAATAATTTTCTAAATTGATACTGGTACAAAACTACAACAAACAGAACTTTAAAAATACAAGACAACATTTTGAGCATGCAATTTCTTAAACATACAAATAAACAAAAATATATTCATTCTATGGAGCTTTGTTTAATTATATTTCTGAAGAAAACTGGGAAGCAACAGAACAGAGAACAATAAAGCTACCAATAATTCTAATCATGAAATGAACAGTAAAACATCCACTAACTGAAAACAATTTAGAGGCCAACTAATATTTCAAAATTAGGTTGTTGCACAAAAACAAATATTAATAGAGAATGAAAAACATTACAGATGATGTTTTTTTCTCCTCATATAACCAAGTGAAACAATTACTTTAACAAAAGATTGTACTGAATCAACTGTTATGCATAAATAATCAAAGATTCAACACTTAACAATTACTATATCTACTTGCTTCTTTAAGAAGTTCTTTATATAGACAGTTCAAATTCAGTATCAGAATATAAAACTTGATTTTAATTATCATATTAAACTATCTTTTTGATTATTTATACTATTTACATTGTTCTGACTGTTGTCCTCATCTTTGTCATATTCACATCATTTTGGTTGTTGTATGCGCCTGCCATATTTGGATGATATGCATTGGAATTTCAAACCAAACACTTTATTTGTCCACTGGAGTTAGGTTATTCTACTTCCATGTTGGCTGAAGTAATACAGTGACTTGACCCCAAAGGGTTGTGAGTCCAATACCTAGCCATAGCAGAGGTGAACAAAAAACTTGAAGAGTTGTGTTACTAAAGGGAAATAACTGAAATTGAGAAAAGGTTTTTTTTTTTTTTTTTTTTTTTTTATAAGCGTTTCACCCCGAGCAAGGCATGTCACTGCCACTACTGTGCAGGGGGCTACGTAGAGTGGAGAAAGGCTGATTAAATATAGGAAATGACAGAGGGTGGGTGATAGGCGGGTAAGGACACCGAGAATGAGGGTTGGGTAGATGAGAGTGTTCTGAGAATAGTTGGGAGTTAGTGTGATAGGAGGTATCTATTGACCCTACATTTAAACACCTGGAGATTGTAACTGTCGGGAAAGCAGACTTGTGGAAGGGAGTTCCACAGGCGGGAAGCGCGAGAAAAGAAGCTGTTGGAGTAGAATTTACGGTTACATCTTATTTGTTTAACTGTAAAAGGGTGGGACCTAGTTGCTAATCTAGTATCTCGTGTAAATTCATGCTTAGGTGGCACCAGTGATCTAAGCTCATCGGAGTAGAAGCCATGAAAGTACTTGTAGAAGAAGCACAGGGAAGCCACATCACGCCGGTGAGAGAGCGGCTGCAGCCGGTCTGCCAAGTCAGTATCAACCACGTTACAGATCCTCCTTTGTATATGGAACAATATATCACCTGAAGATGGCTGAAGCATACGATGAGCAAAATGTTGTGAATATGACACTAAAGACAAGGACAACAGTCTGAAAATTGTAAATAGTTACAGTATGCCATCTCAGAAATATAGATGAATATCCTGTTGACTAATGACATTATATTTTATTTATTTGTACAAATAGAAACAGTGACTAAACTTGTCCCCATTAAAAATGTATTTTTCCCCAAAGTATCAGGGTATCTTTGTTTTTTCAAGTTACTGAGAGTAACCTTACATCAACTTCACCAATATATGTTGAAGCTTTTATTGTGTATTGTGATTAAGTTATTTTTACATTATACAGATGTTTTCCAAGAGTTGTTTAGACTCTTTAATTTATTCTTTGTTAGACTTTTGTTGTTATAACTTTTTGGTAGAACCATTCTGCAATCATGTACAATCCCTAATGAAAGAGATATTTATATCCTACAGAAATGGTTATAATAACCGAAGAAAAAAAAAGAATGAGTTAATGATCTTAATTACTCTTAGAATAATAACGACTCTTCAAAAAAGAAAAAAATATACACTGAATATATATGTTTCACTTAGACTTAAAAATTCAATTTCTTTGCAACAACCCAAAAATTTGCATTTAAATTTGTACTGAAACTGGCAGTAAAATATTTACATAAAATTTTATTTTCAGCAATACAAAATATGTTGTCTATCAATAAATTTACACTAAGTAATAGTTTAATTAATCTCATATATACTTTATTACAAACAACATAAACATACTCTCTTCAAGGATATTGGAAACAAAAAAAAAATGAAGGGAAATTTTAATAAACAAAAATGGCAAATCTGTGACACTGAATTTGGAAAACCACTTGAGTAAACATATTTTGAGAATATGGTATTTAAGAAATTGAGTTGAATTCAACCAAACCCAAACCCTGGGCAAACCTCACCCCTGCTAGATGCAATAAAGAAGAGAGAAGATACTGGGAGATGCACAGAGAATACCCACACTACTGCTACCAGAGTCCTCATTGTTTCCTGAGACCTCCCGACCAAGACCTTGTGCCAGCCCAGAAGATATAAAAACTTAGGAGCAGATCAGAAGTTCCCAGAAGACCAGAAGAACATAGAAGAGAATAACTTAAAGAAGATCGGGAAGACCAGATTGAGAGAAGACAAGAGAGACCTCCAGACCAAGACCTTGTGTCAGCCATGAAGACCAGAACTTAAAAATTTAAGTTACTACCATAATGAGCTGCACAATCTAAAGGGGATCCCAGTGTCATTTGATTTTAAGTGGGAAGTGTTCAAACTGCTGTATACAACAAATCATCGATAAATGAAATTGTTGTTACATTTTTATCACAAGTTAATTCTTTTTTCCTAAGAATTCTTTTTTTTTATTGCTTAACTCTCAGTTTTTGGAAAATTCCTCATTACAAGCTTACTTCAGAGATCTTACCTCTGAGATCAAAAACACTACATGGCAAAGGTGTGAATGTTTGTGAACAGACAAACACCAGCCAAGTAGAACTATGCCATCAACACAATACTAATAAAATAAGTGATTGAGGAGTCAGCTAGATGGGATCATGAAGAAATTTGAAGATCAACATGGGTCTTAAGGCTAAATTACTGGTTACTATTGACAACAACTGATATAAGGGGTAATATATTTGGTCAATACTGATCAGGTTCGAAGTGGTTGAGGAGTTATAAATCAGTAGGTGAGTAATTTTTCTACTTGTCTCATTTAAAATTGACTTTTGGTTTCAATTATGGTAGATTTTCTTAATCAAATACTTGAGTGAAACTGGTGAAAATGTTATTTTTTTTTTTTTTTTTTTTTTTAACTTAAAACAAAGACTTTTCTCCATAAAGTCTATTAATGCTCCATATTCAATTTTTCTAAAAATATATTTTAGTTTCTTAATTATAATTCTTGGCACTATTTGTATAAACTTGTAAAAATAAAGAAATATTTTTGGGGAAAATAATTTTTTTAGATTAGCATTCTTTAAAACTTCCTGAGGTTGACACTTATCACAATAAAAAAAATAATGAATTTTTAGAAGAGAATCCTTTTGATAAAATGAATAGAGTGTAAAATTGTTCCCTAATTTTTACAGAGTTAATGGACATAGTTATTCTTTAAAAAAGTCTAGTAACATTGATATTTACATTTTTCTTCTTATTTTTTTAACTTTGTAAAGTTTTTAAAAACTTTTTTGTATGAGATTTTTTAGAAAACACAGATATTGGAGGTTAAGAATTATTTATCTTAAATGAAGAATAAACAAATACATAGTTTTATTAATTTAAGTAAATATGCACATATCTGTTCTTTATTATTTTTTGTAACTACACTCCTAAAAGGTTTATTTTTGTATACAAAACAGGTAGTTCCAATAACTGTAAAATTTAGGGAGCAATTTGACACTGTATCAATATTATAAACAGACTTCCTCATAAAGTGATAAAAAACAGTCAAGATTTTTCAATTCTAATAAGTGTTGTAGCCCAAGGAATGTCTAAAGTAGTGGCTCTCAACCTTTTTTTTGCCAATACACCCTTTTTAACATAAGTCAAAATGTCATTACCTCTCTTTCCAAAATTGCCCAACCCAAAGGTGCATTCCATATGTATATAATATTAAAAGTATTCATTCTTTTCCCTATTAGTACATATACATGAATTATTTTTATAGTGGAATTTTAGAAATTTAATAACAATAGAAAATATTGATAAGTTTTTAAACTTGAATATGTGTACATTAATTAATTTTAATTCATACCTAATTATTAAATAAACTGCAGCTTGCTTCAATAGATAAAAAATTCAATGAAATATTAGGGTATAATAATTCAATAAACAAAAAATAAAAGATTCAATCCTTCTGGAACCCCCCCACCCCCGGTCTAAAGAATATTAATTTATAAAAATTACTCTCTGTCCCAATTATTCCCTTATTTTTTTTTATTACAAAATTTTAAAATATAATATTTCCTATTATGTTATTTTTATTGGGTACACATAACAAAGTTAATAACCCTGTTTCTTATTTCCTTAAACAGTGAAATTAATAACAACTAGACTAAACAGAGAACTTCTACTAAAGAGTGCCCCTTTGACAGGAATCAAACCTGTATCCCCTTTTCTGTTAGGGGAAACTGTATCTTTAGCCAAAATGTGTCTATAGTAATGAAGAATGGAATACAGGTTCAATTTCTGTCAGAGGCAAAATCTTTAGTAGGACTACTCAGTCCAGGCCATTTTTTTGTTTTATCATTTTACCCACAGCAAAGCAATAAAACCACTAGGACACAAGAGGTTACTGAATTTTAGAAAATGTGAGAAAAACTACTATTAAGGAGAGAGGACAATAAAAGAATAAAAATCGCTATTAATTTCAATGCTTAACAAAATAAAAACAAACAGGGATAGCAACGCCAAATCTGTGTACTCACTAAAAATAGCATTTATAGTAAGAAATAATTCTGAATAAAAAAAAAAAAGAAAATGATATATAAATTTCAAAACAGTGTTGGGTATGATAAATTAAAAAAAATTTTGTATAATGCGTTTCGTCCCCCAGAAGAGAGTTCATCAGACTAAAGTAATGTTTTTATTAATGGAAAAGGAAGAGAGACATAAAAACAAAAGAGTCAGTTATAATTATAAGGAGAAATGTTGAAATTTTCCACTTGGTATATAATCATAACAGATGTTAATGTTTTTATCTCCTCCAATCTATATCATCAGTCATTGTTGCAGATTGTGCATCAACTCATGTCAATGTTTTGAGCCAACTCTTCCATGCTGGCTCAAGGCATGTTGGAAGAGAGTGCTTGGAGATTTTCCTGCAGTAGATTGTCAGTTCTTCTGCAATAGACTGGTTACCAACCAAAGCTATATAACCCAGTCTGTTCTGCTATTAACCTTCTGCAAGCTGGTTTTGAATTCAGTGTTTTTTCTCCTAGACCAGTTGCCATCCAAGGCTACAAAATCCAGTCTGTTATTTTCCCATAACTATTGGGAGAAGAGATAGATTCATACATTTTTCAAGGGTATTAGCATGTAAGTGAATGTAATAAATTCTACCAGAATTCAAACGTGGTTCTCCGATTCCTTAATCTGAGCTGCTATCCATTACTCCGCCCTCTCCTGCACATACATATAATTCTATCAATAAAAACAATACTTTAGTATGATGAAGTTCTTCTAGAGGACGAAACACATTACACAGAATTTTTCAACTTTGTCATTCATCTGCTTCAGATAGCATAATTAATTTAATTCTATGATTGTATTCTTTTTTCAAAATTAAATATATGCGAATTACTAATTCCTATTAGTGATGAGAGAAGGTCTTACCCAAGTATTTTACACTTACGTAATTTTATTTTTTTAGTCAAAATTTTTAGTCATAAACTGGTTGCAAGGAGCTGGACACGGTTTTACCTTAAGGATTATTTGAGGTTGCATTATAATATTTAAAAATCTAAAAAAGAAACTTTTACAAAAAAAATAAAGGGGCAATAGTAAATAAACAACTTTAAAATTAATTTAAGATCTAATTTAACCAGAATTATTATATTCTTAATTCCCTAAATAATGTAAAATGTGATGCTCAGAATGTAAAAGCATATATATTAAGGATATTCTCTTTTAGAAAAGATATATATATATATATGTGTGTTGTGGTACAGTGGAATTCCAGTTAAATCCGTTGTATTCACTTTCGCGCAAATACCCTTGGGAAAGGTATTAATCCGTCTCTTCCTTCCAGTTATGGGTTAAATAGCAGGACAGATTGGGTTCTATAGCCTTGGTCGGCAACCAGTCTACTGCAGAAAGGAATGGCAACCTACTGCGGGATAATCTTCTGCCCAGTCAGTCATGTCTCTTTCGAGACATGATCGCCCAAGCGTGTATCGCGTATGGCACTTAACTGACTGATATATATATATATACAACCAATTGGAATATTTCTGGCAGTAAAAGAACTGTGCAGTAATATTTACCTGGATAAAGTTTAACAAATCCCTCTCAAGAAAATCATATTTTATCATTCACTTAATAAATTTCAAGTATTAAGTTGGTACAAAAGTTTCCAGTACCATTTCTTTTTAGTGTTAGGGAACTCTCTAAAGTGTATTTTATTTCTTGTACAGCATTTTTAAGTATTTGAAAAAATTCTAATATTAGGAAAATTACTTATGAATGGATGTAAAGGAACATTGGCTTGATTTAAAGGTCTTTCTTTTCTTGCTTGATACTGAAAGTTATTTTTTGGACAAGATAGTTATTGGTGATGAAAAACAGTTATTACCCGATTCCAAGATAAAGTAAACTATGGCGAGATTCAAGTTAGCTTTCAAAATTTCACCTAAATTACAGTCACTGGAGGGAAATAATCATTATCTTTGTTCAGGGAGATTCCAAGGAAATTCTTTATGACAAATTGTTAGAACTTGAATAAACTGTTACTTCACAGTGTTACAGTGACTCATTTGCATGACATAGTGGAACAGATAAGAACCTTTTTTTGACTAAGTCAATGATTTTGCTGCTTGACAATGTCCAGCTTCAAATTGCAAATACAATGAAGCAAAAGATGGGATATTCTTATGAATTTCTAGATTATTGTTTTATTCTATGTAATATCTCTTAACTGGTTAGTTGTTCTCATAAATTCAAGATCTTGAAAAATTCCACAAAGAATTCAAGATAAAACTGGAATTATTATTTTCTGGTTGAATATGCAATTTAGTTGAAAACTAACATTAACTCATAAAAACTATAGAAATTATGTTGATGACTTTGTAATACAATTTTGAATTTAAGATTTTTTAATTAAAAGATTTCATTTAAAATTTTTTTAGTTGGTGTCAGAATGATATACTTACATTTTTTATCTTTCATGAAATTGTTAAGGTTATATTCTGTCTGGTGACAGTCTAGTTTATATCACTAACATATAAATGATTTACTATTAGTCTTTTAAATATATTAGCAAAGAGTGATGTTTATTGTAATACTACGAACACCCATATAGAAAGGGAAGAGGTGGTTTTATTTCAATCTTAAGAGTTTTTGTTTGATGGGCCAGCAGATTGTTCTTTTTGAAGTTCTGTCTTCTAAGTGGCATCTACTTTGAAGGGTAATGCAGAAGTAAAAGGATAGATGAGGAGTTTTGGAGATCAAGAGGCAGCAAAACCGGAAATTGGGTATATCTGGGTGTTGGTCCATATTAACAGTCATGCTTGTGATTGGGGAGAGTTCTGGTTCACCTGGCAGGAAACAAATGGATCTGATATTTGATTCTAAAGTTTTCATCTTGTATTATCAACCACTACATCTGGACAAGTAGATGGGCAAGAAGTTGATACGAGGAAGAGCTGATATAGCAGAAATTATCCCAAGTATCACCTACTTACCCACCTGGAAGAGCAGGTGAAGTCATGAATAAAAACCTATATATAATATAGGAAAAAGAATTTGCATTTCTATTTCATCACATAGCATTTTTCTTTCATTGTGTTACCTTGTGAGCATGCATCAAGCTCTTTCCAAGCTTTCAATGAAAACTGACAAGATCAAGAATTGAAATGCAATGTAGAGTAATCATTGGTCAATCGGTGGAAAGCTTAAGTGAGGGTATATTGTATTTTTTTTTTTTTTAATCATTTCACCCCGAGGAAGGTGGAAACGCCACTGATGTGCAGGGGGCTACATAAATGTAAAAAGATTAATTAGAAAAGAGTGAGGAGTACAACCTAGTTAGAAAGGAACAATAGAAAGCTGAGAAAGCAGGTGCAATGACAGATACATAGGTGGAGAGAAAGGGAAGGTTATACAGGGGTGGGGAGAGAGCTAGAGTCCATTGGTTAGTAGATGAGTATGGACTTTGCATTTAAATTTCTGGAGGTTGTAGCCGTCAGGAAAGCAAGAATACGGGAGCAAGTTCCACAGGCGGGAAGTGCGAGAGAATAAGCTGCAGGAGTAGAATTGTCGTCTGCATTTGGCTAACCTGACTGTGAATGGGTGGGACCCAGTTGCCAGTCTGGTTGCATGAGTAAACACCTGTTGAGGAGGCATCAGTGACTTAAGTTCGTCTGAGCAGAAGCCATGAAAGTATTTATAGAACAGACAAAGGGAGGCCACATTTTGACGATGTATGTTTACATTTACAGCATAAGCAGTAATATTTAATTTGCATAGCAATTTTCAAATCATATTTTAAAAAATATTTTGTGTGTGTTATCTTCTGTCCAACTTTCTGCTTATAATCCTGTTTTATTTTTTAGATCAAGATTATCCCATGCAAGGCAGTAAAGCCATTACGATACAAGGGGTTTCTAGGTGTGGAAGAATGAGAAACAGAAAGATTATTAATGAGTGAGAACAAAAAGAGTAATCAGGTGGACAGTAGATAGTGATTGACATTGCATTTAAATTTTTGATGATTAAAGTTGGCTGGAAAGCATGGAGCAGGAAGCAAGCTTCACAAGTGAGAATTGCAAGCAAAGAAACTGTAAGTTGATGAAATCGGTGCCACTCTACTACTGTGCTTAAATTCAAAAGCCTATGTGCTATAGCGAAGAGCACATCTAAATAATTACCATGAAAGTATTTATAGAAAAGGCAAAGCTTATGGTGGTGGGAAAGTGTCTGAAGACAAGGCACCAGATCAGAACCAATGATATTGATGATCCTTCTTTGGATTTTATCAAAGATAAATAGCAAAAGCACTGGACTATATGTGGCAGCAATATTCTAAGCATGGACAAATGGTAGGCTTATAAATATATATGATAGATTCTGGAGAAAAAAATTGTCTCATATAACATAATGAACCAAGTTTTTAGCAGCTGACCTAGCAATGGATTCAATATAACCTTTTTACTTCATGTCAGCTGAGAACATTAGCCCGAGGAGGTGCAACAAGTCACTCTGCTGGAGGTGAACATCAGCCATACTGATAGAAGAAATGATCAATAGAGAGCAGTTTAGTTCTGGAGGTGTTAAGTTTAATAAGTCATCCATTGTACCAGTTAACAACAGGTTGAAGGTATTTTTGGATAGCAAAATAAGACCAAACAGATTTTGCAACTGTCCCTTCACCTGAAGAGGATTAGAGAATAGACAAGGTGATATGTCAAAGTAAGGGAGAGCCTTCCTCAACCAAATAGTTTTTACAATCATTGAATAATAACAGCATATCTCAAAATCCCAAATAGGAACATTCATTTCAACAAATATTTATGAATTTAAATTTTAAATCCATTAATTTATTCTTGAGAAATTTTCAGTGCATGTTAATCAAAACATTTTAGATATTAGTATTTTTGTTGTTACTAAAGTATTGTGCATAATCTTCAATTGAACCTCTTATAATGAAAATAAAGAGATCTTGTTTGTCATTTTATTTTTAACGCGTTTTGGGGTTTTCATTATTTAATATGTGTGATCAACTCCACCATTTCATCTTCATTTTAGGAAAAAAACTTAATCTCCATCTTAAGTTTTTTATAAATTCTACAAAAATCAGATTTTACACTTAGTCACATTGAAACTTTAAGTACAATCTGACACATGGATAGGTGGTTGGCATCTAAACCATCTCCTCCACTAGTATTCTGTTGGTGGGGACAATGACATGACAACCTACAGGATGAAAAACAAAACCTGTCAAAGGGTGGATGAGGATGAGATTCTTATAGATGCCAATGGCCAACACTCTATAGGTGTGTGTGTGTGTGTGTGTGTATGTGCGTGTGTGTCTGTATGTGCATGTGTGTGTGTATGTGCGTGTGTGTGTGTGTATGTGCGTGTGTGTGTGTGTGCGTGCATTAGGCTATGATTAAGTCTCAAGCTTTGAATAGTAACCTTCCTAAAGATGGTGTTTTGATAAAAACTTGGGTTTTACTTGGATTACTGTGGGTGTCTGAATTTGGTGCTGGGTAAAGCATCTGGCCTTGTAAAACCTTGCCTTAAGTCATTATGACAAATAATATTGGGCAGGAGCCACTCTGCTTTGTGCAAGATTAATCCCAGTCATGCCTCACCAAGAACAACAGGACTATGTGTGTATGCCTAAATGTATGCATGTAATCACATGGAAATAAGACATTCTATTTATCTGAGTAATACGACTATAATTTGTACATGAAGACAGCACTATGAGGTTGCATGCATAAAGCTTTAGACATTATTTACTTTATTCAAAGACAAATAGTTGTAGCAAGAGGAACAAAAAGAGATTGGAGGAATCAACTGACAAGATTTTATTAATTTTTTATATTTGCTGATCCAGTTATTTACTGCCAAAGAAAGAGAGCTAACTAAACAAATAATGTTAAAATTCACACTGCCTCCAATTAATTCCAAGCCTAATATAGTTATGAGAGAGGAGGAGGAGGATAAAGATGAATTTAGAGTTTCCAATTATTAGAGAAGAAAATTATTATAACACTCCAAATAAATTTATTTATAAAACAAATCAGCTAATTTGAGGACAGACGTTACTTGCATTTATTCAATTCCGTTCTACCATTTGGTTTATTTTGGAATAACTTCCAAAATAATTAAATTATTTCATAACAAAATTTCTATTTTACTCTTATCTTACTTAAATATTAATTCATACCCAAGTATCTGCATCTATGGAAAATGAAATTTTGAGATATACACTTTTCTTGAGCGTAATAAAAAATAATTTGAGCTGCATGTATTTTGAAATCATACTTAGGCTAACTGGATAACTTATAAATAACAAAGAAAATAATTTCCGAATTAATTTTTTATAAATTTGCAGAAGGTTAAATTTTGTTTGTGTGTCTTCATCTTACATCAATGGAACAAAACAGCTCATCAACAATTTTCTTGTTGATAGTAACTTAAACTGAATTGTATGATTCAATAGAATGATGCAAGTAACAAGTTATAATTACCAGAGAGAATATAAATCCTGTGAATTCTAAACTCACTGAAATACTTATTTGCAACCTGTTTTACAATTAATATTGATTTTTGTAATAGGAAGGACGGTTTTTTCAGAATATTAAGGAAAGATAAGGGATTTAACACCAGATAAAAAAAAGGCTTCCAAGGATTTCCAGAAAATACTTTGTAAGGAAAATGAAAAACAAGAAATAATTAGACCATAACACTGAGAATAAAATTAACAATAAGGATCAATTAGATTCTCCATTGAATTTTATCAAGATGTGATAGCAGTATTCACTGCATGGACAGATGGTAGATTTGTATATGTGCAAAATGGATTCAGATGAGAAAAACTTCCTGGCCCTACATAGTGAATGACCTTCCTAGCAGAAGATTTAGCTATGGATTCAATGTAGTCATTCCACTTGAAGTTGGCTGAGAAAGTTAGGCCGAGGAGGCACGGTGTCTTGCTTTCAGGGAGACTAGCCTTATCCATGCTGATGAGGGGGAGGTTAGGAGTGATTCTTTATGGTGGTTAAAGGATAGCAGCTTTGTTTTGGAAGCATTAAAATTTATGAGCCATTTCTTACCCCAGTCTATAACAGATTGGAGGTCCTTTTCAAGATCAGCAGCAAGGTTTGTTTTGTTGACCTCGGCAGATTTCTTATTGAGGCGAGAGTAAATTGTGGTGTTGTCAGTGTAGAAGCCTACTTGGGATCTGATTACATTAGAAAGTTTATGAAGATCAAAAATGCGTAGGGCCTGGAATAGAGCCTTGAGAAACACTTGCATTTGTATGATAGTATCTGGAAGCATGCCTGTTTAATACCACCTTCTGAACGGATTTTGAAAGGAACAACTGGATTAGATCAAACAAGTGTCCAGTTATACCAGAGCTCTGTAGCTTGCATAGGAGTCCAGCATGCCTGACTATGTCAAATGTTTTGGAGATATTTAAAGCAACAGCTCAAGCTTTGCCATTCTTATCAAGAGCCTGGTATATATACTGTGATGGTTGTTAACATATCAGCAGTAGATCTGGTGAAGCAGAAACCATACTGTTTGTCAGAGAAGAGGCTGTGGGCTGAGATGTTGAATCACTTCAGCACTGATAATAGCTTTAAACACTTTACCAAAAATGGGAGGGAGGCTGATAATTAGATGGTTCTCCAGAGTTCTTAAACAATTTGCATAAAAATTTTCAAATAATAAATTTAATATTTCATTTCAACTGTGTTATTTATTTTAAAATAAATTTTTAAATATTGTCATATATTACTAATCTTTCTGTCAATAAAGCTTGTTTTTTTTAATTCATGTTTATTATAGAAAGAGCTTGTAGCTACCATTTCACAATTCAGTCGTAAATTAAAACCCCTACAGCATTTTCATAATAACCATTGTCATTGCTTACTATTTCACATTACTACAAATTAGTCCAACAGTGTCTCCCTCTCCACCATTATTGAATTATCAAAATAAGTAAAAATAATGTTTAATTATAATTTTCTTAAAATTATACTAAATTATCCACACAAATGAAAATATAGTTTGCTGAATTAATTTTATTAATAATATAAACATCAGAAAATTTTTCAAGTGTAATGTTTCTCTCATGTTCAGCTCTATGTAGCTATGTCTAGAGTAAGAAATTCAAGTGTATGGTATAATGATAAAAAGAACTTGAGATTATAGAAATCTTGCTGAAAATGTTTATATGTAAATTTTATCAAGGTAAAAGAACTTCAATGGTAATTTAACTTTTCTCTATTTGTAGGACAGGTATTTGGCTAGCACAATTTAGAAGAATTTTCTTGTTGATAGCAACTTCAAATGTATTATTCAATAGAATGATATGATTAACAAGTTATAATTACCAGAGACAAAAAAATTTAAATCCTGTGAATTCTAAATTAACTGAAATACTTATTTGTGACCTGTTTTACAATTAATATTGATTTTTGTAATAGGAAGGACTATTTTCTTAGAATATTAACAAAAGATAAGGGATTTAACACCAGATTAAAAAAAAAAGAGGCTTCCAAGGATTTCCAGAAAATACTACATAAGGAAAATGAAAAACAAGAAATAATTAGACCGTAACACTGAGAATAGAATTAACAACTCCTCAATTTCATATACATAATATCAACAGTTTATATAATTCAATACATATAAACTGTTTTTTGTATATGAAAAATAGTATATGTAATCTACAAATGTTACTAAAAATATCAAATAAAAAGAAATCAATGCAGTTGTATTTTGTATGAAAATTTCCTTGTCATGAGATTATGTGATAAACTGTAAAAAAAAATTAAAAAAAAAAAAAATCTGGTAAATATTCTAAAAGCCAGTTTGGTAACAAAATTTTACTAGTACTCTTGTTATGTGTTTAGAACAGATGTTATTGTATCCAAGTGAGAAACTAATAAAAAAAAAATAAAAAGTGTAATTTTGTATGATAGTGAGTAGACATTCCATATGCACAATTACACCTTAACTCCTAGAATTCAGTGAAATATTCAAACAATTCTCTAATTTATTTCAAATATCTAAACTCTGTTAATTAAATAAAAAATATTTGAGAAAAGTCAAAGAAACATTTTCACTGGAATATGGCAAAATAAACTGTGACTGTATTGATTAAAGAGAATACACTGAGAAATGAAATTCTATAGTTATTCATTTTATATACATGAAAGCAGAAATGTAGACTTACTTGAGAAGTTCCTTGTAGCCAGCATGGTAGTGAGAATGACACCCTAAAAAGATAAGAGAAAAAGCAAATAAACAAATTGTAATGAAAATTAATATCAGCATAAAGAAGTTGTTTGATACAGCAACAACTATATTGGTTTTATAACATCCAGTATTATATCTAGTTATAACGACAAAATTTATTTAATGTGGTACAGTCAATTAAGTGCTATATATGATTCATGACTGACTAAGCAGATTTTCTCACAGTAAGTTGCCATTTCTTTCTGTAGTAGACTAACTGCCAGCCAAGGCTATAGTACCCAGTCTGTCCTGCTGGTGTGGAGAAAGGATGGATTCATACCTTCCCCCAGTGTATTTACACGTAAGTGAATGTAATGAACCTGACTAAAATTTGAACTTTGCTCTCTAATTTCTCATTCTGAGCCATTACCCATGTGGTACAGTTTTGCATAAAATCAAAGGAAAGGATAAGTGAATTTAATAGTTAAATGAAATTTATATTTTAAGTAAAATTAATGAAGCGTACAATTTGTCAAAATATTGTACATTATTTTCTAAATTTTTTTTTTTGCCCTTACAATTTTACCTTTTTGAGAACTGTGTGTGGAGAAATTATCTACCGTGCTCATTTTCAAGAGTAGTTTCAACTAATACTTTAGTCATTATCAAGAGTTGAGTAATTTTCATGGAAATGAAGACAGATAATATATTTTGATTTTGTCTTCTATACTGTATTATCTGAAAAGAATTATTGTGGCAGTAATTTAATTCTTCATGGAATTACAGTTTACTTTTCAAACATGGCCTCTCTCATAGATGCAAAGTCACAAATCTCTTGCTAATCGATCACTATTTCCATGTTCTGACAAACTACATTCTTTACTTCTAATAGTTCAAACACTTACAGCTAACACCTACCATACCATATGCACATGGGAAGACTACCCCCATTCCATTTGTGTTCCACTGATAAAATGGAAGTTCTATTCAGACAATTTATTCTAAAGAACTGCTACTTTATGGAACAAACTCCTAAGATTGATTATCAACCTTTCATAGGTTATTTAAAACCAGAAATAATTTTAGATTCTAAGAAATTTTTGGAGATAATAATTCACTGATACAAGGCCTTCTTCTTCTATGTGCCTTGTCCCTTCAGGGCGTAGGCGATCATGGCCTTCCACTTTTCCCTATCCCTGGTGGCTCTGAGCACGCCTTCTCCTGTTACACCATGCAATCCTTGTTCCATCATCCACCTGATTAGGTCCTTCAAATATGTTATCCGTTGCTTTCCCCTGTCTCTTTTTCCTTCTATCTGGCCGGTTAGCATCAGATTCTCCAAGCCCTCCTTCCTCACTGCATGTCCCAGGAACTTCAGCTGTCTCTTCCTGATGCTCAGTATTAATTTCCTTTTGGTTTCCATCATTTCCAAGACCTCATCATTGCTCACATGCTCGATCCATGATATTCGCAGCATCCTTCTGTAGAACCACATTTCAGTTGCTTCAAGTTTTTCCTTCATCTTTGATGGTATTGTCCAGCATTCACTGCCATATTGAAGGACAGACAGCACGTAGCAACCCAGTACTCTCTTCCTAGTTTCTAGTGAAATTGTCCTGTTTCTTAATACTTTACTCAACTTCTGGAATGCTTCCCTCACCATGCCAATTCGCCTTCGAATCTCTGTATCGCACTTTCCGTCTTCTGTTATAACGCTTCCCAGAAGGCCTACTAAACCAATAACTGAGAGATAAGAGGTGGCTTCATACCTTTCCCAAATGTATCTAAATCTAATCTAAATCTAAACTTATTTATAAATGGAACTTTGTGTGTGTGTGTGTGTCTGTTACCTATAGACTCCGAAACGGCTGAACTGATTTTCTTGAAAATTTACACAGTTGTATTATATGCGTCTGCGAGTGTTCTTAGCTAGGTTTCGTGTTGAGGTACCTCCGATAAATATTGAAAATCAATAATCAAAAAAATCGGGTTATAG
The DNA here is from genome assembly GCA_037127315.1 of Ascarosepion bandense. Lineage (NCBI taxonomy): Eukaryota > Metazoa > Mollusca > Cephalopoda > Sepiida > Sepiidae > Ascarosepion > Ascarosepion bandense. The sequence goes on from JBBBDQ010030018.1 coordinate 149,023, forward strand.
AAGGAGTGGTCCAATTTTAATCAAATTTGATACACTCATAGACAAAGACATAAGAAATGATATTCAGAAGTTTCAAGGCTGCAGTTCTTACAATAGTGCAGAAAATTGATAATATATATATAAAAGGAAAGATGCTTGTGTGTGTGTCTGTTTATCTGCCTGTATGTCTCTATTTTTTTCAGCCCTTTTATTTTAGTTTTTGCTTCGGGTTTGGCTCTGAGTAGGTATAATTGTAGTTCTCAGTCTCATCCATGATACCATTTACTCAGAGGACTTATTTAGCCTTCAAAATTCAGTTTATGACAAAAAAAACTTATTTGATATCGATACCAGGAAATCAAAATTTGACTTACATCCATTAATTTTTCTTTCAGTCTACGGTTTCGCTTTAACTGGAAACAACTATTGCTTTTTAGTCTTTCATGCCAACATCCAAAGAGTCTGAGCTCCAGGACCATGGATTAGTTTTAAAGCTTTCATTACACCCGAGCAACGCCGGGCTATACTGCTAGTTTGTGTATAAGTGAATATAACAAACTTGACAGGAATTAGAACTAGACTCTCTGATTTCTAATTTTAATCCATTATTCTTAATACCACTCACACACTAATACCACTCACACACTAATACCACTCACACACTTTAGCTTACAACAACTGGTATTCCCAAGTAATAACCTAACTAGGTATTGACCAGACTCGATGTTGGCTAACTTTGGTAATCGTATGCAAATTGGATGCTTCATGACAATGTTAATCTCTTCATGTCAAGGGCTAACTGATACCTACTTTACATATACATTACTCATAATCTGCACTTCTTCCACATCTATACAGGAGTAGTGGTTTATCTTGTTTTCTGTTTAGGATTGTGTTTCTAGTTTCTTCAAAAGTTTTCTCATTCTCTTTTACTCACAGTAAGCCCTTATATCTTAGTAACTCTTTACCTTGAGTGGCTTTTGTGCCTTGTAATGAATCAATGTATATTTAGTTAAAAAAAAAAAAAAGAAACAATCAGACAATTTAAATATTTTGGTTTCATTTATATGAAGTGCTACTGAAAGAAGGTCTGTTTTCTGTTTTATTTTATCTAAAAGCACATTTTCCATATTAGATCGCATATAAAACTCACTTTTTCCTGTATTAAACTAAGTCAAATAGCAAACATGGATAAAGTTCTCAATGTTTGTTGTAACATACAACAATTTTTCTTCATATTTCTTGTTGAAAGAGGTGAATTGAACTTGATTTTATATTAAAATAAGTGAATAATCAATTTTTACAGCAAATGTAAATAAAGACTTTAGTAAATGTGTTACTATTGAAAATTTGTAGAATAAACAAGATGTATACTTACTGCCAAAATGTTTAAAATATAGAATGTGTTAGAAATTTTATTTAGGCTGGAATACTGATCATTATTATAAGGTTTCAGTTAAAGAGTTTACTCATTACTTCCAATAAGCCAATGTTTATTTTAAAAAACTCTAAGAAAAAATGAGAAATTGCAAAAATATTAAATTAAATTTTGATTACTTCATAAAAATATTTTTCTGTCTGTGTGAGCATTTATGGAGATATTTTATCAAAAATTAGTGAATTTATTTTTTAAATCTGAAGGAAGTAAATATTTTACAAGGTCTTAAAAATTCTTACATTAGAAGCAAATAAAACCTAAAAAATTATTTCAGCTGAATAGTTATAAAATCACATTATTTATCATCCAGTTAACACTACTCTCTGGGCTTTTAACAGGAGTAGGGGTGTATCTATCCCCTGTTTCCTGCTTAAGATTAGGTTTCCAGTTCTTTCAAAAGTATTTTCATTCTCTTGCACTCCTAGTAACACTTATATCGTAGTGGTATTATCAGGTAAAATGATTAAGAAAAAATATTTTGAAATATTGAAGTGTTAATTAACATGCTAAAGTAGAACAAAGTCAATTCTTGGTGAGTTGCCACTGTAATTGAAATGCACATATACATACAATTTGTTTTCTGACAATAACTTACTTTTTCTACCTCACTATATCTTACATTTATTTAAAAAATTTTCTATTTATAAGTCTGATTGACATCTCACAGATATTTATTTAATTTGCAAATAATTATTTTTCATTTTGATAAATATTAAATTTTCCAAAATATTTCAAATTAACTTCAGCATTTCTAAAAAGCAAGGTTGCCCTTGCCACAATTTTTTCCTCAATTTTTCAGTTGTTCTAATGGTGCCCAAAATGAACAAAACATTGACAACAGAAGAAAAAAAAATTATGCATTCAACTTGTTTTCATATATTCTATTTTACATGCTTTTCAGATATTTCATATCAGTCATTTTATTATATAATGATGTGTACTTTATTTTTATTACTTTAACGTTATGTTAATCGATAGCCATATTTGAGTAGATGCTCTGATCAGACAGTGGTAACTCCTTCAAAAGTGAATGCAGGCTTGAATCTTGGAGGGCACGTTTTTTTATTAAGTTTTCTTGAGTACAGAAGCTGATAAATTAAATGCTGTTTAAAATAAACAGAGTGTCTACTCAAACACGGGTATCTACTAAAAATACCATTTGAAATAATAAAAATGATATATACATACAGGACACAAGACAAGATTAATCATGTATTTAGTTCCTTAATATTATTAATAGACTAATAGAAATTAACTTAATCAGAATTACAAGATCTTTATAAAAAATATGAAATTATATAACAATGAAAAAAAAAAAAAGCTCCAAGAAAATATCTTTATTTTTGGGAAGTAATGCAGGTAACTTGACAATTTGAAACTAATTCCATCAGTTAATTCAAGTTGAAAAAAATATTCTCAATAAAATAGAATAGTTAATTAGCAAAAGGTTCTGAGTTTCTATTTTACATAGATACTTGTAAAACTTAATATCTATTTTTCAACATCTTTCATTATTTTAAGATATATGTACATTAAAAGGTTTGAAAATTTCTTGTCAGTATAGCATGTTCGATATGTATAAAACAAAGTTAATAAATATTAACAAAGAATAATGAAAATTATATTAACTGAAGTTCATACTTGATATATTCAATAACATTCAGTTATCCAACATGGAATAAGTATTTAATAATTTGTGTTATATTAAGTATTTGTTGTCTAGATATAGAAATAAATAGATGCAAAACAAAATGTCCAACATATCAAAAGGCTTGAAATATCAACAGGAAGATAATAAAAAGGAAAAGAAAAACGTACATACCATGTGAGACTGACAAGAGAAAAAGGAGCGGGATATCCTGCGACCTAAAGTCGACAGATTTGAAAAGTCACCCATAAAGTGTCATCTGATTAACAAGGTGTCTCACACTGATAAGTAATCTTCACCAATCAAGTGACGTGGTATCAGGGGTGGGGGAATATTGACAAAATGTAAGATATATAAATAGGCTTTGAACTTATATCAAGAAATCACCTATATTTTATGAGAAAGTTGAAAGAAATGAATTCCTGTTTCAATACCTGCATTTAGCAACAGGTTCTGTTCCATTTTATCCTATCTATACAACTGTTATTACTTGCCCTTTCATTGTTCCTCTTTTGTTGTTGTTTTTAAATTAATTAATTAAGCTTTGTTTGTTTATATCAGCAAGCTTCTATAAACACCAGTTTCTCAAGTATAGGTATGCAGCTGGTTTCAGAGTTAAGTCCCCATTCAGTAGAGATAGTGGATTGTAAATTAAGACAAAAGGCGCTCATCTTACAAGTTGTCAGTTTAATGACAAATTGAGTATGAACATTTGATTATTTCATAGCAGGTTCTATAATAGGAAACAATAAAGGTATACCTCAAGTTAAGTGGTTTTCAATTATGTTTGTCAAAAAAAAAATATATATGGAAAAATAAAAATCAAGTTTAAGTCATTTTATTCAACTTTATGTCTGTTCACCACAAATACTGAAATTATAATATCACTAGAAAAGCATCAAAAGCACATAATTTTGCAGTAACATGATTAAAATCATGTTACTGCAAAATAAATAATAAAAGTATATAAAATCATATTAAAATACATATGTAAAATTAAAAGCAAATATTGGTAAATTTAACATAAATTAGTTTATTTTGTACTACCGCAATAGTTTTAATAACTATTTGTTTATTTAACCTTAAGTCTTAGAGCAAACCACACTTACAAATAAAGAGTTTGCGAAAGATCGCCAAATTGTAACCATCTATATTTACAAGTGTGTATGTACATGTATTTGAAAATTTAGATTATTTTTTTTCTGTACTATATTAAAAATTAAAATTTACTTGTTTGTAAGCTTAAAATAGATTCTTATTGACCATATATTATTAAAAATCTAAACTTATTTATAAATGGAACTCTGTGTGTGTGTGTGTGTGTGTGTATCTGTTACCTACAGACTCCGAAACGGCTGAACCGATTTTCTTGAAAATTTACACAGTTGTACTATAAGCGTTCGCGAGTGTTCTTAGCTAGGTTTTGTGTCGAGGTACCCCTGATAAATATCAAAAATCAATAATCAAAAAAATCGGGTTATAGAAAGAGTGGTCCAATTTTAATCAAATTTGATACACTCATAGACAAAGACATAAGAAATGATATTCAGAAATTTCAAGGTTGCAGTTCTTACAATAGTGCAGAAAATCGATAATATATATCTATAAAAAGCAATATGTTTGTGTTTGTCTGTTTATCTGTCTGTATGTACTTTATACAAATCCACAATTTTTATCCGATTCTCACCAAACTTTACAAATATTCTTTAGGCTGAGTCTGAGCTCCAGGACCATGGATTAGTTTTAAAGCTTTCATTACACCTGAGCAACGCCGGGCTATACTGCTAGTGCATTTATAAATAAAATATAGAACAGGAAATGGTTATATAAGGTGAGGTATACCTGTATTGTGAAGTATAATTTACAACAAATTATTAAAGGAGATTTGTGGCTTAATAATAGCAGCCACAGTTGGATGTCTCACATACTGATTATGTTCGAAGAGGCTACAGCAGTTGTTCTACCAGTTGATGCTGTCATATCTGACAATTATGGAAGACATTATATACAAACATAACTCATTGGAAAATATCTAAGTATTTCCCATTATTAATGTTATTGCTGACATTTATAGCAACCTAAGTTCAGATCATTATTTCTTTTATATATATGTGTGTGTGTGTGTGTGTGTGTGTGTGTGTGTGTGTTATTTTTTTCTGATGATTGCATTGTGCATGAAACTCATTACCATATCCAATGAAGCTCAAGAATGCCTAAATGAGCTACTGAATATACATCTGATACCACTTGCACTGAATGTAATGGTGAGTTGAGCTGGTGTCAATTGTTTAACAATAATGTTAGCCTCTGGTCATAAATCATTAAAAACTTGTGTCTGGCCACGATACTGCCCATGATGGGCAGTAATTCCTTTCATTAGGTATTTGATACACATGTTACACTGTATATCAGGAGATATCAAATGTCCCCACAATTTTTTTAAATAGATTTGGCATCTATCTAACACTCACTATCATGTCCTATTTAAAGTCTGATAATTCATATCACCTTGCCATAAGCAGCTTAGACATTTTCCCCTACTGACTCTTCTTCTTTTTCTTCTTCTTCTATGTGCCCTGTCCATTCTGGACGTAGACGATCATGGTTCTCCACGTCTCCCTATCCCTTGTGGCTCTTACTATATTTGTTCCTGTTACTCCTGGCAACCCCCGTTCCGTCATCCACCTGATCAGGCCGTGCAAATATGTTATCTGCTGCCTTCCTTTGTCTCTCTTTCCTTCTATCTGGCCAGTCAGTATTAGGTTCTCCAGGCTCTCCTTCCTCATTGCGTGTCCCAGGAACTTCAGTTGTCTCTACCTGATGCCCAGTATTAATTTCCTCTTTGTTGCCATTCTTTCCAACACCTCCTTGTTGCTTGCATGCTCAGTCCATGATATCCGTAGCATCCTTCTGTAGAACCACATTTCCGCTGCTTCCAGTTTTGTCCTCATTTTCGATGATATTGTCCAGCATTCGCTGCCGTATTGAAAAACTGACATCACGTCGCAGTCCAGCACTCTTTTCTTTGTTTCCAGTGAGATTTTCCTGTGTGTTAGTATTTTGCTCAGCTTTTGGAATGCGTCCTTTGCCATGCCAATTCGCCTTCGGATCTCCGTATCGCACTTTCCATCTTCAGTTAGGACACTTCCTAGGGATTTAAATTTTTGTACTTGCTTGATTCTGGTATCTCCCACATTTATTTGGCATTTTGGGTTGTACCTTTTGCTGATGACCATGCACTCAGTTTTCTTAAAGTTTGTTTGTAGTCCTTTTTTGTTGCTCTCCACCGCTACCTTCTGTATGAGGTCAGTAGTTTACTTTCCGTGTCCGCAATCAGCACTGTATCGTCTGCGTACCTTATGTTGTTCAAGTTGTGTCCTCCAACAACAAATCCTGGTGTGTCATCTAGGGTCCTCAAGATATTCTCGCTGTACAGGTTGAACAAATCTGGTGAAAAGACACATCCTTGTCTTACGCCTCTTTCTATCTTTGTAAATCTACTGAGATCGTTGCCTGTCCGTATGCAGGCCATTTGCTGCCAGTAGAGATTCTTGATTACTCTTGTCTTTGCCGAAAATGTTGAGGCTGCCGAGCATCTCCGTCAGTTCTTTGTGTTATATCTTGTCGAATGTCTTCACATAGTCAATGAAACACAGGTACAAATCTTTCTTCATTTGTATTGCCCTTTCGGAGAGCATCCTAATCATGAATATGCCGTTCCTTGTTCCTGTGTCTTTGACGAACCCGCACTGTTCCTGCCCTATCTCTGGCCTGATTTTGCTTCTCGCTCTATTCATCAGGATTCTGACCATCAGTTTGGTAATGTGGCTCATTGAGCTGATAGTTCTGTGTAGTTCACATTCGTTTGTGCCTGGTTTCTTCGGCAGTGCTATAAATATCAACTTGTATAGGTTGTCTGGCATTATTCCGCTGCTATAAATTTCATTTATTATGTCGATAATTTTTTCTATGCCATATTCTTCTAAGGCTGTCAGCAGCTCTATCACTATGCCGTCTGGACCAGGTGCTTTGTTTCTGTTCATTTTGGCCATTGCAGCTTCCACTTCGGATTTTAGTATTTCCGGTCCATCCATCTCCTTGTGTATTCTTGGTTGTTCTCACTTGTCGCAAAAAGATCCTTTATATATTCTTCCCATCGCTTGAGTATTTCCTCCTTCTCTAATATGATTGTTCCATCCTTGAATTTTATGCATCCTGTTGAGGAGCAGGTTTTTTGTCCTGTTAGTTCTCTTATCTCTCTATGCATCTCTGCTTTGCTGGTCCTGCTCAGTCTCTCCATTTCTTCGCATTTGTTGTTGAGCCATTCCTCTTTGGCTTGTCTGCATTTGTCCCTTATCTCCCTGTGGAGTTTCTTGTAATCTGCTCCATATCTTGGCGTTATTTTTTGTCTCCTTTGCATCATGTGGAGGATCTCTTCGGTCATCCACTCGTTTTTTCTTCTGCATCTAATTTCCTTTGGGGCTATGTTATTCGCTGAGGTCATCATCGCTTCTTTTAGTGACTCCCATTTTGAGTGCCCTTTTCCAATATGTTCTTCATATTTCTTTCTCACACTGTTATTGTATTCTTTCTGCAGGGTGAGGTCATTCTCTAGCATGTCGTATTGTAGCCTTGGTGATATGCTGGGCTTCTTCAGTCTTTGGAGTTTCACCCTTAGTTTACAGATGACTGGAACGTGGTCACTTCTGCAGTCGGCACCTGGGTATGTTTTGCATTAAAAGCACAACTGATATGTCCAGTTATTTATATCATATCAAGGTAAAGTGGCACTACATACCATTACATACTGCCATTCTGTGATTTTTGGCATCTCAGTGTATAAGCATTGGTTAAGTACACACAATTTTCTTGGGGATAATGAGTTCAATTTCTGAGTTAAGTTGTAAAATTAAAAAATTCTGGTTCAAGAATGGCATCACAAGGACAAATTAACAAAGAAAAATAAACAAAAATATGGATTCGGTTCCCTAGCATGGAAAGCTGAATAAGAACAATCTTCTCTGTTTATTGAATAAAAGGTTTGGTGCAAAATTCAAAACTCATTATCAAATACATCAGGCACCTGAAGAAGGTCAGAGGGTATAACAGCCAAAATGTTGTTACTATAATAATCAATACAAAGAGACTTGTTTAAATAGTGACAACAGATATTATCTTGAAAAACAGATTTGGGGAGTAAAATAAATGCTTTTGTTTCACTAGGTTATGGATCCCTTGATGTGCCTGTATAGTTTTGCTCTCATTACATAATATTAAAAGCAATGGCAGATTGTGCTGTAAATAAGAATGTATTTTTTTCATTGTCTCTTACATATTTGAAGACCAGAAATATCTTACCTTCAGAGAGCAAAGATAATACTACAGATGATAATTATATTAGCAAACCAAAACTATTAGTTGCTCCAAAAAGGTACATAAATAATTGAACAAATCTACCTTTTTGTGATGTTTCTTCAGCCTGCAGACAATAGAATAATGCATTTTGGCCCACATTCTAATCTAAACTTATTTATAAATGGAACTTTGTCTCTGTGTGTGTGTGTGCCCGTTACCTATAGGCACCAAAACGGCTGAACCGATTTTCTTGAAAATTTACACAGTTGTACTATAAGTGTCTGCGAGTATTCTTAGCTAGGTTTAGTGTCAAGGTACCTCCGATAAATGGCGAAAATCGATAATCGAAAAAATCGGGTTATAGAAGGAGTGGTCCAATTTTAATCAATTTGATACACTCATAGACAAAGACATAAGAAACGATATTCAGAAATTTCAAGGTTGCAGTTCTTACAATAGTGCAGAAAATTGATAATATATATATATATATATATATATATATAAAAGGCAAGATGCTTGTGTGTGTGTCTGTTTATCTGCCTGTACGTCTCTATTTTTTCAGCCCTTTTATTTTAGTTTTTGCTTCAGGTTTGGCTCTAAGTAGGTATAATTGTAGTTCTTACTCTCAGCCATGATACCATTTACTCAGAGGACTTATGTAGCCTTCAAAATTCAGTTTACGACAAAAAAAACTTATTTGATATCGATACCAGGAAATCAAAATTTGACTTACATCCATTCATTTTTCTTTCAGTCTACGATTTTGCTTTAACTGGAAACAACTTTTTTTTTTTAGTCTTTCGTGCCAATGTCCAAAGAGTCTGATCTCTAGGACCATGGATTAGTTTTAAAGTTTTCATAAGAAAAAGGGTCATATTTATGCTTGATTACTATACCAAAGAGTGCAGACAAATATAATAATCAGAAGTAGTATTAGTTTGATTTCTAAGATAAAACAATATTTAATTAGAATTTCTTTAATTTTATTTCTTTTGCATTTTATCTCAACTTCCATTCATAAAAAACAGAAAAATAGATAAATTTTCTACTCCTGTTGGTTAGACTTTTTAGATGAAGGATTGTCAATTACTATTCATTTTTGACTAGTATTTCTTTCATCTTCATTTCTCTTGCTTTTAATTGCAATTCTCATATGTAAGAAGTAGAAGTAGAGAATATAGCAATATGGCTAAATTTGAATGATTCCAGCGGGTTAGCCTTCTTGGCAAGTATTATTAATTTTTGACTAGTATTTCTCTCATCTTTTTTTTTCTTGCTTTTTATTGCTAAATGGCTAAATTTAAATGATTCCTACTGATTAGATAGATCTCTGTGGATAATGAGTGTTAGCAAAAGAAGGGAGAGGTCGTCATCTCATCTTTAATGAAACAATATGAAAGGGCAAGGCACTCACCTTTAGTTTCCTTCGTGCATTGAATTTCTTCAAGCAATCCACTGTCTCTTGCCGATGTACTGCTGAAGCTACACGCTCTCGTTGCTGCAAAGATAAAAAAAAAAAGACAATTGTAAATAAGGATTTTCTTTCACCTTCCTGAATCATGACATTTGAAAATGAAAACAAATCAGTAATTGTAAGTTCAATTCCTGGGCTTGGTAGTGCAGACTTAGACTTAAGATGAGCAATAACTGAGTAAAATATTAAATAAGAACAAGACAAGATATCCCAGGATATAGACAATGGAATGAGAACACTCTACCTCTATGGATTAAATAAAGGATTCAGTTTGTAAGCTACCCAGATTGACAGACATCTGAAAAAGTCTGAAGCACATAATGGCCAAAACATTGTGATAACAAGATGAGAACATTAATTCAAATGTAGATAATAATTCATCTTCCCAGAAATTCAGATAGAAAGAAACTATACATCATTAACATAAGCCCAAAAGTTATTCTATGCTCCTGCAACAGACATAGGCTATCCACCTAAATATTGTTTGTGAAGCGAAATCAGTAGCAAAGAGCTTATCATTTTACACCCGGACAATGAATTAATTATGCTGTAATTTTTATAAAGCTGATTTATTATCAAGAATTTAATAAAATTCTTATTTCATAACCAAATATCAATCAATATCTACCTGAAGATAAAATATTAATTGAAGAGTAGGAGAAAAGTTATCCAAGTTTTGAAATCCATCTTAGGTTTATTATATTTTGATTGTATTTTTTCTGATAGTACTTTAAAATATCCACTGCACCGATATCCACTGCACCATAACACGGATGTGCATTGTGGTGAAGTGGATATCGGCTCAGAACGGGAAATCGGGGAGCCAAGTTCAAATTCCAGTTGAATTCATTGCATTCGCTTACACTCAAATACCCTTGGGAAAGGTATTAATCCGTCTCTTCCTTCCAGTTATGGGTTAAATAACAGGAGAGGTTGGGTTCTATAGCCTTGGCTAACAACCAATCTACCGCAGAAAGCAATGGCAACCTACTGCGAGATAATCTTCTGCCCAGTCAGTCATGCCTCTTTCGAGACATGATCGCCCAAGTGTGTTTCACATATGGCACTTAACTGACTGACTTTAAAATATCAAAATAACTCAGAGGAACCCAGCATAATTTTTAGAGAAAATCTTAAAAGAAGGAATAGATGTGTCTTCTCGTCAGTTGATTGAATTACAGGGACAGAATTATTCATTATAAAAAGGATTTCGGCAAAGTTTAAACTTTGAATCTGCATTTTTTTCTTGACATCGCTATTACAGTATATATATTTGACTTCTTTTGTAATGTTTGTTTTAAAAAGTTATGTTTAGAATATTAATAACAAAAAAAATGTTACACGCTATTTGGTTGTTAGATGGTTTATTTACAAGATTATAAAAATATACAAACCAACTGCAATGCAATATTTATTATTTACCATTTCATAAAGAAATTTAAAAATCTTCATTCGCAAATGTCTGTGAATGATAAAAGAAAATTATTTAAATAAACGTGATTTTTCTGGACATTATGTATTTTCTTCCCAGTTGATTTTGTATCACAGGTGACTTCTAATCTTTTAATTTAATTAATCTAATTTTCCAATATCTTTTTATATAAAAGATCTAGGATGACAGATGCCTAATCAATAGAAATACCCAGTAGAAATTACATTCTTCAATTATACACAAGGAAATCCTTGAGATAGATGTTCATAATACTGAGAGTTTGTGGTCTTGGCTCACATCTAAAATTAAAAGAATGTTTGGTTTAGAGGAAGAAAAGCTCTCAACCGATTTTAGTGAATTTATACGGCAAGAGCAAATGAAAGAACTGCCCGAAAAATACATTTTTCACAATTTATAATTACAATTATTTGTTGTTGTGTTTATTTAAATTTTATGTAATAGGGTGTCAAATGAAAAACCATCATTTTGATGACCCACTTTTTTGCAGGTCTGAAGGTTAAACGTTACTAATGAATCTTTATTTTATTTAGAATCAACATGATGTCCAAACATCTGAAACAGTGATATTCATCTATTAGATAATTTTAATTCAATAAAACAAGTTAGGATCATTAAGTCTTTTAATTGATAAAAAGTCTGACAATTACAACTGTACCTTTTTTTGGTTTCAGTGATTCAAAATTTGTTTCTGAAGTGCTTAAAGTCATTTTTTTTCTCTTTTTCTGCACCTATCCTAACAAGATTTGAATCTGCTCTGAACCTTGTATTTTTACCTAATAAGTTGTTTAACAATTTGGATCTTTGAGAGCTTTTCACCTATAATAATCAAAAACAGATCATACACCTGAAGAAGGATGGCTTGTTTGAATTTTATAGAAACTGTTCAGTGGCACCCCATTTCAAGGGCTTCTGTCATACTTTAGATATGCCATTGAGATTCTGCTGATGGAAATAGTTGTTTTTTCCATCTAAATTATAAATCTCCTGTATAAGAGTGAAGAAAAGCATGTTCAACCTTGAACAGGGATCTATATTTCAATGAAGACCAGGAGATATGTGCAGAAACTAACATACCTGTTAATTAGATAATTGTGTATATTTAGATAAAATACAAAGACTAAGTTCAGATAGATAATAAAGCTCGGTCAAAGATAACTGACATTAAAAAGTGGCTTGGCTCTCATATAATGAAAACAAATAAAAATAGAATTTAAACAAACAGACTGAATTGAGCTCAGTAAACAATAAACCTGTTTCACTGGTGACTGACACTGAACACACTTCAAATATAGTGCTATTATAAAAGGTTAAGATAGAAGACAGGTTTATTGGCCACAAGACCCAAACAACAACTGCAACATGGCACTGACCTTCCCTTATCCTTGAGTAAAAAAAGAGAAATGAAAGACAAAGAACAATATGGTGAAGGACTATGGAAAAGAAGAAGGAAATAATGGGTTGTTGATCCTGGTTTAAAGTGCGTACAGTAGCTGCAGACAGAACAGAGTGAATACATTTTGTGGTGGTCTTATCTGCCAGGGGGCACCAGATAGATAAAAAAGGTTCACATACATTAATTTCCTAATTTTGCTAGGGTTTAATTTTTTTTACAAATCAGAACAAAAGCAAAGATAGAAACATTTTTCAGAATTTAGAAAGAATATTTTCACAAACTTGAAAGTATTATTAAATATATGAAGAAAATTGTAAGCACAGTGTTATGATTAACAAGTTGTCCCCACCTTTTTTTATGAAACTACAATATTTTTATCAAACGTTTGCCATAAATAAATGCCATAGATACTAGAGTGTTGAAAAGTTCTCAGCTTGACTCACTTCTCCAAAATTGATGAAATGGATTAACATCCAATAATTTTTTTTATTAATTTCTTAGAGAGACTGAAAACTTTTCAGTACCTTTGTTTAATCATTAAAATAACTTGTAAAAAAAAAATAATAAATAAAATCTATTTTTAATTAAGCAATTTTGATAGTGAATAAAACTAAATTTTGAAATTTTTTTATTAATTTTATCCATTGTTGAACTATACCAAGCCCTTTTTGTATTTTATGAATGTAAAATATAAACTAAAGATTCTAGCTAGTTTTCAGAGAATGTAGAACTAAGGCAATAATGGATCTCCACAGCTTCCTTTTCTTTAATATCTGTAAACTGTGTTATTGTTATCAGAAAGAGAGTAAAATAGTTTCCTGTTACTTTCCTAAGTTTTGAATTCAGGGTTCTCTTCCTATCGTTGCCAACCAAGGTTAAAGAGCCCAGTCAGATCTGCTTTTAAACCCATAGAAGAAAGAAGTAAATTCATGCCTTTCATATCAAGGGCATTTGTAGAAAGTGAAAACCAAATATTTCAGCTGGGATTTAAACTTGACTTACCTATTCCATTTGCCATATTGTGAACTATTAGTCTACCACCTCCTCCTCTTCATTGCACTTTGTATTGGATTCTAAAAGTTAGTATTATATAATCTTGGTTGGATAACATTAAGGCAATTTTTATTTAGCTCGCAAGAGCCAAATATAAAGTATTGTCAACATATTCTGATCTCGGAATATAAAAAGCACAGCTGAATAAGAACTCATTATGAAACAATTTTAGAAAAGTACTGGCTTCTAGTGAAGAATAAATATAGCCAAGTCTATTCTGAAAGCTCAAGTCAAGTGACATCAATGCACTTACTACAAAAAACATAACTGGTAGTTTCTATTTGTCTCATACAGTGAGCCAAAAAAGAGGTTTCTACTTTTAATCATGCTTTTCAATTCCTTCAAAGAATCATACTGAGAGACACTAACAATGTGATAACTAATAGCAAACAGGAATAACAAGGATACAGAATCAGTAATAGGTCACGACGATGGACAGGAGGGGAAGTGTGTCTGGTGCCGGCCGTGCAGATGAGAGCATCATGCCAAAGTGAGGGGAGGTGCGGGTGATCATAAGAAAGAGAGAGAAGAGCAACTAACTTATACACAGTTCCAGTGAAAACTATATAGAATACCTGGATAACTATGCAATGTGATAAAAAATACATGAAATACTTGCATTAGTATCAATCACTATGTAGTTATAACAGTGTATCATCAAAATATATAAGCATGGCAAATCATCATTGTAGGCTCACTGTGGAGTGTACAGCTACATCTGTAATTTCAGAACAGACTTTTTTTTTTTTATGGAATGGATTTACCAATATCACATCCATTCTCTTTTTTTATGCAGGATTATTTTTGTTACTTGTTCTCTAATGAGATTTCCTTTTCATAGCTAAAGACCTCTAATTGTTGTTATTATACAATCAAACTGATGTTGAAACTTCTAAATTTCATACAAATTGTTTATTAGTTTTACCAACATATCAACCCCTGTGGGTTATTTAAAACTGGATTTCTTATTCCAGTATGTTTTAAAACATAAGTTGCAAAGCTCTATTTTCTATAGAAGTTGGAAGTATTTTGTTTTCTTCAGATATTATTTGGGCAGTAGGTATATTTTTGAAGAGTATGTTAAGATTTTGTGCTTGTTAAGATCTGTTATCTATTTTTTGTGCTTCTTGCATTCTATCAAAATATGCTCAACAGTGAGAAATTGGTTGCAGTGGGTACACTGACGTGTAGTTTATGTCTTGAGCATGTTTGTGTGTAGGAGTTTCTCTGAGATTCTGTTGCTATTAGGTTAACTATTTCTTTATTTCTTTTTGCATTTATCTCCATTTGTTTTGGTTAAGTGGGCTGTTGCAGCTTGTGGTATTTTGCCATGAATTTCCTTTATTGCTCAAGTTTTATTTATTGGGGTTTTGTCTAGTCTGGAGACATATTTTTGCCAAGCTTTTCTTTTGAATTTTTTAATTATACAGTGTGCTTTTGCTTGAGCTTGCTTGTAGTTTTGTAGGTTGGTTGTGGTTGGGCTACATAAGAATATCGTTAATATTTTTTCCTGGTTTTGACTGCTTCTTTGCATTCTAATATAAATCAGAGTATTGATTAGGCATGTGGTTTAAAGGAAGAATTGGGTATTGTTTGCCTTGATATTTGTGTTAGCATGTTTTGTTCTGGTTCATAAAGAATTTCCATGTTGATTTAAGATGTGAAGAATTCATTGAAATTTAACCAGTTATCTTTCTTCTGGTATAGGCTTGCTTATATTTAGGAAAATAGGTGAATGGTCATTATCACATAGGTCTTCATGAACTTTCCATTAAAAGTTCATAAAAATTGATTTGGTTAGGTTGGCAGCTGATGTTGATCCAGTATCTGGGTGTAGGTATGTGTGCATTTGGTTAAAGATACACAGGTCAGATGATTCTAGTAGAGATTTTATAATTTTACTAGTTTGATTAGGATTCCTACAGCCCACATTTTACTGTGAGCATTAAAATCTTCCATTAGTTGAAAGGGAATGGGAAGTTAGCCAATGAGTCTGTGTTTTGGAAGAATATAAATTGAACATATAGTTATTGTTCAATGAATTGAAGCTTTTACTGCCATGGTCTATAGATCTGTGTTTAATTGTAGTTTTTTATGGGGTATTCTTTTGAGGTGCAGTTGGCATATTCTGAAGCCTCACTGACAGAATGGTTCATGCAAACTGAATAACCCACAATCTGTCTTACATATTTATAATCTACAATTCTTTCATGCTTTGAATATTGCTTTCACATTAAGTCTCTCTCTCTCTCTCTATATATATATATATATATATATATATATATATATATTAGTGCTTTGGCTATGTATTGAGAGATTCTTGATAAAAACCAAAGAATCTGCAATGATATTGATCTTGAATAGGCATCTTAGCTTCAATCAATTTCACACTGCCATTACATAGCTTCCCTGTGTCTTTTATATAAATATTTTCATAGTAATTGTTTGGATGAAGCTTCCTCTATGGTACGTAAACTTTATGAATTTAAATGCATTTCTAGATTGGCAGCAAGGTCTCATTATTTTACAGTTGAAATGGCTAGAGGTAACCATAAGTTCTATGCTAGTAGTTTCTTCTCTGGCACTTCTCACTTGTAGAACTCTTTTCTGACTTCTTATTTCCAGTCAACTCCGGTTTTCAAAAACTTAGACACACTTTATCTTATGTCATCTTAATTCCTGTTCTTTTATTGTTTTATTTCCTTAAAAATGTTTTCTTTTTCTCATATTCTTTCACACTCAGTAACCCCTTGCATCTTAGTACATCGAGGCATGTATCTGGTAAGTAGATGGTAGAACAGTGGGCAAGAAATTTAGCAAAGCGAGAAAAACTACTGAGAGACACAAGGAATAAGAAGTTTTGGAGAGCCATGATTGCTCGTATCCTAAAGGGATGCAGCACACAGAATAAGAAGAGTCAGATAAAGAAAGATGGTACTTACACAAATCCAAGGATGTTTCAGTGCTTCTGATGCTGTAATTCTCTTGGCGGGGTTAACTGTCAGCATACTATTTATGAGATTCTTTGCTTCAGGAGTCACAGTGTCCCATTCTGGAGACGGGTACTGAAATAAAGCATATACATGACATTCAGTTAAGTATATGATCATGATAGTAGCAGCAGCAACAAGTACCAGCTAAGAAAAGACTTTATATATAAACACATGCACAAACACATTGCAATATCATATAATTCTTACATACGAGGTGTTGGCTTAAAGTTTTTGCAATTTGAACATTTAAGTAACACCTTGTACATTTGTAGCTTAAAAAATTTGTCATGTCTTTCTTTTTTGGGGAGCTTACAAGCTTTTCATTTTGGGGGTTTATGAGCAAGGTAGAAGGTGAAAATTATTAAGTAATTACAAATCAGACAATTTTTACTGAATCCTAATTTCTTTATATCTTTCATGAATAAGGAATATGAAAGTACTTACAATATACTTATTTATATATGAGTATACAGGTATAGAATTTATCAATGTCAGATGTTAAAACAAAAACCCTGATGAAGCCATAAAATATGAATGCAAACTACAATTCTAAAATACTTACAGAATTTCTTACAATAACAAAGTGCAAAAATGTACCTGAAGTCAGGTGAACTGACTGATAAGACTGATATTTTCTCATTAGAATCATTAAAGGAAAAAGGTTTTTAAATTATTTTTCAATTTTGGTTTTGGCAATATATTTTCAAAATCTGATCATGCTGAGTATTTTTTAATTTGTACAACATTAACAGATTTTTGTCAAGGTAATCTTTTGTTTTAATCAGTTCACCCCTGGTAAGTCAATGCTGTCACTAAGATGCAAGGGGCTACTGGGAAGGAAAGATAATGAAAAGACCTTAGAAGGAACTGAAACCCCAATCCTAAGCGAGGAACAAGGAATAATCATCTACTCCTTTTCAAAAGTCTTATAGCTTTAAAAAAATTTATAATAATATTTTTCAATGTATTCATATTCCTTTTGAGCAGCATTGTTGAATTATTTCGTTATTTGTCAATTGTTATAACCAAATAATATTTTTATTTTGAAAAAGTTGAGAAAATAATATGAAAACCAACACCAGATAATTTTATTAAGAGTATTAATGTTTTCTAGATATTTGCAAATTAACTTATTTCTAAAATAAATAATGGATTTTATTTATTAATCCGATATATTTTTATTACTTAAAACATTTTTAGTAGATACTCATATTTGAGTAGACACTATGTTTATTTTAAACAGTATTTTGTTTACCAGCCTGAGCAATCAAAAAATCCTTTGAAAGAAAATGAGCCCTCTGTGTCCACCATTGCACAAGAAACTGTTGTTATACCCAACATGCACTCAGCATTATAATCAAACAAGGTTTTTATTTTGCCTTTAAAGGAATTTGGATATAATGACAGCTTCTCTTGTAAAAGAGGGACATGGTTTTGAATCTTGCCAGAGGTCACATTTTCTTTAATAAGATTTCTCAAATATTCAAGCTGATAGACAAAATACTATTTAAAATAAATGACGCATTTACTCAAATATGGGTATCCACTAAAAATACTGCTTAAAGGAATAAAAACTAACTAGGTACCTCCACTCCAAGAGAGAAAAACAGCATAGCATGATGAAAAAAGGCCTTAAACTTAAGTTTTATCATCAAAATGTATGTTATTATTAAAAGGAAAACCAAAGCATTTTTTATTATTTTATTAAATTTTGTTAATCCTTTCTAGCACATTCAAAATTTTGGTTAAAATTTTTTTTTTTTCATTAGTGATTGATCTAATACTTATGATTTATGTTTTAGTGCCCTGTTTTTCAGATAAAAGCACATTGATTTGAAAATTCATGGAAAAATCAAATGTTTGTAGGATTTTAATGAAACTTTCAGGACTTATTCACAAATGAATAAAATTATTTCTGAATTCTTTACTTTTTAGAAAATCGTCATAAAGATATTTTTTTTTAACATATGTTACACCCTACTTAATTTCATGAAATTTTGAGAACTTGAATTTTCATCCAAAATTTTTTATTAGTTAAAAGCAGGACTCCTTGAAAAATGTTATTCGTCAATTTTTTTTTTTTTAACTACAATTCATTCCTGAAAGTCATCTCTGAATTGTAAAATAAAAAATGCAATAAAACTATAGCATTATTTAATTAGATAAGCTTTTAATTGCTTTTTTAAATAAGATTAATTAAAAATACTACTGTCTTAAAACAATTCTTTTGATGAATATTAAATTTCTACAAGAATTATTTCCATTTTTTTTTAAATTTTAATTACAATAATTTATAATATATAAATATTTAAAAATTCTGCATGACTATCATCTGATTAAGTAATGTTGTTATTAAGTGAATACTAATAATCAAAAATTAAAAAGCTTAATACAAATCAGTATGCACCAAGATTTTTAAAGTGATTCTTATTTTTTTATGTATATAAAATATTATGTAACATGTCCATTTTTGAAAGTATAGTCAACCATACACCACATCATCAGAAAATAAGAGCATTGACTATAGTAAATTTAAAGTCAATATTCCTAAAATTAGATTAGAGAGAATATTTTCCAACATTTTTAAGATCTCTGAGTATTTAAAAATTATATATAAAGGGGCTCGCCCATCAGTCAGTCAGTTAAGTGCCATACGTGAAACACACTTGGGCAATCATGTCTTGAAAGCGACATGACTGACTGGGCAGAAGATTATCCCGCAGTAGGTTGCCAGCCAAGGCTATAGAACCCAATCTGTCCTGTTATTTAACCCATAACTGGAAGGAAGAGATGGATTAATACCTTTCCCAAGGGTATTTGCACGTAAGTGAATGCAATGAATTCAACTGGAATTTGAACTCAGTTCCCCGATTTCTCGTTCCGAGCCAATATCCACTGCACCACAACACACATCCCTGCACCACAATGTATATCAGTTTCTTAAATTATATTTTAACTGATAAAGTCTCCATAGGACAACAATAAAACTGTCAAGACCTTTACCAGCACTTGTTATGCAATTGATGAGTGATGACAATTACGTAATCACTGCTATTGTTTGTTTGAAAAATCCATTTCTGTATTATTTTAAACTTATGATAAATAATATTTTTTTCAAATCAGATTAATGATAATTTATATCCGCTAATATTCCTCAAATAAAGTTTCAGTAAAGTATAGTTTATTTTTGGAAGAGTTTTTTTTAATACAGTGAATGACATTGTGATGAAAGACAACTAAAAATAGGCACTAATCAGCTATTTAGAACCCCACTTCCATCAAATTGATTCCAATCAACATAATTTCTGTTTAAAATACACCAAAGTGTTTTGCTTACTGAAAATAGTAAATTTAATTATCTAGCTTTCAATTAAAACTAAAAAGAAAGCTCCAAGAAAGTTTTCACATTTATAAAAATTTATTTTAAACCAAGGTATCAAAAATTAGTGGAGGTACCTAAAATTTCTTGTCATATCACTGAATCAACTAAAGATATCAATGACAGAATAATATAGATATTTCTGAATATCTATAGACATGAGTTATGAAATCATAGTTACGAAAATTGGCAGCATAATTTTTTCCAAGTTCTATTTTTATGAATACCTGATAATTGCTTTCTATAATCCCTATAAGTTAATTTAAAGTTATTAAAAGTTTCAGTAAAATATTACTTTGGTAAAGTCTGTAAAACTAGTTTAAAAAGTGAATCACTAGCCAAATAGAGAAATAATAAAAATATATCAGTCTTATCTATCTATAAGTGACAAGTAACTTTTGGTAAATTAGAAAGCCAAGACAACTAAATACACAGTGAGATGATATAGCCTGAAAAATGATTACACATGAATCAATAAATTTACACACTGGGTATTAGTGAAATAAGAATTAGAGACAATCAATTTCAGCTGACAACCAAAGATGTTGCATAGAAAGTTTAAATGTTACAAATCTATAAATCATCTGAAGCATATGCCAATATAAAGGATAAAAAGGTTTAAATACTTAATGCATCTAATCTGACTTTTCATGTTATTCACTGTTTTGCAGCTTTTCATTCTAAAAATCTCTTTCTATTGCTAATGTTAATTAATTTTCCAGTTATGATAAAAATAAATTTTTAATATGTTTCATAGTTTATTAGAGACAGAGAAAGCTAGCTTTCATCAAAACTGCAAAATTAATAGGAATAATATTTCAGAAAACTTAGACCTTTGTGCTTGCAAAAAAACAGTGTCAAAAGAATGTTTTTTTTACCTTGACGCCACTATTATTTTAACTACTTTCACTCCTTGGCAATGTTTATTGTTTTAAATAGAGATGATTAGAATTGCAATTTATACATTGTTTTTGTTCTTGAGAACTGACAACAAATATAATAAATGCTATTTATTTATTAGACTGTTTATTTACACAATTTATTATGGAAATTAATGAATTTTAACAAAACTTGGTTATAAACAACCGACAATTTGAAATGAATTGTTTGAACATTATTTTTTATCAATACTCGTATTTAAGTAGATATTCTGTTTTTAATTTAAACATATCGATAAAAAATAATGTTCAAACAATTCATTTCAAATTGTCGGTTGTTTATAACCAAGTTTTATTAAAATTCGTTAATTTCCATAATATGTTTACATTTGTTGACATTACGATACATTTCAGAGCAGATATGGTTGTTACGATAAATTGAAAATTGTGTTATATAGGCTTGATTAAAACCTCATTTAGACTGGAGGCCATTCGTGGTCGAGCGGTCTAAGACATTGCCAGATCCTCGCACTTCCCGACTGTGGAATTCTCTTCCAAACGATTGCTTCCCTGATGACTACAATCTCCAGGAGTTTAAATGTAAGGTCAATAGACACCTCCTAACACACTAACCTGCTCCCATTCTATCAAACACTCTTCCCATCTGCCCAACTCTCATCCTCGCTATCCTTACTCATCTGTCACCTTCCTCTTGACATTCCCTATGTCTAACCACTCCTTCTCTTTACCTTCCCCTATGTAGCCCCATGCGCAATAGTGGCAGTGGAATGCCTTGCTTGGGGTGAGATGATTAAAAAAAAAAAAAAAAAAAATCAAATGGTAGCTTCCCCTATGTAGATAGGGGTTGCAGGTTCGAATCCTGCCAAATGGCACACATTTTTGTAATAACAATTTATCATAAATAATCAGGCCAGTAGATATAAATATATAATACTGTTTAAATTAAAAACAGAATATCTACTTAAATATGAGTATTGATAAAAAAAAAATGTTCAAACAGTTCATTTCACAATTTATTATACTGTTTATTAGAATGGTTGGCAAAACATCAGTTAATTGCCAATTGATTCAAATTTTATAAAATGGTAAATAATAAGAAATCACTTATAGTTGGTACACTTATTTTCCTAGTTTAGTAAATGTTTATAAGCTTATGAATAAAAATTGTTTTCATATTTATTTCTTTATAAATTGGGAAATGATAAATATTGTATTTTATTAGTTTTTAGACTTGTAAATATTAAAAAATATTCTTGTAAATAAACAATTTAATAAATACATGGTGTTTAATATCTTGTCAATTCTCAAGGAAAAAATGTATAAATTCATTTTCCTCATATGGTAGGTTTCATTACAATTCTAATAATCCCTTTTTAAAACAATGTACATTGCTGAGGAGTGAAGGTAGTTAAAATAATAGTGGCATCCCATGAAAAACCATCCTTTTGAGACTATAATTTTTTGCAGTCACAAAAGTCCAAGTTTGGCCAATACTTCAATGTTTGTATCCAAAACAGAATTATAGTACTACAACTGAAACTTTCAGGAATGGCTTTTTTCTATGTGCAAAAAGCCAAGTATAAACATTTTTCTGCATAAAAGAAACAATGAAAAGTAAACTTCAGTTATCTAATCAAATATCATCAATCAAAGATATTTGTGTTAGAAATATTTTTTCCAGTACACTATATAAATTGTAAATACTTTTCAGGCTATATCAAGTGTTAAGCCATACTTACAAATCTATCATACCTACCAATATGTATATAATCTACATATCTAGTATATCAATACCAACCAACTTTTCTATATACTAGGAGAAATACATACCTACCTCTTGTTTGAAAATCATTTTGGACATTACAAAAACAGAATTGGCAGATGTTACATATAATTAGAAAACTGCATAATTTAGGATTGTTTACATTAATTTAGTATTTAATTTCTGAGATCTGAGTTATTGTTCTCAACTTGGTTGATGTAAATATAGAGACATTTCAACCAAATAACCTCTGGACATCAACAGGGGTCTATTGACTGGCTGATATGGGATATTGTGACATCTTATAAGCTATTGTTTGCTCCTGCTGAATTGGTGCTTCCAAGTTTAAAAGCCATGACCACTTGATGACAGTCACACATGGATAACCATCTGTCATATCCACTATATCACCATCCTGAAGGACAGTAGTGGTGTGTTTTTTTTTAACCTTTTATGTTCAAATGATTGTGACATTTGGTTATGATGACTGGTTTGTACTGCTATTTTATAACTTAGAGTTCCATTTCTGAGATGAATAATTTTCAATATTTTTGTATTATTTCCAACTATCATTATTATCTTGGCTGATATAGATGTTATTAAAAGCCCAATGTTTCAACCATATTTCAACAATAACTGATATCACAGGGACAAAATATTACCATAATCAAGAGAGATACCACATAGGCCAATCAATGGACATGGGATGATGACCAGAGAGTACTTAGCCAAAATGTTGTGTCTTTACTAACATCTGTATTGACCAAGATGAGAACAATAGTTTTAATACAAGTATATTGTTTACATTAACTAGTGTCACCTTATAAATTATTCTGATTTCAAGTAAAAAAACAAATTTGAATTATCTTCTGAAAAGTTATGACTGCTCAAAGCATTTTAAATACGAAATCTAATTTTTTTATCATTCTATGTAAATTATTTCCTTATGAAAAATTTTAAGAACCAAATTTTGTTTTGGTCTTAAAATGGGTATTTTTTTTAAACATTACTTTATGCATTAAGAATTAAACAGACATCTTTCTAAGGACATCTGAACACCAGCAGGTGATGCTGTGTCACAAGACATCTTTATAGAGCAAAGAGTATATAGATAAATCTACCAAAACTGTCCAGTTGTCAAAATGAAGTTCTATAAGAGAAAAAAAATCATGAAGAATGATGAAGTAAATAAAATAACAAAGTTATTTCCCAAACTTTGTTAATTTTTGTCATTAATTTTTAACTTAAGGGAGAATTAAAGATGAAGATAATACTGGGTGTCAAATTATATGCTTAAAAGATACTTTATGAAGAATAAGAATAAATCATATATAAAAAATATTTTTGTTTTCAGACTATAACTAATGCTTTCATATTAATAGAACAAAAAAGATTGGAGCTGATTTGTAAAAGGTTAGTCCTATGTTATCAACCAAGTTTTTGGGGTAACTAACTGGATTTAGTAATTTTTAAGTTTCATACGTTAATTAGTTTAAATTAACTCCTAAGCTAAGATGCTGAAACTATTTAACCCATTAGTGCATACCTTTCAATTTTCTAGAGTAGTTACCTAAAATTTAAAATCCATCAGCTCTAAGATTACAACTAGCTAGCAAGGAAAAAAGAGCTAAAACTTTAAGGAAAGTTTATACAATAATGAATTAATTTCATGATAATTACTGAAGATATGATAAAAGCCTTCACAAAAACAAAGTGCCTGTGGTTTAAAATGAGCAGCAAATTAGTTTTTCAAAAGGCATGCAACCTTCAATCTTTAGATGATTCTTTCAAATTCAAAGTGTTGCCCCAAACTTTTAGTCTATAGATTATGTAATATATTTTGAGATTATCTTTTGTAAGCAGGAACATTTTTGTTACTGTTTACAATACAATTTAATTTTTGATTGATCTGTTTTTATGGATTATCAACATTTTTCCAGGTTATTTAAAGCCAGAAAAGATTTTTATATTGTAAGAAATCTTGAAATAATATTGATTTACTGATAAATGTCCAAATAATTAACCCATAGCTGAGGTAGAAGAGGTGTATTCATACCGTTATGAAGGGTATTTGCTAATAAGTAAGTATAATGAACATGAGTGGAATTGGAATTCAACTCTCTGGTTTCTAATTGAGTCGCTATCCATTACAGCACCCATACATCCAAGCTTAAATCACCTCATAGTCCCAGGTGGTCAGCCATCTAGGTACAGACCAGGTTTAGCATTGATTAACTTTGGTCATAATGTGAAAACCAGTGTTTCAAAGTGATAAGGCTGTAAGCCTTAATACTATTTCATTGATTTCATATAGTAGTTTCAAGTCAATTCTATATCTCAATCTAGCTAACAAGTTAAGCAATTCTCCCCAAATTATTAAAAGTACAGGTAATTTTCAGTTTAAAAGTATCTGTACTGGAGACCAGTGCAAAGTACTACAGCAGATTATCATTGTCAAATATGAATTAGATATTAGAGAACAATCTATTGACATCATTATTCACGATGAATTAACTAGAAAGACACAAGTGACAAATATGCAATTAAGCACTATATTTTGTGAAAAGGCAAGAATAAAAGAAACTGAGCAGAGTTAGTGACCTTTACAAGATTGCATTTACTAAAGCAACAACAGATATATATAGATAATGGACAGAACTTACAGGCCAGTCCATTAGGCTCTCAGGTTTTCTTTTTACAGTAATTAGACATTGAGTATTCTATGTCACAGAAATTCTCACAAGATATTTTTTTAACAAAATATTATAAAATTATCAAAACAAAAATGGATTTATATAGTATTGTACATTTAGTATATTGTATATAAAAGATTTTGTTCGAAAGATTAACGTGAATTTTATCAGAGAAAAAAGGTGTAAGCACATTTAACTATTTTACTTTGCTTTTAAGGTAACTCCCTATAGAAAATTATATATATATATATATATATATATATACAATTTCTGCTCAAGTCATTTGAATGTTGCATGTACATGAAACCTGGATCCTGACCAACTATCCTTTAATTGGATTTAATAGTGGTAAACATGTTTTGTTCAGTCTTTGAAAACTTTACTGAGTAAGTGAGTTTGCTTTCAGGCCTTTTTTCTCTTTCTCTTTTCAGTATTGTCTGTTTTATTTGAGACCATATTTAGACAAGAGTTTAATATTTATCAAATTGTCTGTTAGTGGCATCAATGGATTTTGATCTCTTTATATATACATATAAACACAGGATTATTGAAAAAGAAAGAGCGGATTTTGAAAATTTAATGAAACAAATTCTATTGAAAACATTCTTACAAACAAAGCATGTATGAACTTGTACGTGTGTGCATGCATTTATATACAAGGTATTGCTGGGTTTCAATATATTTTATACATATCATACTTTAATAATTTATATAGTATTAGATCATAAAGATTTACTTAGAAAAATATTATTTTAGATATTTAACATATATATAAAAATAAATATCAAAGACAAGCAAATAGAAACTCAGTTATAATTTACTTTTATAAAATATTTTATGGTAAACTTGGATATTTGTGCTAAAACAAAAAAAAAAAGCAGTATCAAAAGCATGGTTTTTCCCTTGACACTACTATTATTTTAACAATCTTCACTCCTCAGCAATGTTTATTATTGTAAAAAATGTTCTTGAGAATTTTCAACAAATTTAATACTATTCATTAGACTGTTTATTTACAAGAATAATTTTATATGTACAACATTCTAAAACCTAATACAATTAAAACTCATGCAATGCAATAGTTATGATTTTCCAATTTATAAAGAAATAAATATGAAAACAATTCTTTTTATTAATAAATTTATAAAAATTTACTAAATTATCAAAATATGTGAACCACCTATAAGGAAATCCTTA
Source organism: Ascarosepion bandense (assembly GCA_037127315.1). Lineage (NCBI taxonomy): Eukaryota > Metazoa > Mollusca > Cephalopoda > Sepiida > Sepiidae > Ascarosepion > Ascarosepion bandense. The sequence continues at coordinate 175,739 of JBBBDQ010030018.1, forward strand.
TTATTTACCATTTTATAAAGTTCGCATTTATTGGCAATCAGCTAAAGTCTTGCCAACCATTCCAATAAACAATAACCCTTAGTATTTTTGTTTTATCAAGAACAAAGAAAATGTATAAATTAATTTTCATACATTTAGTTTTTTTTTCAATTCTAATCATTGCTATTTAAAACAAACATTGCTGAAAAGTGAAGGTAGTTAAAATAATAGTCATTTGTAAGGGAAAATCTTTTTGACACTCAGTTTTTGTGAACACAAAAGTCCAAGATTGCTAATTTTACATAATAATTTTTTTATAATATATTAACTAGATCTACATAGTTAAAAATACATATACCTAAGAGATAAAGTCAGATTAAAATAATTTTATAAATACTAGAAAAAAAAAATGTAATTATTTGATATATTCATACTAAGTAATCAAAAATATCATTTTTCTAGCATATTCATACCACATCGCATATATTCTGAAAGGAAACAGAGTAGTAAAATTCCTGAATTAATATTTAAAAAGATTTAGTTTTTGCTTTATCTCATATAGTGAACACTTTTAGGTAATTTTTAACAGCATTAATAATCTAGTAAAACTTCAAGTGAAAAAAGTAAAATCAAGTTTTGTTTGAAAAGAGTTATCCAAACTACTGATCTTTTAATTTTGCTCTGACCACATTTTACCTAATCCATTTGGTAACCAAAAAGAATGATTCATATTGTCTGTATAACTCATGGGAAGACAGAAGACTTAATTCAAAATTACAGAAAGGATTTTGTTTGTTTGTTCCTTTCTTGAAATGATAAAAGTTAAACCCAATGTGTCATAGGAGAAGGAAGTGAATTATTTCACTACTTAAAAAAATGGGTTAACTTGGGAACTTTTTGTATTTTTTCATTTATGAAAAAAAAAAAAAAAATATATATATATATATATAATAATAATATTAACTATAGTAATAACAATACCAATAATAACAGAACTAACTCTGCTGAAACTAGTATTAATTAAGCTATAATTTAAATCGTCTTGTACAACCCACTGAGAATGAACTTGGAGGGAAAAAAGGGGAAGTAAAAAAAAAAGAAACAAACAAAGTACATGAACAAAAAAGTCAAGCACTCGTAAGAAAAAAAAAACAAAAAAAAACCCAAGACGAAAACCAACCCTAACACTAAAGTGCTCAATACAAAAGTAGAGCAAACAAAAACAGAAAATCTAAGCAAGAACCAACAACCTACCACGGTTTCGCCCTACGGCTTGTCAGGGAAATTGGAAACCATGGTAGGTTGTTGGCTCTTGTTTAAATTTTCTGTTTATATATATATATATATATATATATATATATATATATATATATATAAAAACATCATCTATAACAGCTAATAGACAATCTGAAAATATTCTGATATACAGAATTTACAATTACAAACTTTACACCCAGCAAAAAAAAAAAAAAAAAAAATGATATGAACACAGGAAAAATTGAATAAAATGCTTAGATAATACCTAGTCAGTTGTCTTTAATGCAAAAGTGTGATTAGTGCCCATATATATATATATATATATATATATATATATATTTGTGTGTGTGTGTGTGTGTGCAGATTCATATATGTTTCAAATTTGCTATATTTGCTATATATATAATGAAAGAGGTCATATTAGGGGATATGTTTACAGATATAGATAATATGCATACAGGAATAAACACTGAATGGAAACTGTTAGTTCAATACTTAAATGTGATTTTTAGAACACAGTCTGATATTACTTGTCATGAAACTGACAGTCACCATGCAATATCATTTCTTATGCTTTCACACACACAGAAAATACAAGGGTACAGCAGAAATAGCTTCTACATAGGGGTAAGACATTAGCTAGATAAATACAAGGTGGCTAGTAATCTCTTAATATTAAGTAGGATGTATTTCTGCTACACACTCTCTCTCATATATATATATATTGTTATAACTCCTTTACTATCTAATCTAAACTTATTTATAAATGGAACTTTGTGTGTGTGTGTATCTGTTACATATAGACTTCGAAACGGCTGGTCTGTGAGTGTTCTTAGCTAGGTTTTGTGTCGAGGTACCATCGATAAATATCGAAAATCGATAATTGAAAAAATCGGGTTATAGAAGGAGTGGTCCGATTTTAATCAAATTTGATACACTCATAGATAAAGACATAAGAAATGATATTCAGAAGTTTCAATGTTGCAGTTCTTACAATAGTGCAGAAAATCAATAATATATATATATATAAAAGGCAAGATGTTTGTGTGCGTGTCTGTATGTCCTTTTTATCTGATTCTCACCAAACTTCACACAAATATTCTTTAGGCTGAGTCTGAGTTCCAGGACCATGGATTAGTTTTAAAGCTTTCATTATACCCGAGCAACGCCGGGCTATATTGCTAGTTGGTTATAATATAAAGTCTTGCTTAAGAATTTGCCATGACATCTGTAAGAAATACTCTGAAGACTAACTCCAATGGTGTTTTTTTTTTTTTTTAAAGACTACTTGGCGTTCTTTATCATAGTGTCTAGACTAGTTCATTTGAGTCACTGGGGATGTGTTATTTACTCTGTAATATCCCTCCATTTGAGATTTCTTTTATTAATAGTATTTTATTTGTATCACTCTATCCCCTTTCTGGTAAGTTTGCCAAAGTACTTTGTATATTTTTCGTTTTGGATTAACTTTTAGTTTTTCAGTATGTTTCTTTTTTCTGGAAATCGTACTTGGATGTTCAATGAAATGGATGTAGACACATCAAAGACATCATACAATCCTTTTATTGGTTCTTCCATTCTTTCAGGCCTTTCTTTGGTAAACTGTTTCTTTAACTGACTATATTGTTATTTAGGTTTCCATTTTTTTTTTTTCCTTTTATCATGAATATCATTTTTTTGATTCATGATATTATTACATCGTCTTTCCACATTTCTTTTCCATTTTTATGCACACTAAAAATCACTTTTTTGCCAATCTTGAAAAATTTAGTGTCATTTTTGTTATCCATTTTTAATCTTTGTTTTCTGACTTGGTAATTTTCTCAAATACTGATTTAATTTTTCTTGCAAACATTAGTTCTGCTGGCACCATACCTGACAGTATTGGGATTTGGCATTATATGTTAAACTCTTAAGAGATTTTGTAGTGTTTTTTTCTTTTCATTTTTCATGTCTTGCTTTTTTCAAAACACTATTAAAACTACCCATAAACTGTTCAGTATGTTGGGTGATACAGCAAAGCAGTAATATGTTCAATCAAGAACATTTTATAAAAATCATTGAATTCATGAGCAGTGAATGCCAAATCTCCGCAAACAGTTCATGTAAAACAAATTTACTGTCACCGTAATTGTTTTTTGCACCAACAAATTTCAGGCCACTTAGTAAAGCTCTGCACTACCACAAGATAATGTGATCTGTTTATTGGCCTTGCAAATCTAAGTGCAGTCTTGACAACAGTGTATCTGTCTTTGGTCAAGGTTGTAATTTCATAGTAGATAATTTTGCTACCAGAGCACAGCCTCTGCAGGTTTTTACTACTTTTTCAATGTCTTGATCCATTTTGGTCAAGTATATATAGCTTCTCATAAGAAATTTCATCCTTGAAATTCCCAAATGTCCACTATGAAATTCATTTAATATTTGCTTTTGTAATATGTGAGGTATTACAACTCTTTATGCAAGTCATATAGCAAGTAAGTGTTCAAGTCACAATTGTATTCTTTCTTTCTGTTAGTTACTTCTTTTTATTACCACAATAAACATGTCTTTTTCTTTTTCTTCCTGGGTAACTGATAATTTGCATACTACATGGCCCAATATATTGTGCCATGTAGTATCCAAAATTTCAATTTTTAATGCTGCAATGACAGTATTCTCAAATGTTTCAGTATTTTTTTATATCAATCTTGGTAACCCATCAGCATCTAAATTTTTTGATGGTTGGTATTCCATCCTAAAATCATAATTTAATAAGATGGCATCCAAGTGTTATAATCTAGTTACTACATGCATAGGAATTCCTTTTTCAAATCATAAATTGATAACAAAGATCTGTGGTCTGTCTGTAACTGAAAAGTCCTTCTGAGTATAAATTTATAACATGCATTTCAATGCAAATATTATTGCTAATACCATTTTTTTTATTTTGCTGAAGTTTTATTTTTCTGGTGGTATTAATGAATGTGAAGCATGCACAACAGTTTTCATATTGTTGCTATCTTATTTGTGTAAAAATTACTGCTCTTATTCCATAATCACTAGCATCAAAAGCCAATACAATTTCTGCTTTTGGATTGTAGTGCACTAATGATAAGTCTGATGCTAGTATTTTTTTTTATTTCTTCAAATGCCATCCTGACACTTATTATTCAATTCCACTTTATGCCTTTTTTAAGCAGATCATTCAGTGGAGCTCTCAAATTTTGCATATTAAATACATAAATTTGATAGTTTGCTAGTCCCAGGAATGCTTGTAACATAGTAACAGTTGTTGGAGGAGGCATATTCTTAATTGCACTTGCCATTTCTTGTGTAATTTAGACAATTTATGTATCGTTCCTGTACGTGATCAAAATAAACAAGATGTTTGATATAAATATAAGAAATTTGTGAAAATGAGGTTGTAGTCTTGCCTGTATCCCTACAGTATAATTGAATAACTCCTCTTGATTCCAATATGCTAAATAATTTCTCCACCTAATTATATAAGTAATCTCTGCTGAAGATACCATGGACCAAACATGTGAGCAATGACAAGGTTTTGGAAAGAATGGAAATGAAAAGGAAACTAATACTCATCATCAGGAAGATACAGCTGAAGATTTTGGGACACATAATGAAGGAGGGTTTGGAGAATATGATATTCACAGGGAGGATAGAGAGAAAGAGAGGGAAAATAGTGTGACATACTTGATGGGTTTAAAAAAAATTGATGACAGATCAGTGGTTTGGGAGAAATAACAGGACAAAATATATTAAGAGCAATAAGGGACAGGAAGATGTGGAGGGCTATGATCACCTGATGGGATATGGCACATAAAAGATAATGATATAAGATTTATTATTACTCAATTTATTTTTATCATTTACTTTAAATGATTATGAAGTACATTTAATAATATAAAAAAATGGAACCCCAGTGTCCATGCAAAAACCACATTATATACATCAACCTATGAACAAGCATAAACAACCCCTTGAAAATTACATTCAAAGTGTATAGTTGTTATGCATTACTTGAAGTAGACGTTCACAGAATCTTTGTGCCATTTAAATGCATGCGTGTCACATGCATTCCTCTCCATAAACTTCATTGAGAAAATGAAAAGATCCAGTAGATGTTTTCAATTTCACTAATAATTTCAAATCAATGCATTGTTTGATTTTTGAAGTAAACATTTTTACATGTCAGAAAAAGATGTCTATATCAAGTGATGCCTAACAACGAAGTTATGATAAAGTGGATTAAAACTTTCAGGCATTGTTTATGCTTGCTTATTGGTTAGTGCATAAAACATGTAGATTCATACAGTAGTCTGATTTACATAGAGTTTATTATTTCACAGCCACATCCTGTACATTTAATAAACTGAACATTTTGTTATATTATTTATAAAAGACTATAATAGAGAGAAAATCTATTTTCATTTTTGATTTAAGTAATTAATTAACAGTACATTTAATGAATGCCTCAATAAAATAAAATAAAACTAAGCTGAGTCATCTAAGGTGTTGTAGAATGATTTCAAAATCAGAGGTTCACAGTGTCATGCCATGTTCTAGTCTTGCATCTGTTCAAACCATTGTATTAAGCCCAAGAAGTTCATTATTTTCTGTAGTAGCTTGAAGTAGTGGAGCCCAGTTCTTTTCTTCAAGATGATATATGAGATGCATTTGTTTTTAAAGTTACCTTCTTCTAGACTTTTCCTAAAGAGGGATGACCTCCAAGGCAGTTTGGATTCAGAATTTTCCTCCTCCTATTGCCAAACAAAGTTATAAGGTCTAGTCTGTCCTGATATTTATCCATAACTGGCGGGGAAAGCTGAGTAATTAACTATACACTTATCTATACAAATAAACATTCCATGTTGGTTTAGACTAATTTTTTTCATGTTTGATTGTCTCTTTTTTTTTTTTTTAGTTTATCAACTTTTTGCAGGTTATTTAAAGCCAGAAAACATTTTTAGATTGTAAGAATTTTTAGAGATAATAATAATTTTGCTAATAATTAACTTATGGCTGGAGGTGAAGAGGGGAATTTATACATTTCCTCAGAGTATTTGTGTATAAATAAATATCATGAACCTAACTGGAACTTGGATCTCCAATTTCAAATTCAGAACTTTTACCATTATATCATCTGTACATCCAAACTTACAACACCTGGTATTCCCAAGTGGTCATCCATCTAGGTACTGACCAAGTTTGATGTTGCTTAACTTCGGTGATCTTAAGAGAGCTGGTATTTCAATGTGATATGGTTGTAAGCTATTTTCATATTTTAACCATATAACTTTCAAACCTTTCTTAGGTGTATGCTTCCTTCTCAGAGCATGATTTGGTAATATTTTCTAACACAACGGACATCTGATAAAGATAAAAGGGTAAATGACTGAAATGTGTCCAAATCCACCAACACAATGATAAAAGAACCTTGTCTAAAGTTGGTTTGGTTGAGTTTGTTTCGTGGCATATCAAACTCTATGGATTAATTAATGCCGGAATCTAAATATTTTGAACACAATTTTGGCTTCAATAAAATATATACTATAAATATGTATTGTTGATATTTTTTTATATAAAAATGTATTTTTATATTTTCATAGTGTTTAGTTCTTATTTGGGAGTTCACTATTTGCCCGTAGTGGGGACCCTAACAGGTGCTGTGGATCTGAGAACACCACCAAACAAGAGGTGGTTTTACACACCTCAAACCTCCAGTCTCCCGATCAGAGGCCTTGTTGCCAGAAGTAGTTTATTCTCAAACCCAGGACTACCTTGCCTAAGGAAATTTGGACAATAACATAGTTTAGTAGACAAGAAAACTGAATGCATAGTTATTAGCAAAAAGATGAGTCCAAAATGCTAATTACATTTTTATACAGCAGGTACAGAAATTTAAATACCTGGGAAGTGTTCTAACAGAGGACAAAAAAGTGTGGCACTGACATCCAAAGGTGTATTGGAATGACCAAAGATACATTTCAAAATGAGTAGAATATTGAAAGACAGGAAAATTTTGTTGGAAACAAAGAAGAGAGTACTGGACTATTATGTGATATCTGTTCGCCTATATGGCAGTGAATGCTTGGAGAATCTGATACTCACAGGGCAGATAGAGGGAAACAGAGACAGGAAGAAATAGTATGTGACATATTTGATTGGCTTAAGCAAATGAATGGCACAGTAGAGTTTGGGAGAAATAACAGGACAAAATTTATCAAAGCTACAAGGGACAGGAAGATGGGGAGAGCCATGGTACATAAAAGTAGTAATAGTAGTATTGAAATAATACTTAAAAAAATGTTCAAAGTATATTCCTTCTCTTACGTTCTATACCAAAGTTGTACTACTGAGCCTTGTTACCACAAAAAAGAGTAGAAACATTGATTTCAAACAAAAGCAAAATACTGAGAGTGGGGAGCAACTGTACAATGTAACTTTTAAACTAGGCATGGGTAACTTTTTTGAACAGTGGACATTACATCATAAGGCATGTCACATAACTTTAAAAAAAAATCAAGGTAATTTTTCATTAAAGATATCACAGCTATTTTCTCAACAAATGAACATATGTATCACCATCTGCCTAAGAAATAAGGTAGAGAGAACTTTTTTTTTGAGAAGTGATTTTTTTCTGTAATTAAAAAATAAAATGAAATCTTGGTATGATATTATTATCGATGACAGTTATTAACACATGCTGTATGATTTGTTTCTAATTTATTCTCTTGAGTATGCAAAAATATTTCTAAAAAAAGTATATTTATTCTCTAAAGAAAAATAATTATCAATGACGTTTCCTGTTTCTGAAGGAAAATATCTTTACATGTATGACCATCCTTAGTGAAAATCAACAATGGTTTAAAATTGTAATAACATTACCGTCAATGAAAAGTTACAAAATTCAAGAAACATTGGATTTAATCATTGTTTATGGATGCAATTAAACATGAGAGTGTGGAAGAGAACATGTGAGAACAAAAGAAAACAAATAACATTTTAATAAATGTTTATTTTCCTCATACAATTGGACTTGCCATTTAGAAAGCTAATCAGAATGCAGTTTGCCCATGACTTTTCTAAAAACTGGCTGCAGCCCTTAAAGAATATATTGGGAGTAGGGGGAAGAAGTGTGGAATAAAGAAAACTGAAAGCTACAAACGATATTCAATGGCATTTTGTTGTTCAGATTTAATTTATAGATATTTTGTTTCAATAAATTCAAATATACTATTAATTTTAAGCTAACACATATTCAGGAATACAGATGAAAAAAATGTCTAAAAGCATAAGAAATGAAGGAGAAATATAATTGTATATCTATAGAGATAAATAAAATAGAAAAGAAATTTATATCTACTCACATTTTATACATTTCCATGTGTTTATAAAATATGTACAGTTTGTAGGCAAAGCAATTTTAATTGCGTATAGAATTTATTTAAATAAATTCTGGTGCTGTATTGGAACATTTTTAACCAACTTGTTAAGATAAGTTTTCTTTGACCACTTGTTAATATTTTCAGACAAAATGAATTTTCATTTCATGCTTATTTTTGAGAATAAGTGAAGTACAACCAAAATATGGGATAAATAATAATTATATTAACAAGTTGGTTAATAACTTACCAAAGCATAATATCATGATATAGTGCAGAATTTATTATAGACACACAAATCTAGGGTTGTAGCTTGAAGCAAATTTAACATAAAAAAGACTAATAGCAAAAGGGAGAATATTTTTCAAGGGGAGTTATTGAGAGATAATGTGCTTATGATGCTCTTATTTGGGGTAGTGGAAGATATATTGTAAATTGTAATTTTCTTGTTCATTTTAATATCTCCCCACCACTCGGAAAAACAAAACAAAACAAAAAACCAATACTTCTCTCTCTTTTAGTCATCTTAGAGAACTTCTTTTTGCTTTCCATCAGCATGACTGATGCTAACCTCTTGGAGAACAATCTGATGTGAAGTGGAATGATTATACTGAATCAATTGTTAGGTCTGCTGCTAAGAAAGTCAGGTCACTATATCATGTTAGACAATTTTTCTAGCCAGAATCTGTCTTGTACTTTTATTAGTCCACCATTCAACCATTTTCAAATATTGCTGGTATCAGTCAGTTAAGTGCCATACATGAAACACGCTTGGGCGATCATGTCTTTAATGAGACATGACTGACTGGGCAGAAGATTATCCCGCAGTAGGTTGCCAATTCTTTCTGCAGTAGACTGGTTACCAGCCAAGACAATAGAACTAAATCTGTCCTGTTATTTAACCCATAACTGGAGGAAAGAGACGGATTAATACCTTTCCCAAGGGTATTTGCTGGTAAATCTGCTTTATATCTAGATTCTTGACAATCTAAAGAAGAAACTGTAACAATATTGGTGCTTATCTGGCATCTTGATTTCAGTCATATTCTTACCACTGTAATATAACTTCCCTGCTTATTTTCTATAAATATATTTATGGTAATTGTTCTGATGATCCTTCCTCTTGTTTTCACAAATTTAAGTGCAGTACTAGATTGGCAGTTTGGTCATATTATTTTACAGTTGAAATTACTAGATATAACTATGCTCTATGCTGAGAGTTCTTGAATATCTAAGTTGTGGAAATCTTTTTTCAGCTTCTTGCTTTCCTGTCATCTATGAACTTCAAAAATCAAAATGTAATGGGAATTGTCATCTTCTGTCTTCTTGAATCCTGTTTCTTTATTATCCTCTTCCCATTTCTTTTACTTTTAGTACCTTATTCATTTCTATTGTCTTACTTGGGTTGAAATGACAAAAGAAAATTGTCAACACTAAGTTTAAATAAAATTTTATATATTGTAATTTCCACATATTAGACAACCTTTAAATCCACAAAAATCATCCTTAAAATTTGGGGGTCATCTAATAATACTTTTCTAGAAAAAAGAAACCATAAATTCTGAATGATGTTTATTGGTAGACTACCTTGGCTATGGATGTACGTTGTGGTGCATTGGATATCGGCTCGGAACGAGAAATCGAGGAGCCAAGTTTGAATTCCAGCTGAATTCATCTATTCCTTCCAGTTATGGGTTAAATAACAGGACAAATTGGGTTCTATAGCCTTGGTTGGCAACCTACTGCAGGTTAATCTTCTGTCCAGTCAGTCATGTCTCTTTCGAGACATGATTGCCCAAGCGTGTATCACGTATGGCACTTAACTGACTGACCTTGGCCATGGAGCATAACCAATAACATACATGAAAAGGTTCACATTATCAAATTAACTGATAATAAAAGCAATAAAACCATTTCTACTTTATATATTACTGGCATAACTTCATAATAAATTGCCTATTAAAAGAATAATTCTATATCAATGAAATCAACTTGTATCGAATCAAGCTCAGCTGAGAAAATATAGTTACGATTGTGTTCACAGCAATGGAATCTACTATTATAGTACTTTATCATTCTGTCATTAGCGGTATATTGTGATTGTTGAAATAAGTAGCCATCAATACGCCAGGATCTTAGTAACTGTTTAGATATAGGAAAAGAAGAAAACGAAGAATCAGTATTCACTAAAGATCACAAGATGAAACATAAATAAAATGATGGTTTCCTTTTTAGGGGACGTGTATAAGAAAAACATTATAAAGAATCGGTTTTGTTATTTCATTTCTTTTTAATTTCTAAGGATACAGTAATAACTACATCAAATAACATTATCTTTATATAATCAATAATCAGTCATCTTATACTACAGGTATAGAATAAATTTGTGAAAATTTGCTATATTTTTGATCTCATCTTACCTAAACATCAACTTATATTATTTTCATTTTAAACTGATCCAATACAAAATCTGTCTTATTAAAAAAAAAAAACAATTTTATATAAAAAAAAAATTATAATATTGCTACATTGTTTTTGTTCCTGGTACTGAATTTGTTTATCATCTGCTATTTACCAAAATATACTTCACCATTTGATTTACTGAGATAAGAACTCTAAACGTGTTTATAGCCAATAGGAAACCAAAAAGTGAAATATGTTGGATTATTTTACTGCTCAAGAAAAACAAATTATTTTGGACCTGAACAATTAAAATAAATTTGCTAAACATTGCATCTTTCGTTAGTTTATTTGTGGCATATTAACTCCTCATGAATCCTTTTTCTTGGAAGCATTTTTTTGAAAAATGTACTGCTGGTAATTTTTTTAAAATCTGAAAATGTATGCTGGTATTTTTACTATGAAAAAATATTTTTATACTTTCAGTGTGTTTTGACTGCAGTCTGGTGGTTAATTATAGCTGGAACCCTAACAGGTGATACCACTCTGGTCAGGGTAGACCTGAGAACAACAGCAATTAAGAGGTAGTACTACACTTCTCAAAACCTCTAATCTCTTGATCAGTGACTTTGCTACTGGATATAGTTTATCATCTCACTGAGGACAGTTGTTTGAATAACATTATTAAATGATGCTATATATTGGAGAAAGTTTCTGCTGTTGAAATTATCCTTTACCATCTACCAATTCTCTTTGGCAAATCTTTACTATCCTAAAGACTTGAATAGCTTTGAATAAAGGCTTCTGAATATACTAACCCTTTAGCATTCAAAACATGCAAACCTGCCAAACAAATATCAATTCTCAATGTTTCACCCACAGTAACCTGCCCTATGTATACTCTGCCATAATATATGTTGATGTCATTGCAAATAACAGAAAGTTATGCAAACAATGAGACTGATCATAAACAGTGAAACTTTAAGAACTAATATTTATGAGGTGGGTTTAAGCATTTTGGGTGTTCTTTTTATTACAGGAAGAAAATTTTGGGTGCTCTTTTTATTACAGGAAGAAAAGTTTTTTAAACTGGGAAAAGAAATGAATGAATCTCTTCTTTCCCTAGTTATGGATAAGATAACAGAGCAGACTACGATATGAATTCAAATCCATGGAGAAGGCAATGAGAAACCATACAACTATTATTCCCAAGAGCAATCATAGCAATGTACAGTATATAGGTTATAAAAAAGGAGGCTGTAAAGAGCTATGATCACCTATCTGTTGAAAGGATATGATAGTTTTGTCATACTTGTTATATGGTTACTTTATTTTTGGTTAATACAGAAAAATAGCAAGTTTTAATTTTGTAGAAAAGTAGGTGAGTTGTTCTGAAAATGATGCCTTCTTTTTTATTATGTTGGTCCACAATATTAGAGTCAGATGTTGGTGGTAGAAGTTGATCCTTCCCAACAATATCCCATATTATTTTTGTTTATCTTTGCATTGTTACAGAAAGCAAAAAAGCATCTGTCTGGCAAAATGTGTGCACAAAGCAGAGGTGGATCATTGAATTCTTCCATGCAAAAATAAAAATTATACCTATTCAACACATGCCGAACATTTATGGAGACCAATCAATGGATGTGAGAGCAGTTAGGTAATTGGTATTATTATGATTCAGCATTGGTAACAGCAATGTGAATGGCATGCAATGATTACTTATGCTGGTGCAGATATTTATAAGCACAGCAAGCAGTTGTTCATTAAAAATGAAAATGCATTGTCAATGGTAGTTGTTGTATGGAAAAATGTTGCTTTATAAACAAAGATTTACTCTATAAATTGTTTTTTTTTCCTTATTTTCATTATTGATTTATTCTTAAAATTTATGTTGACAACCACTTTGTAATGATGTAAAGAAATTTCAAAAAATCTGTAGCGTTATATCTTTTTATTAATTTAAGTCTTTGCAATGATTAATCTTAATGCCCACAATAAAATGGTATTGCAAAAGAAGAGTTATTTCTTTGAAAAATTTGAAAAGAAATATTTTTATCAGAAGAATTTATGAAAAATTTCAAAATTATCAAAATATGTAAACCAACTACAATGAAATATTATTTATCATTTTATAAATAACTATGAAAACAATTTTTTTTATTCAATCAAATAAATAATGTCTAATATCTTTGTTGTCAATTTTCAAGAATAAAAAAAATGTATGGATCTATTTTCATGTGTTTCAGTTTTATTAAAATTTCGATCATTACTTTTTAAAAACCATGAGCATTGTCAAGAAGATTGAACATTGTTAAGAAAGTTAAACATTGTCTAAAATATTTTCTATTTTGTGCAATAATGATAAATTGTGTATCTGTATGTGATTATGACAACTGCTTTTTTTTAACCTGATCTCATATTTTCAATATGCATCTTGTAAATGTTTTGATTAATTTTATAATCTACAATTAATAACTCATAAAAAACAAATGTTCAAAAAAGCTTCATTGAGAACTGTATCAGAATTTTCAAGTTTTTCTTTATGTATTGATTAAAACATGACTGAGGTTAGAATGTTAACTTTCTAACCATGAGACCAAGGTTCGAATCTCACCATGGTCAATTTGTTAGGAAGGTGACTTCTTGATGTTATCACTGTGAGGTAGCAATCTCAGTGTATGGTAGATTTGGAGAACCATAGCATGGGTTGACCAAGTCTTGTAAATGGAATTGATTACAAAGAACTATTTGGATGTTGAACAAACACAAATGTGCTTGAGCAGGTATCTACAATATGGATTGGATAGCTGCCCTGGCAGACAGCCATAGTCAGTTACAAAGAACTAGCCATTACTATCCTGAATATTTTAACAGTCATAAAATAGCATTTATGCTTTTGCTAGGTTTACCATCAGAAAGTGCTATATAAACTATTGATACATTATTTAAGTAAATAAAATAGACAGTTATAAAGTAGGATTTATTTTGACAATGTAAATTTACTTACATTGTCTCTTTCAGACCATTGAAAAATAAATTCACTCAGAATTAAAAAAAAAGTTTTAACAGAGGAAGTAAAGCTAGTATTATTTAAACTGAAAATAAATTGAGAACAGATACATCAGATCACATATATAATACTCACACATGCACATGTTATCAGTTAAGTGCCATACATGATACACGCTTTGGGCAATCATGTCTTGAAAGAGACATGACTGACTGAGCAGAAGATTATCCGCAGTAGGTTGCCATTGCTTTCTGCAGTAGATTGGTTGCTAGCCAAGGCTATAGAACCCAATCTATCCTGTTATTTAACCCATAACTGGAGGGAAGAGATGGATTAATACCTTTCCCAAGGGTATTTGTGCATAAGTGAATGCAAGGAATTCAACTGGAATCCGAACTTGGCTCCCCGATTTGTTGTTGTGAGTCGATATCCACTGAACCACAACACACGTTATACTTAGTTCTAAATTCAAAAATATCTACATAGCCTTATGGCTGATGAATTATATTTAATCCCATTCCCACAAATGAAATATTTCTCGCATGTTGTTGCTCTATCACTACATTTTTTTAGCTTCACTAGCACTGACCTCTGCGACTCAAACTCACTATGCCATGTACACAAGTATGAATCATCCCAATTTCTTTTGCATTTCATTAATAAGAAGTTCCATTTAGACAGCTTCTTCACAAGAACTGCTGCTTTGAGAAACAGACCCCAGCAGGGTGTTTACCCAATCACTACACTCATGACCTCTTCAAGTATAGGGTCAACCTTTCTCCTTTTCGTATTTCTATAATAAGCAGATGTGCATTGCAGTGTAGTGGACATCAGCTTGGAAGAAAAAATTAAAGAGCTAAGTTCAAATTCCAGTTCAATTTGTTGCATTCACTTATGTGCAAATAACCTTGAGAAAGGTATTAATGTAGCTCTTCTCCCTCCAGATATGGGTTAAATATCAGGACAGATTGGGTTCTATAGCCTTGATTGGCAACCAGTCTATTGAAGAAAGATATGACAACCTGGATCAAAAGAACATGGTTGCCAAAGCGTGTATCCTGTATGGTACTTAAATGACTGTTACATTGCCTGGAGGATAAAGGAGTTTGCGTAGGATCAACATATCTATTTGTAAAAGTCACAAAAGCATTGACAGCCCCCTTGTCGATGACAAAGTGATGGGCTAATTCCTATAATAAAAAGTAACTTCCATTCAGACAGCTCCTTCCCAAGAGCTACTGATTTCTTGAACAGACTCCTGGCAAGATTTTTTTCCAATCACTACAATCTTGACTTGACTAATGGTTAATCATTATCATAATTCCAAATTAATCACCGAAAGAATCAATTTTATATTGTCTGATCCAGTAGTATTTTTTTAATAAATAAAATTATTAGAACACTTCAGAACAAAGATTTGTACAATGTGGATTGCAACCATATTCCAGTCAAATACAGCCATAACTATACAATAAGAAGTTTGTGGATTTATTTTGATTGCCACTATAAAAGCATATCTATCTGCTTGCATGATGTCTTTACTAATGACTAATTATATTTTCTAAATGCTTGGATATACTTCACAGAAACAAATTAAACAGAGTGCAGGCTTGAGTCTTACTCGGAGTTGATTCTCTGTTACATTGTTAATAGACAATTTAATTTGTATTATTTTATGGCTAAGAATATAGTTTTTCAAAAGAGTTGAAACACATAAGGAAAGAGGGATTAGAGAATTTGACACTCAGAAGGCATATTGAAGGCAAGAGTAATAGAAGTAAATAGCAAGTAACCTACCTAACAAGCTTGTGCAAACTGATGGAAGAACAGAGACTGGGTGGAATGGTGAAAAGAAAAAACTTACTAAGAGCTACAAAAGATAGGAAGTTGTGGTGAGTCATAATCACCAAACAAGGTTGTGTAACAAGGAGTTGGCACAATGGTGAAAGAGCTACAAAATATAAGAAGCTATGGAGAGCCATGATCGTCTATGTCTTGAGAGGATACAGCATATGGAAGAAGAACTGTATAAACTAGGCTGTGAGGATTACTTTAGTAGGCCTAACATAGAAATAAATATGATATGGGAGGTGATAAAAACAACAAAGATGAGGACAATAGTCCACATATAAGCAGTGTAAATTGCAAGTAAGCATTTGAGATGAGCAGTGATGGTAAAGAGACAGAGAAAGAGAAAAAAGATAATTGGATTGTAAATGAGGTGTGGTTTTGAGTGGGGGTAATAATAATAATCCTCAATAAAAGAGGGGTCAAACAGGGAGTGGGACTCTGGTTTCTCACTGGTGCAGGTGTGGCTGACCGCTCTTACCACAAAGCACCAATAAACAAGAGCTCTCTCTTCCTCAGTCCACTTCTATAGAATAGAACATGTACAAATCTATGAAGGACAAAGCATTTCACTTCTTGGAGCCGATCTGCATCTTCGTTACAAACAAACTGATGGCACATTAGTTGTTTTTATTTATTTATGTCAAGTAATGACTTTAAAAATGAAATTAAATTTTAAAAAATTAAGAAAAATTTGGGCAGATTTTATGTTTTGTTTAATTAAAATGTAATACAATTTTATTGAGTTCAAAATCAAATTCTAAATAAAAAGTCACACCTCCACAATGACTGACTGGTAACAATACGTATGTGTGTGTGTGTGTGTGTGTATATATATATATATATATATAAATGCATGTACTATATGTGCAGGTATATAATGAATGTGCAGTATGCTTCTAAATGTATATGTATACATCCACACATAACCATATTAAGATATATACATAATGTGCATTACGTATAAGTATGCATATGTAAATATGTATCATTTTGTTTTTTATTTAAATGAACACTTTTAATTCAACATTATTTCCTATTACTATAAATATTATTTTTAGTGGGTATATGTGTTTGAGTTGAAAATAGTTTGTATGTCAACTCAATCACATGTATCCACAAAAAAAATGTTTCTAGCAATAAGAAAGATGTGTAAATGATAACATGATAATTACCATATATACTTGTATATAGTGCAACATATATTTTAATCCTGCCAGAAAAAAAAAAATTACCTGTGTATAGTGTAACTGGGCACTGAAAATGCATGATTTTTGACTGATTCGTTTTCTACAGCATATCAATCCTTTGTAAGTTATTTAAAGCCAGAAAATATTTTTAGATTGTAATAGTATGGGTGGGGAGATAATAACGATTTAGTGATACAAGTCCTACTAATTAACTCCTAGCTGGTGGAATAAGAAGTGGATTCATACCTTTCAAAAGGGTATTTGCATGTAAGCGTATATGACAAACCTGACTGTAATTGGAACCCAGCTCTCTGTTTAACAATTCTGAGTCATTATCCATTACAACACCTACACATCCAAGCTTACAGCACTTGGTATTTACAAGCAGTCACTAGATAATCTGCTAATAAATTATTTATTATCAGCCAAAAGCTGACTAATGAAGAGATCTTAAAGAGTGAACACAAACACCTTGAATAAAGCAAGTGGCAAAGCTGGAAAACTGTGTTCTTTGGAATGACCGGTAAAAACGTTGATAAAGTTTTCATTCTAGTTGGTTCAAATATTTTTTTATAATCTACTAATTTTTTTTTTTTTTTAGAAATTTGAGAACAAAAAAATTGTTTTCATTTTTATTCCTTTATAAAGTGCTAAATGATATACATTAGATGGTTCACTTTTTTAGAATTTTGTAAACATAAAATTATTCTTGTAAATAAGTAATGTAATGAATTAATAGTGTTTAATATTTTTGTTGTAAATTAGGTTTTATTAAAATTCTAATCATCACTTTTTAAACCAATAATATTGCTGAGGAAGTAAAAGGTAGTATACAATAATAACAGTGTCAATAGAAAAAATGTCTTTTTGACACAATAATTTCACCCCAAGCAAAGCAATAAAATGATGCCTTAGAGGTTTTATTGCAGGTACAAAAATTAAATTTTGCCAAAGCTTTATGGTGCTAATATAGTGTTATTTTAAAATTTAGAAAAACAAATATTTGTTTGAAAATGATCTTAAGTTTGGTTTGTGAACATTTTGCTACTAAATTTTGTTTGTTTCTTTTTTTTTTTTTAAATTTTTCACTCCCAGCAATGCAATAAAGCCACTAAGAATCAAAGTGGTTACTGGGTGTGACAGAATATAAGAGAGAAAAAAAGCACTATTAAGGAAGAGAGAAAACAAAAGAACAGGAATTAAGAAGTAGAAGAAAATGATTGACATTGCAGTTTAAATTTTTGAAAATAACTTGATTGGAAAGTAAGAAAGCAGAAAAGAATTCCACAAATGTGAGGTCAGAGAAAAAGAAAGAACTTAGTTACATCGAGCCATTTCAACTATTAATTTATTTATCTACTTCTTAGATGGTCCTATTTTTGTAGTTTTTTTTCTTCTTGTGAATTTTTAATCATTTTAATCCAAGCAATGCAATAAAGCTACTAAGGTACAAGGGGTTACTCAAGTGTTAGGGAATATAAAAAAAAAGAAAACATTATTAAGGAGAGAAACAATAAAGGAACAGGAATTTGGAAGACAAAAGATAAGGATTGGCATTGCATTTAAAATATGCTTATTATTTTATTATGCTTATTCTGTTTGGCATAATTAAATTTTGCACTGCCAACAACATCTATCTTTAACAATTTTCAACCTGGTCAAGCTTTTCATATAAGAAAGGTTTTAATATTTGGACAGAATTTGGGAAGTGAATCAGGATGAGAACTTTTTCACTTTCACTTTGTACATAAAATGAACTGACAGTCTTTCATAATCATTCCTTCTAAATAAAACTTTATGCTTATTTGAGGCATGTAAAGAATGAATTAAAATATCAGTATAACTTTTGATTAACAAAAAAAAAAAAATTAGGTGGTTTTCTTAGTAGTCTATTAATGATAATATTATGGGCACATGACAAAGTAATTAAAACATTTGCTTTCTGACCATGAGACCCTGGTTTGAATCTCCCCATGGTCAATTTATCAGGGAGGTGAGAATGTTATCAGTATGAGGAAAGTAATCCCAGCATGCAGCACCTTTGAAAAATGCCTTAAAAATTAACCATGGGTTGACACATGCCTTGTAAGTAAAACAGGGTAGACAGGACTCTTTAGCAGTCATTAATGTTTGTGCTAACATGAAGTCACAAGTCATTAAGACCAAGGGTTTGAGCATGCTTGCCTTTTTTAGACTGTTGGTCAAGCTAGATAACCTGCTCTCTTGCAGAAACTCTAAGGTCCACTCAGCATAGTTGAAGTATAAACCACAGGTGGGCACTGTGGGAATTGAACATACACAAATATGCCTAAAGCAGATGTCTGCAGTAAGGACTGTCTAAATGGCCTAGTAAACAGATATGAAAGGCCAGCCATATAATAATTTCAAATATTAGTGAAATCAATCAAACAATATTAATCAAACATCTACAAGAATATTTTTCAGAGTTACTAGCAAGGTTACAAGAAGATGTTTATAATAATAAAACAAATAATGTTTTGAAGGACATTTGAAAGAGAATGCCCTGGAGGATAAACATGAAGTGGAGAAAACAATAAAATCATCTTCTGCTTTATTAGGGTATTGAAGAAACACAATGAGATTTTATTAATCATATTGGAAAAGTTTTATCAGTTTTAATTCCTGATCCCTTTCTAATGTTTTTTTAGCTCTATATTTATTATTGTTTTAAACTATGATAAATAAACCCTTATTCACATCTATAATATCAAGAACAAAAATAGCCAGCTACATCTATTCAAACTGAATGGCAATGATCTTTGCAAGATTCACAGAAACATTATTTTTAAAATAACACAGGACATGATGCAAATAACTTGATTAAGGGCATGACCATTATAGATATTGGTATTAAATACAGGCAGGTATACAGCACTTATTATGTGCCCTAGTAATTTCCAATCTTTTTCTGATATTAAGTATCAGTAACATTTTTGTTTCCTTTTTTTCTAAAACTTCATCAGTGCTCACATGTTTGATCCATGGTATTCTTAGCATCTGTCTTTAGAACCAAATTTTTGTTGCTTCAAGTCTCTTCTTAAGCTGTGATGAGATTGTCCAGAATTCATTACTATCCTGTGGAATTCCCTTCCACATACTTGCTTCCCTGACAGCTACAATCTCCAGGAGTTTAAATGTAAGGTCAATAGACACCTAACGCACTAACTCGCATCCATTCTCTCAAACACTCTCTTCCCATCTACCCAACCCTCATTCTCGGTATCCTTACCCGTCTATCACCCTCCTTCTGACATTTCCTATATCTAGTCACTCTTTCTCATCACTTTCCCCTATGTAATCCCCGGCGCAATAGTGGCAGTGGAATGCCTTGCTTGGGGTTAAATGATTATATAAAAAAAAAATAATATGAAGACTGATATTATGTAACAACTTAGTACTCTATTTTTGCTTGAATTACAATTCTTTTCAAGAATATGTTATAAAGATTGTCATTGCCTTGAAAGAGAAAACAAGATTAGATGTTTCAGTCTACAGTTTGATGTTGCAAAGCAAATATAAAAAAATATTCTGTTGAAAATAACAAAACCAAATAAAAACTTTTATTCTGTGAAGATAATTATATCTCTATGGAGGTGAAATTTTTTTTCTAATACATTTTTGAACAGCTGATTTTTATGATTCTTTTTCTATGTGCCATGTTTATTCAGGATGTAGATGATCATGGCTTTCCACAATTTCTTGTCATTTGTAGCTTTTGGTAATGTTTTTCTTTTTGCTATCTCTCCTAAATTCTGTTCTGCCAACAATTTATACAAGATCATTAGATAGATTAGGATGTTTTCCTCTGTCCTTTAATATGTCCTGTAAGTGTCAAATTTTCTAAGTCTTTTCCTCATTATGCGCTCTAGAAATTTCAACTGTCATTATGTATGATACTAATCTATAAATATAAAGAAATTTCTAAAAATGAATATGTGAGTAAATTATATTAGGTTGTCTGGAAAGTTCATGCTGATTTTTAGTTGTTCATGTTCCAACATGTTAGAACACATCAAATTCATTAACAGATACAATATGCTTACATTTCCAATTAGAGCACATTCGAAGCTATCTCTTGAGAAAGAAAATTTAAAATGATTTAATTCATGTCAATTTTGTATCCCTATGAAAATGGAAGATTATGAGGTGCCTTTTAGACACTCAATGCTTTTTTATTACTGTAAAGGCAAAAATGATTCACAAGCAATATATGTGCTGTGTACGGTGACGGTGCTTCAGCTGGCAGAAATATACAGAAGTGGTTTGCTAAGTTTAGAGTTGCCTTATTGATGAAGATCCCACTCAACTACAGATGATGACCAAATCAAGACACTGATTGAGAATAACTCATATTACACAACATGGAAATTGGTAGAAACACTACATTTATCAAAATCCACCATTCATGAGCACTTAGTTGCGTACTTAAATTGCTATGATTATTGGGTACCACATGATCTGAGTGAAAAGAATTTTTTGGATCACATTTCTATCTGTGATTTGCTGTATAAACGCAATGAAAAGGTACCCTTTTCAAAGCAAATTCTGATGGATGATGAGAAATGGATCATTTTTAACAATGTTCAGTGAAAAATAAATCCTGAGGTAAGCAACATAAGCCAACTTTAGCCACCCCTAAAAGCAAGTCTTCATCTGAAGAAAGTCATGCTATGCATCTGGTGTGACTGCAAACAAATTGTGTACTATCAGTTTTTACTAAGTAACCAGTCAATTCCTTCTAAAACTACTGCCTGCAACTGAACAAATTAAAGTTAGCAATTCAAGAAAAATGTCTAGAATTAGTGAGCAAAAACAAAAAAGGATTCTGTGAAGAGCTGTGATCACCTACATCCTTAACCTTTAGCACTCCGCAATATTCATAAATATTTCATCCATTGTGTTATAAGTGGCCAGACAACTGCAGTAGCATATCATCTTTGATTTTCAATTAATCATTTTCTTGTTACCATCATAGAATATGACAACAGTACTGCAAAATTCAACCACACTATTGTCTGATTATCTGAGTTGAAACCAGTTTTCGTACAAATGTTTTCTTTGACAAATGAAGTCACCTAAATACAGAGGACTAAAGGTTAAGGGGCAAGAAATTGAAAAATGTTTAGAAGACAATGAGGAAACACTCTATGTCTCAAAATTAATGAAAATTTACATATAATAAAGAGGAGGATTCTGTGGAGAGCCATGATCACCTACACCCTTAAGGGACATGGCACTAAAAATGTATTGAAGAGAATAAAGAAACTTTCCATTATGATTCCCAAGAAGTCTTAGTAATTCAAAGATAAAGAAAAGGATTCTGTGGAGAGCCATGACCACCTACAACCTGAAGAGACAAGGCATTTAAAAAAATGTTAAGACTTATGATAACAGATATTCAAATGACAAATATATAGTCAAAATATTGTCAGTGGTTCTTTAGATGATTTTATTGCTCACAAGCAGTCATAATTTCATTTTTAGTATTCCCAAATAAAAATACTATTCTGACCGCAATAAGATCTTAAGTAGTAGCAGTTAATTACATGTTTAACCAACAATAGCTGATACAATTAGTAGCCTTATAGAAAAAGTTGGTAAACCAATTCCAGAATTGTTATAATTTACACTAATCTTTTTGGGTTTCTTAGGTATATTGATTTATCATCAGGAGAATTTTTTTTTTATTATTGCTACACAATAGTAATATATATTGAATTAAAGAGTAGGTGAACAATCTACTATAATTGTAAATACTTATTGAAACAATTACAGTAGAATGGTTGCTATGTATATTGTCAATTTTGATAGAAGCCATTTCAGATTTGACTACAAAGTGTGAACTAAGCTACATTTGAGAACCTAGTACTATTAAATTTTTTAATTAACTTTCTTCTTATTAATAGTCCAAGTTAGTCCAGCTTGTTTCAAGTGTAGCCCAACAAATTCTGAGTAGTAGAATTATTTTGTATATCATTTCACCCTAAACAAAGTGGTAATGCCACTAAGATGCAAGGAGATACTGTAAGTGGAAGAGAATTACAAGACTTTAGTGAGGAAAAATGACAATAAAAGAACAGGCTTTAGGCAGATAAAGGATAATGATTGATGCTACATTTAAGGTTCTGAAATTTGTAAGTGGCAGGGAAGCAAAAAATTGGAATAGAGTTCCACAGGTGAGAAGTGTGAGAAAAAAACTATTAGAATAAAAAATAGTTACATTTATCTATTTCAACAGTAAAATGATAAGAACTAATTGCTAATCTAGTCAGTCAGTCAGTCAGTTAAGTGCCATATGTGAAACACGCTTGGGCAATCATGTCTCGAAAGAGACATGACTGACTGGGCAGAAGATTATCCCGCAGTAGGTTGCCATTGCTTTCTGCGGTAGATTGGTTACCAGCCAAGGCTATAGAACCCAATCCATCCTGTTATTTAACCCATAACTGGATTAATACCTTTCCCAAGGGTATTTGCGCGTAAGTGAATGCAATGAATTCAACTGGAATTTGAACTTGGCTCCCCGATTTCTCGTTCCGAGCCAATATCCACTGCACCACAACGCACATCCGTACACTTAAATTCATGCAATTAAAGTATCAAAGAGGAGAGCTCATTTGAGCAACTGAAAGTTATTTACATTATTAACATTTGGATTATTGTCCTAATATTTATTGTTCTTATAACAACATTTTGGCTGTTGAACACTCTGACCTTCATCAGGTATATATCAATCCAAGTAACAAAATGCCATGAAAATATTTATAAGAAAGATGAGGAAATTCATGTCACAGCAGTGAAAAAGTCATACAAGATGTAAAATTAGGACCAATAACTTTAGAAACTCTTTGGAAATAGGACTGGGATTTCAAAGTAGCCCAACTAGCAACAGTGTTTCAGTTTGACATCAGATTAATTAATAATAGTTCAAAGATTCACTCTAACAATTCTTGTTTTTTTTTCCTTATTTTTCATTGTTAAGTCAAAAATAATATCTAATGTTCTTTTTAACTTAAGTAATTTTATTGTGGCAATGTTTAACCTTTGTTACCCACAAAAATATATATGATCTTGACACCAAGATTACTGTACATACTTTTGATCTCTTGGCAATGTTTATTTATTTATTTTTTTAATCATCTCACTCCAAGCAAGGCATTCCACTGCCACTATTAAGCATGGGGCTACATAGGGGAATGTAAAGAGAAGGAGTGGTTAGACATGGGGAATGTCAGGAGGAAGTTGACAGATGAGTAAGGATAGCGAGGATGAGGGTTGGGCAGATTGGAAGAGTGTTTGATAGAATGGGAGCAGGTTAGTGTGTTAGGAGGTGTCTATTGACCTTACATTTAAACTCCTGGAGATTGTAGCCGTCAGGGAAGCAATCTTGTGGAAGAGAATTCCACAGTCGGGAAGTGCGAGGAAATATTATGGTTTTAAAATGTGTTAATTAGAATTTTAATAAAGCCCAAACATATGAAAGTGGATTTAGACATTTTCTTCTTGAGAATTGACAATAAAAATACTAAACACTATTTATTAGATTGCATATTTACAAAAATAATTTTATATTTACAAGATTATATATGAACCATATATAATAAATTTATTATTTACCATTTTATAAAGAAATAAATATAAAAATTAAATATTTTTATTCATAAATTTATAAAAATGTCTGTGAACAAGGAAATTTAAATAAGCAATAGCAAGTATCTGTAATTATAAATTTAGAATAAAATTAAATTTATGAGCATTTCTTCATTTTCTCTCACCCCATAAATTCCCTAAAATAGATTGACAGCATCTCTTCCTCTAAACCAAGCATTCTCTTAAGTCTAGACTTTAGGCAAGACCACAAACACCCAATATTTTGTATGTACACTACTGGCCATAATTATTAAGCCAACCCAGTTTTTTTTTTTAAAGAAATGATGTACTTCATACCATTTTTAGTATTTATTGCCAAATGAAAATAGAATGGTTCTTTTGTTATTACTTTGCAAAATTTTACAAGGCAAGGAAGCAAAGATGAACTTGTCCAGATCACCCTAATTATTTTTCATTCTTTCATTGATGAAACTGCAATATACGTAATTATTAAATATTTATAAATTCATTTGATGCACATGTTATTGTGCAGTATTAACAAAAGAACCATTCTATTTTCATTTACAATTATTCACTTGGCAATAAATATTAAAAAATAGTATGAAATACATCACTTTTTTAAAATACTGGGGTGGCCTAATAATTATGGCTGGTAGTGTAACTCCCTATTCAGTGGATGGACAAAGTTTACCTTGTCTATAATTACAGGATGTATGTAATATTTAGTGTGTATATTGCATTGCTGTTGGTTTATCAAATTTTGAGAATTTTGTAATTTTTTATAAATTTCTGAATAAAAATATTTTTTCAATCTATTTCTTCATAACCTGGTAAATAATACATCATAAAATGTAAATAACATTGTATGGTGTTTGGTTCATATATTTTTATAATCTTGTAAATAAACATTACTGAGGGAGTTACAAGTACATACAACAATAGCAGTGTCATTCATGAATGAGGTTTTGATTATCAGCAGCTAGAGTGACATGGACCTTGGCGGCATTTGTATGTCTCTTTTTGGAGGTTGGACTGCATGATATTTATACCTTTTTTTGTAAGAAATCTGCTCCAGAATTATATTTTATTTATTCCTAATTGGCGCTAAAATACCATGTGGTATGTCTGCTACTACATCAATGCAATATTTTGACGGTATCTACCTAAATTTTGACGACTAATAAACAACCTTTCTGATTTGCATTCTATGGATTTTATTGTACAAATTAATTAGTCTATTTTAGTGCATGTTCTTGGTTTATAAATATTTTGTAGGTATGTTTTAATGTTTATGTAGCTATTGTATTAGAGAGATTAGTGGAAATGACGATGGCCCCCACCAGATCATTAGTAATTTATTTCTAATGATATATAGGAAACAATAATTTAACATCTCAGGTATGTTTTGGCCAATGCATATGTCTCCCAGATCTTGTAATATTCTCCTGTGTTACTGTTTCTGGCGGGGTGTCATCTGCTTTGCTGGATAATTGCCCATTCATCTTTTGAGTGATATTTGAATCTGGATACTCATGTTTTTCTGTTTCTTGCTGTTGTGAGAATTGGTTATCAACATAAGCCAGTTTAATCTGATCAATAGCAATATTATCATGTTTTCTAATGTTATGATTTTATGTGTTGTGTTTCAAGTAGGTAATTGAACTCTCTAACTAATGTAGACTGAAACTGTTCTGAATACTGAAGGTACTCCAAATATTGCAATGCAATCAGTAAGGATAGTTTTGGCTATTGTTGTGGCTGTGATGTCTTTAATTGCTATTGCAGCAGGATAGTGGGTAAACCTATGATAGTAAGGATATATGTATATCCTTAAAAACAAGGTAAGGGTCCTGCAATATCAACATGTATATTGGTGAATCTTGCATTAGGCATGCTGAATCTATCTGCAGGTGATTTGGTATGCTTATCCTGTTCTTCTGACATGATGAAAAAGTTTTTGTCCAATTTCTTTTGTTGGTTAACATGCTTGGCCAGACAAAATGTTTCAGTAATTAGCTTCACAGTTGCATGTTTTCCTGGGTGAGGCAATTTACAGAAGTGTTGGAATATTTGCCGTCTCAAAGGTGGTACATAAGGCTATGGTTGAGTGTGTGAAATGTCACCATAAAATTTAGCACCTCTGAACAATTTGGTATAAATGTCCTGTAATAGTTGATAAGGCCTATAAATCTTTAAAATTGTCTTAGTGATGTTGGTTGTGGAAGGTTGGCAATTGCTGTGATTTTAAGTGGTAAAGGTGAAATACCTTCTTAGTCAATTTTATGTTTGAGGAAATTTAGTTTTGGTTCTCCAAAAATACATTTTTGGACATTGATTTTGAGTCTAAAATGTGAAAGTCTTTGAAAAACTTGTCTCAAACGTAGTTTGTGTTCTTTCTGGTGGCGATTAAAACACCATCTGTATAGGCATGTATAAAGGTAAACCTCTAAATACCTCGTCAATTAGTCTCTGGAGAGTCTGAGCAGCATTATGTGGCCCAAAAGACATTTTCACAAACTTGTATAATCCAAACAGTGTTGTCAAGAGAAGTTTTGTGTATATCCTCTTTGGCAACTGGTACTAGGTAATACACCTTCACCCTGTTTAGCTTTGAGAAAATGCAAATGCCTTAGAGACCTATTCTAAAATCATGTACATGTGGAATCTGGTATGGTTTTGGTGTTCAATTTATGGAAATTGCCACATGGATGCCATGCTGTTGTGTTGTTTTTGTGGATCATGTGCAATGATGATGACCATTAAGCTGGGTTTAATTAAAATACACACACACACACACACACAAAAGCAACTATATCTCTAAATATGAACACAAAGATATTTGATTTAGGTAAAAAGCTGCCCAAATCATAAAATCGGCACAAAATGTAATGCATTATTTGCAGAAAATACCAAAGAGAGAAAGTGAAGAAAGAAAATGCTACTTACATCATATGCTCCTGCCTTGATTTGTGCATATAACCTATGTTGGTCTTCATCCCAGAATGGCGGATAACCAACTAATAGAATATATAAGATAACCCCTGAAAAAAAGTAAAAAACAGATTAAACATATGAAATCTGTTGTTTAAGAAGTCAGCCTGAATTGATTTCAGACTATATGATGAAAATATATCTAAAATGATAAAAATATATTTTTGAGATAATCGTTTTTCACAATTGTTATTAGTACACAGTTATTAATGATGTAAACAGTTTCAAAGTTGACATTTTTAATTAAAAATAAATACAGATAACTCTTTAAAAAGTCATGAATTTACTTAAGACTATATTATTAAGAGGACACCATTTTTAAAATGATAAAAAATCAATATTTTCTTGATTCTGACAAATATTGTGAGTAGAAGAAAGTTTAATTGATCAATTGATTTGTTTTTTTAATGGCTTATTAATCTTTTACAGGTTATTTAAAGCCAAAAAATATTTTTAGATTGTAAGAATTTGGGAGGGGAGATAGTAATGATTTGCTGAGACATATCCACCAGGAGTAATGGATTTCATCTCTGATTGAGTAATTGAGGAACCAAGTTTGAAATCTAGTTGAGTTCATTATATTCACTTATTGAGAAAGGTATGAATCCAATTTTTCTCTTCCCCAGATATGGGTAAATAATAGCACAAACTGGATTCAATAACTTTGGGAGGCAACCAGTCTAAGAGAAAGGAAACTCTGAATGAAACATTATGTAGTTAGGGAAAGAATTGTTCACATTGACTTGATTTCAAATTTGGTTGATACATGTTCTACTAATTAACCCATAGCTGGAGGGAGAAGAGTTGGATTCATACCTTATTTGGGCATAAGTGAATATAACAAACCTGACTGAAATTGAACCTCAGCTCTCTGATTTCTAAACTCCAAATCTTTATCTATTACATCACCTGCACATCCAAGCTGACAACATCTGCTGTTCTCAAGTAGTTACTTACTTAGATACTGACTAAGGTCAATGTTGCATAATTTTGGTGATTGAACAAGAACTAGTGTTTCAGCATGATATGGCCGTAAGTAGATTAAGATGGTAGTGATCGGGAGAGCATCCTCTTGGGAGCCCATTCCACAAAATAGTGGTTTGTTAGAAAAAGCTGTTTGAGTAGAAATTACAATAGAATATGAAAAGAATGAGCATAGTCCTCTACAATGTGTGCGGTATAGTGGGGTTTATTTGTGAAGGCAAGATCTGGTGGAACACTTTCCATGAAAATAGTGATAGAGTAGCAAGATGCTCTCAATGTTTTGTCTGTGAAAAAGGGGTAGTAGGGTGGAAAATAATTCATCACCTCCAAGGACATGGAGACACTTTTGGACTATGTAGAGTTGAAAGTGAAGACTGGGCAGCTCTTGTTCATATACTGCATCAATACTTTATTTTATATGTTTATATATTAATTTTGTAAATGCTCAAATAGTTGTTAATATTTCCTAAGATTATCTTAATACAATCCATGGATGCAAGTATGGTTATTCAGTTAGAATCAAACATTTTAGAGTTGTCCTTCTCCTAAACTGATTGCTATTTTACCCATAGCTAGAGACAGAGAAGAGACAGATTCATATTTTTCTCAACGGTATTTATAAGTAAATGTAAAAAAATCTAGTGGAATTTGAACTTGGCTCTCTGATTTCTTATTATGAGCCACTATTCATTAAACAATTCAATAACACATCCTCACGTCTGATTCTCTGGTCCCAAATCTTTTTCTGACCATTACTTGAAAACTGGCTACCAAGCTGTAGCTCATCTACATTCATCACAAGGATAAAGCTGTTGGCTACTTGAACAATCATTATAAAGGTAACTGAACAATCATATCTAACATGGATTTGAAATCAGAGTGATCCTTCTCCTAGACAGACTGCCAACCAATATTCCAAGAGATAGTGAACTATGCAATGCAAGGTATTTGATCTACCCACATACCAGATGAAATTTACGATACTAGAAATGGCTACAATATTAGCTTGGTGACTCTTACTCCATAGTGATGTGCCCTAAACAGCATAGTTACAAATATTTTATGGAACTTATAACTGTTACATCAAGAGTCCCATAACCCATTAGGGGTTGTAGGAACATCATGTATACTGAAGCCAGAGAAGCAGGAGTATGTCTAAGGAAAGACAGCTGGAGAGAGATCCCATCCCGCTTCAGACTAGTTTTGAATTCTACTAAACTAGTTGCCACCCAAGGCAAGAGAACGACTTTGTTATTTAACTCATAGCTTTAAGATAGAGAATTGACTTTTCCAAGGACATTAATATAAATTGAATGAAACAGAATCAACTAAAATTTGAGAATATCTTTCTGATTTCACTTCCTACATTGATAACTGTCATGCTATCCACATAGACTTATAATTTCATACAAAAACATTGTATTTAGCTGAATATATTACAAAATTTCTAATGTTAATAATTGCTAAAAGACAATAGAAGTTACTTACCACATGCCCAAATATCTACAGGTTTTCCATAAGGATCTTTTCTTAATACTTCTGGTGAAAGGTAACCAGGTGTTCCAGCAAAACCTTTAAAAAAAAAAAAAAAATCAAAACACCTTACTAGCAGGGTTTGCATCTAATGAAAATGCTAGTTGCAGTTCCAGATACATATTTAGTCAAACACTATGACATCGCATGAAATTAGATTGTTGATTTACTGTAAAAATATTTTAAGAAAATTTTTTATATGTGAACATAAAATTCTTTTCTTGGGAGGGTATGCAAACATCTAGATGGGTCTTGAAGCAACAAGTATTATTTTCTTGTTTTAATGATGCATTATTATAATAAATTTGTTGTCTCATTAAAATCAAGCTCACCTTGAGTCAGTGAAGATTCAATATTGATAAAAATGTAGAAAAAAAAAATGGTATCTAAAAAGAACTTAAAATGAAGAAATAGT
Organism: Ascarosepion bandense; assembly: GCA_037127315.1. Lineage (NCBI taxonomy): Eukaryota > Metazoa > Mollusca > Cephalopoda > Sepiida > Sepiidae > Ascarosepion > Ascarosepion bandense. Next base: position 206,366 of record JBBBDQ010030018.1, read on the forward strand.
ATTTTAAAGAATCAGTCAAAAATACCAAATTAACAGACTTAACAAAGTACAGATATATAAATAGATACATTGACATTTTTAAGTTTATTCCAGTGCTAATTACTGCTATTTTTAAAATCATGTATTATGTTTTATGCAGGATGTTCCTAAAGTCTGGACACAGGAAATCTTATTAACTATATTTTTTTTACTTCCACAGATTAAACATGGTCTTGTGGAAAGAAGAAATAATACTGGTACTTCTCAGTGGACATGAAGGATGGACATATCGAAAAGTATCAGAATGCATGCCATCCCAGGAGAATTTCACTTGGCTTTTCCATGATGGTGAAAGTGGTTAAAAAGTTTAACAAAATGGGCAGTGTTATGGACAAACCTTGTTCTGAATGACCAAATGTCATGGTTAAAATTTATGCTAGCCCCCAAAATTCTCTTTGCAGGATAGCTGTGAAGTTGGGTGTTTCCAAAACAGCTCCCAGTTGTATGTTAAAAGACCAAAATTTTCATCCATACAAATCTTGCATCACTTAACTAAGGATGACCCTGACAGATGACTGAAGTTTTATTTGTTAATATTCCAATTCAATAAAATATTGTTGAAAATTTAATTTCTTGAAAATATACATTTTGTCTATGTGTCCAGACTTTAGGGGCACCCTGTATTTGTTTAAAGACCAAAAAAATGATCTTTTTCGATTTGAGGTTAAGAAAATCTGGTCACTTTGATGCTATAATACTGGAATTCCAATATGGTAATCTCTTGAATAGTCTCCAGATTCTATAAGAAAAGGGCAGCAAAATATTTTACAGAAATGTTAAAGAAAGATTTTTTTTTGGAAATAGTTTAGTATTTCATGCCTCACTCAAGTTAGAAAAAAATAAATGTGGAAAACTATAACAAGAACAGCATTTGGTGTGTGACAGGTGGTGGATATAGCCAAGAAGCATTCAGTGGTGTCTGCCAGCTGCCTGAGATGAAACAAACGTTTGGCAGATAAGAAAACGGACAGTCACTAGCTTGACTTGTGGCCTTTCACAGTGGAAAACTTGTACACAGTGAGCTTTAAGTTTGTATGAGGACTGCGTTTGGCAGTCATTAATGCATTGGCAACAGTCAGCATGTTTAAAAAACCTGCTGTAATAATTCATTTATAACACAAAAACAAAAAAAGAAAGTTAAACATTTGTAAATGAATCAGAAGCGATAAAACAAAGAAAAAATGTTTTTTCTTTACATTAAGTTTGTTTAAACTTTAAGATAAAAAGGAATAATGAACAAAATAGGTCAAATAGTGAATCAGAGTTCACAAACTTCATTAGCATTTATATAATTTCACAAAAGAACTAAGAAAATTCAAATTTTAATTACAATGATATAACAAATAAAAATAGAACACTTTTTGTGATTTAAAATGAAGCTTTGAATTAATAATGTTTCTTATCCCACAAAATCAAAGATAATTTAAAATAAGCAAGAAATTGTGAATGAAAAAATTCAAGTTAGAACAATTTGTTTAAAATAGCAAGAGATTAATAGAGTTAGATTTAATATCAAAACTTTAAACGATGCTAGAATTTTGAGATGAGGAATCACCATTATTATAATAAAGCATATTTAAAATTTTTATTTTAAAAATATAGATTTCATAGTTTATGTATCAGAATTTGCTTTCATTTTGATGAATTAAAATGTTTACTTTTTATGGTGAGACTGCCACCACTAATACAAGCTGTTGTATGATTGTGCTACAAGTTCATTAATATCAGAATATAAGACTTTCTCAATTGTGAGAGGATTCAAAATTTTTCCCTCATATGACAGTAAGGGAAAATGTTTAATATAGATTAATATAACTATAAGAGAAAAATATAAAAGAATATATATTGAAGTTGAAATGGCTAGACATAAGTTCTATGCTAACAAATTCTTCTTGCACACTTCTTGCTTATAGAATTATCTTCTGGTGTCTCACTTCCCAGTCAACTTTGATCTTAAAAAATTTGGGTGCAATGTCATTTGTTACCTTGACTTCATAATTCTTATTCTTTTATTTTTCTCTCTGCTTAATAGTATTTTTTCTTTAAATTTCCAACACTCAGTAACCTCTTGTGTCTTAGTGGCTTTATTGTCTTGCTTGATGTGAAATGATTTGTGTGTGTGAGATAGATGGAGCTATGCTCCACAAAACTTAAGTGAATTAGACTATGAAGAACATTTTTAAATTAAAAGATGGTAGTGTTTCAACACTTTTGAAATCGATTCCTTCAACATGCAATAACTTCAAGGGAACTCCATAAGTTGCATGCAAAATTTAGTTATCCAATAGTCTGTTGTGTAGTTCAATTTTTTAAAAAAGATTTTGTGAGATATCATATTTTATATTTAAACAAGAACTTGATACCATAGAACATAAATATTTATTTAAAAAGGCATGAAGGTATTTTGTTTTTTTTTTCTCCCTGTAGGTATCTTTCCAGCCAACCCTTTGTTAGAAGGAAAAAATTAGTGATAATTATGACAATAAAGGAGAATATTCTTATAGAAAAGAAGTGAATGAGAAGAGAAAATTCTGAAACATGATTGAAACAATTAGTAAAATAATTTATGAATAAAAGAATAATGAATGTTTTGATTGAGTATAAAAAATATTACCAAATAAACAAAGAATGAATAAAAATGTTCTTTTTATTTGCACAGACCCAGTTGATGTAATTTTATATGAACTGCTTCAAGTACATGTGAAAGATGAACAGACTGCGATCTATGCAAAACTGTGAAAGAATTGTCGACATATTTCCTAGTGTGGGTTATCCAGTAAGTGCTGGCCTATGACTGAATCATGTGCAGACTGAGTTGTCCTTGATGAGTGACCCAGATTGCCTAGTCTTATATCAGCAGTAACATGCTGACAAATTTGAGCATCCAGTCTCTGATTGGTCCATCCTACCTATTTATTGACATTTAAATTTGTACACAATAGAACTGCTTTGAAATTAGAACAAACCATCTTTGACAAAAAAAGGGAAACACAGAATTCATTCTGAAAATGACATGTAACCTGACAGTCAAAAAACCTAATATAATGCAAGCTGATACACTGTCAGTGAGCATTTGACTTTTCCTACTTCGCCACAGTAGTTTAAAATAAATAAGACAAAGGCTGGGATCAAAAACTACCAGTTCTTTGAGTGTTTAATCTTATGCTCAACCATGCATTTAATGACATTTGTATGATATCCATTGTCATTTAAAATGGGATGAATGTTTTCAAATTTTTGATCAAGTGTACAAGGAGAACAAATCATCAACATGTGACAGACTAAGATATCACATTAATCTTGCAGAACTTCGGAACTATATATATATATATGGCTTTAAAAAGAACAGACATCATATTATTTAAACCCGAGGAACCTTTCGGCCAACTCTTAACAAGGGTTCAAGTTGGCTTTAATTTTAAGGGAATTAAGGAAAAGGACAAGGCAAAATAAATTACTTACAATGATGGGAGATGATGGAACTCGTTTAAAAATAAATTTATTGAAAAAAAAAACACATAAAATATAAGGGGGGTGTACACATGTAATTCTACAAGAGTGTTTAAAAGTGAAAAAATGTTACACTCACAGACTCACCAGCAGTTGTAAGGAGCGTAAAAACCACTCTTTCTGTCTGCACAGGCACGGCTGTTGAATTTTGAAGCAAATTGCTTCCAAAATACGCAGATGATGTGTAGACCGCGCGCTGTGCAAGACAGTAAACCAGCTGTCCTCATATGCTGAGGCACACACTTGATTGTCCAAAAGATGTCGGCCAATAGCGGAATCCAGAACAAATTGTGTTGTTCTTATAGGTCTGAGAGAGTCACTGGAACGTATATTAGCGGGGACATGTTGTGAAACCCGCGTCTCCAAGATCGGTACGTCCTATGTATGCCGCATCACAACAGCATTTAAATTTGTAAACAATGGAACTTTTTCGAAAATAGAACAACCTATCTTTACTGAAGGAAGGAAACACAGGTCTAGTCTGAAAAACAACACGTAACTGGACCTCAAAATAACAGGACGAAACACATGCCGAAACTTTGTCGGCTACAGTTCTACCAAGCCAGGGTATTTTCAAATACAAGGGACAGCGGTTAGGTCCTTCAACCTTAGGTTCTTTATAACGTTTGATCCTGCAATCAATTACCCATTTCACCACATTAACTGGGTACCCGTTGCCTTTGAAAATCTCCTGCAAGCGAATTAATTCGCTTTCTAAACATTCAGGAGAACAAATATTCAAGGCACGGTGAACCAAGGTTTCTATCAGACTCAGTTTATGAGACTTAGGGACAAACGATTTCCAATTAGTATACAAACCTGTGAAAGTTGGTTTGCGAAAAACAGAAGTCATGAAAGCACTGTCCCGCCACTGAACAAGGACATCTAAAAATGGGAGACATCCATCCCTTTCAATCTCCATGGTAAACTGAAGGGAAGGATGTAAAGAATTTAGCTGAACTAAAAAATGTTCAGCATCAATGGCGCTATCAAATAAAGAGAAGGTATCATCAACATATCGCTGATATATCAAAGGTTCAGCTACCCTCTCAAATAGCAGACGCTCATGAAATCCCACGAAAATATTCACAAGGACAGGACCCAAAGGACTACCCATAGCAACACCGTCCGTCTGCGCAAACATTGTCCCGTCAAAGCTAAATTCAACCCCTTCAGTTGCCAATCGCATACATTCCAGGAATAACTCCTCGGGAATTGCCGCGGCACCTAAACTCCCTCTATATAACATGTCTACACAAATGTTAATAGTGCCGTTTAATGGAACATTTGTGTACAAACTGACAATATCAAAGAAGACCATAAATTTATCCCTAGATGAAAAATCTAAGTTTCTAATGAAACTAGAAAATCTGAAGGAGACGATGACATTGTACGCAGACAGAGCAACAGACACAGGTTGGAGAATCTCAGCCAACCACTTAGCCAACTCATGTTGTGCGGAGCCCACCCTAGACAAAATAGGTCTGAGTGGGACTCCGTCTTTATGAACTTTTGGAAGGCCATACATTCTTATATATATATATATATATATATATATATATATACATGATAAAAATATAATTTAAGGAATGTCTTATTTATGGGTTAAAGGGTTCTATATCTGGGATAGATTGTATTTAAATATAAAAGAGGACATTCAAGTCAACATCCAGTCGCAATAGTGGCTATTTCATGACTATTGCTGTAAGATGATGACTTCAATATCCATTTTAAAAATGAAAAGAAAAAGTAATGAAAAGGGACAAATAATCATGACACCCTACACATATGTACATCTATGCAGATGGGTGCAAGTGCACAAATGTACACATACACTATAAAAAAAAAAACTTACACCAATGATAAGTCTATATAAAAAGAAGTTGAAAAGTATAAGAAGTTAATTGCCAACACTCTGCTGATGAGTTCATCTATAAAACTCTAGAGCTGAGATGATGAAGGTAACATCAATCACCTGATAAAACTTTTACTTTATATATATATAAGCATGCGGTGTAGATATAGAAGAATCCAAAGAAGTATCCTGTACCTAAAGTGGTAGGATAACTCTCTAAGAGAGCTCTAAATATATATGTATATAAATACATATAGAGCAAATATAAGAAAAAATTAAATTTTACACAAATTCGTGTAAAATCTTCTGTACAATAAAGATGGAAGCTGATGATGGTTCATCTGAAATAGGCCTATACTTCCGATTTAACATGAAATAACGTGTCTGCCTTAATTTTTTCTTATATATATATATATATATATATATGAGAGAGAGAGGGAGAGAGAGCGAGAGACGATGTGAGGGGTAATTTGTCATCTAAATTATGCAAAAATGAAAATAACACTGACATCTTATTTTAATATAGATTTATCAAAATTACACAAAAATATCCTAAAATACCAAAGAGAAAATTTATTCAATAATAAATCGTCATTGCCTCTAACCATAGCCTCCATTCAACTTTAAAATCTCCTCCAACTCTTCTGGATGGTCTCCTTAAGTTGGTGAATGCTGCCATAATCCTTGTCTTCATCTTTGGTGTTACAAGGAATTTTGTCAGTCTCTTACACAACTGTGCCCTAAACATAACAATCAAGGGGGTTGCAGTCTGAGGAGTTAAATGGCCAGATGGTAGGTGGTAATGTTGTTGCAGAAATTGTCTGACAGCTATGATTAAGTCCTTCTACTTGTGTGGCATGGTGTAGAGATTTGTTGCAAGACAGAGGGTCTTCTAGCAGTCACCCTCTTAACCCAAGGTGCTTGATGTAGGCTTCCATGTTGAATATGAGGCCTTATGGGAAGATAAATGTCACCATCCCTAATGATCACGCTAAACACCTTTGTAATCAACATCTCTTTCCGAATCCTGTGCACTATCTTCAGATTGATACCCAAACACACTGAAATGTTTGTATTGGAGTTTCTGGTGAAAATACCAGGCAGTACAGCATGCCGTTTCCAAATTTCTAGCACTGTGAATTGTGTCTTGATGCTCTTTTTTCGCAGATGGTGCCCAACTGACCTACTATACTGTACAATTGACAAAATCAAACACAAATAGTGTGCATAAGCAAAACTAAAAATATAACATGGTGACAATTTACCTATCACACACACTATATATATATATATATATATATATATATATATATCCCCAAATAAGAATGAAGAAAATAACTGCAATGTTCAAAACATTAATTTAAAAGTGCTCAATATAAAAAATAGAGCAATGAATATTTATTATTATATTAGAACAAGTGCAAACTACTACAAAATTGTATATTTTGTTTTGACATTGAGAGAACAAAGTCTCATCAGGTAGTAAACCATCATAGTTTACTACCTGATGAGACATTGTTCTTTCAATGTTGAAACAAAATGTACAATTTTGTAGTAGTTTGCACATGTTCTAAAATAATAATCAATTTATATATATATATAAGTGAACATTGAAGTCAACACTCAGAGGCGATAGACTGTTCCATGCTGTAGTGGCCTGACAATTGCACCTATCACCTTTGAGTGTTGACTTCAATGTTCACTTTTATATTTAGATATGCTCTATCTCTGATATTGAGCACTTTATCTGACAAATAAAGCATAAAACTATATATATTTATTATAAATTATAGTTTAGAACATGTACAAATTATTATCCACTATAATAATTTGTACATGTTCTAAACTATAATTTATAATAAATATTCACAGCTCTATATTGTATATCAGGCACTGTTTTAAATTAATGCTTTGAACATTGTAAATTCTTTCTTCATTCCTTATTCCCTCAGATATATATATATATATATATATATATGTGTGTGTGTGTGTGTGTGTGTGTGTGTGTGTGTGTGTGTGACCCTTCAGAAATTAATTGAGTTCTTTCAGTGACTGGCGTGTGTACACACTGCTTATATACAACATGTTAAAATTTCCCTTCTTTGATTCCATGTGTCAATGGCTTAGGGAGTAGCGTCTCCGACTGACACTAAATTGGTCGAGTTTCGATCCTGGCCAGAAGCAAGTGGATGCGTCTAGCCACACTGAGGAGCTGTGATACAGCAAAACAGGCTTGTATGTGGATGACATATATATATATATATATATATATATATATATATATTAGTTAGAAATATTAATAACAAAGTGGGAAAAAGTTTTGTGACATGGTTTGTTCCTTTATATTTCATTGGACTAAAGTGATTTTTATGTTGATGCAACTACATAAGTGCATGAAGGAGAAGGAACATTAAAATTTTTAATCTAATTTGTTCTTTTTTAAATGTGTTTGGGTATATAGTTTACCCAATTTAATCTAGTTTCTTTTTCAGTTTTTATCACTTGTTATTAAGTATCTCACATTGTGATAGAAGAAAAATGTTCTCAGAAACTTGATACAAATTTACTGTAGATAATTTAGCAATTAAAACTTTCATCTTAGTAAATTCCCCACTTTCTGAATTAAAGTATCATTTCATAAATTTAAATTATGGGCAGACTCACTATAATGAGCAACTAATGCAGTTAGTGTGTTGTTTTATAAAAGATCCCTTTTGTGTTCATATAATCCCATTTAAATTTTTTTTCTTATATATTTCTGCTTCAGATTTTAGCTTATATATTTTTTATTTTGTATTAAGTTTTTTATTGTTTTAGAAGTAGTTGTAGTAACAACGTTTATCTTAAATTTAGATAAATTCTTTTCAATTTTAGTTGTAAGAGAGTTGGTAGGTAGAATAATACATTTTGATTTGGTGGGTTTGTCATAATGGTCTACTTTTTTTTATTTAAAAATATTTTATGAGCATTTTGTTTTATCCTGAATATGAAATAATTATGGTATTCTAGGAACTTAAAAGTATTCTGAAATTTTCACAATATATTATTTGATCTATGTGATTATTATTCACAAAGGAATTACGTGCACTGACAAAAGATATAACAAAAAGCAAATATTTGTTCTGTAAAATAAGTGCATTTTTCATCATTAATCTGAAGCCTATTGATGTACCCATGAAAAAATTCCAAGTTATTTTCATTTTAAAATGATCAGGCATTCTATTCTGACAAATTTCTGAACTGATTGAACATAAACAAAACAAAAAAAATCAAGCAAATGTATGCATGTATCTATTTCAAATGAAAAAGCTTTCAGAAATAGCTATTTTATGAACATTTGAATTCATGATACTTTACATGAATGATAAGCTGACATTCACTAGATTCAGGATTGTCACACAGAACAATAGTTGAATGGATTAAAGTGCTGGTTCATAAATTTGGTGACAGCATTGGGAGTTCAATCCTTGAACAATGTAGTACAGAGACAGATTAAATTGAATAACTAATAACTGCAGTAGTAAAGAGAGAAAAGGATGAGATATTGCTAGATATAGGTAGTAGAAAGAGAACAATCTAGCTCCATAGATTAAATAAGGGGTTCTGTTTGAAATTTTTTGAAAGATGCCTGGATCAACAGACACCTGAAGAGGGCACAAGGATTAAAACTTTGTAATAACAACAAGAATGATGAAGATATTTGTCTGAAAGAATAGCCAAACATACATAGGTGAGTGTTTTTTTTTGTTTGTTTAGGCTGGACCAGGATTAATCTCACATAAAGCAAAGTAGGTCCTATCTGACAAAAGATTTGTCATAATGATTTGAGACAAGGTTTTACAAGGTCAGATCCATCCTAACTTAGTGTGTGTGTATATACATGTATGCCTGTGTTTTGGCAGTTGTCACCTATAAGAAGCTCATTCGAGAAAACTTGTTTTACATACTTTAGGTTGACATGCCACCCTCTTCACTAACAGAAAAGTTAGTGGCAGAGCTGGTTTAGACTCCAACCACCTGTCCATGTGGTGGGTTGTACTGAGTTACATGATACCAGTAGTAGGCCTAAGCCTGATAATGTAAATAATAATTCCTCATCCCAGAAATTACTATGTTCTGTTAGTAAATTTTACTTTAGTTATTTGTGTCAGATCAATCTTTTATGAATGCAATTGGCAAATTTTTCTTTTAAATCTCTTTATGATTTCAAAATTTTATTCTATGAAATGAGAGTGCTGTTAGAATATTCTATATGGTTTCAAAAGAAATGAAAGTTACTTCATGAAATGTCTAAAGTCAGTTATCAAATTCTTTACTAAGACACGGCATGTATTGAAGCTCAGAAGAAATAAGAAAAACTGACATTTTTTTAATTGTTTCTGATGTGCGTCGTGGTACAGTGGATATCGGCTTGGAATGAGAAACCGGGGAGCCGAGTTCGAATTCCAGCTGAATCCATTGCATTCACTTACGCACAAATACCCTTTGGAAAGGTATTAATCCGTCTCTTCCCTCCAGTTATGGGTTAAATAGCAGGACAGATTGGGTTCTATAACCTTGGTCGGCAACCAGTCTACCGCAGAAAGCAATGGCAACCTACTGTGGGATAATCTTCTGCCCAGTCAGTCATGTCTCGAAAAAGACATGATCGCCCAAGGGTGTTTCACATATGGCACTTAACTGACGGATTTTCAAGTTTAAAGTACATTTCTAAGTTCAAATATAAAATACGAGGAACATTTTTAAAATAAGAGAAGGGAATATGAAACAATTTATTTTTCAAACTATTTCTATTCATATGAGTAGAAGTGTTTGATTATGCAACCAAATTGTATAATGTATCTCTATGAAGAGAAGATGATTATTTAGAGTTAATATAGAAAAAAGGCTACCAATGCAATGAAAAATTTGAAAAATGTAAAATAATCAGCCAGAAAGTAAACAAACTGCACACACTAAGTGTAACAAAAGGTTTTTTGAATGAATAAAAGAATGCACCACAAACATTTACATGATCACTGGATATTGGCTTTCTGGAGATGTAAAAATCTTGGTCAACAATCACATTCACAAAAACAATAAGGTTAACACAAAAAAATTGAAAAGGTTTTTTTTTCATTTTCTGGGGGTTTCTTTTAAAAACAGCTAATAAAAACTATTTTATCTGAATTTTTAAAAATATGAACTTCTCTTGATTATGTTCTGATGCACGTGAACTAGTAGCATCCTGATCTTGGTTGTTATAATCATATTTCAGTTGCTGTATCTATTATCCTTCTTCAGATAATTGTAATAGTAATTTTGGGAGCATTTTGAACCAAGCATTTTTATTAATTTATTATTATTTCATCCTATAAAAGACCCATGGAATACTCATGATCGAGGGTTACTGAGTGAGACTGTTGTAAAGGAGAGTGATTGGGTGATAAATTTTTACAGCTTATCAACTCCTTACAGGCTGTTTAAAGCCAGAAAATATTTTTAGGTCTTAAGAATTTTTTGGGGCTAATAATGATTTACTGACACAAGTTCTACTAATTAACTTGGGGAGGAAAGAAGAGACTAAACTATCGCCCGGTTCACACTCCACAGGTGAAGAGGCTCATCCCTTGTTCCCTGTTTAGGATGTGGTTTCCGGCTTTCTCTTTTCCAATCTTTTCACTCTTACGTAGCCCCCTGCATGTCAGTGGTGTTACCGCCTTGCTCGGGGTGATATGATTAAAAAAAAAAAAAAAGATTCATACCTTCCCCTGGGGGGGGGGGTATTTGCATGTAAGTGAAGATAACAAACTTGACTGGAAATAGCTTTCTAATTTCCTATCCCAAGACATTCATTACAACACCCACACATCCAAGCCTACAGCATCTGGTATTCCCAAGTGGTTACCCACCCAGTTACTGACAAGGCTTTATGTTGCTTAACTTTGGTGATCATATAAGAACTAGAGTTTAAATGTGGTGTGAAGGTGGGATAAAGTGTACATTATGAGGACAGGTAGGACAGATTTAAATATATCAAAATTATAGTTTTCAGGGAAGCATCCTCTAGGGAGTTTGTCCTTAATAACAGTTTTGGGGAAGTACCTGAGTGGAAGTTACCCATTGTCGAAGGAACATGAAGAGAATGGGAAGATTTGCCACTGTAAACATTGCATGATGTGTTCTAGCTGTGAAGGTCTAAGCTGGTAGAACATTTTTTTTTTACTCAAACTATAGAAGGAAAGTGATCTTATTATATAACATCCAAAATAGAGAATATCTTGTATCAATTACATCTTCCTAGTTAATTCATCCTTGTAATGTTCCTTCCCTGTATCTCCTGGGACATTTTGTACTATCAGAGCAATTCCTTGGTCAGCTAATGCAAAAAGTGATATATCCCATTACAGTGGATGAATTAGACAAGCAACGTCACAAAGATAAATTAACTGATAGAAGATATTTACAAGAAATATCTACAGTGGAAAAAGACAATCTACCTTTATAGATTGAATAATAGGTTTTATTTCAAAATACTAGAAGGTTACCAATTATGACAAACACCTGAAGGAAACTAGTGACTATAACAATGAAGATGGAGACACCAGCCTGAACAAATTAATGTATAACAATCTATTATTTTTATAGGCATCTGTTTATCTCATGAGAGAAAAGTAATGCCCTGTTTGGTCAAAATGTAATCCTCTGGAGGTGAGACTGAAGTGACCTCTCCGGAGTGCAGGCTTGGGTGACAGCATATGGATGTTGTGCACTACATAGAATACAATCTCCTACTCCACAGCTGTACTAACAAAATCCAAAGGAATACACAGCATTACATTTGGGGCTGGCTTGGATGCAAGAATTGCCAGAAAGTTGTCAGTGTGTGAGTCACTTCCTAGCAAGACCTAAAAATTAGCATGATTCAAGTTATTTCTTTGATAATCTAAGACTGAATTCTAATAGGAAAATTTATTTTTCTAATGGAATAATATCTCTTTAGTTGTATTAAAACATACTAGAAATACCTGTAGAAATTTCATGGTTTTCCTATTTGATTTTTTGAATGAATCTTAATTTTTAAGTTAATGACCAAGTTCCTTGTGACTCTTACAACTATAAAATATCCATGAAAATTCACCTATTGCATCATTAAGTATTTGAATTTATGAAATATTGTAATAATAATTCTAAGTACAAATGAAGGCCATTATTTAAAGAAGTAAGAGGATACAAATGAAATGATTTGAAATTGACAAACTTTGCTATTTCATCTAAACAGAAGTTAAACACTTAAGTTTCATCACCTTCTCAATCTTCTCTTTAAGTTATTTTTCTTTTTCTCACTGAAACCAAACAGCATCACTGATATGTCTTTCCCATTTTTCCTTATAATCAAAATGTAATAGTCCATTATTCATGAAGTATTGGCAGGGTGTAAAGTGTGTGCAAAGAATAAGCAGAATTATTTTTGATTATACAAAAAGATTTACCAATGTACGGTTATTTTTAAACAGCAAAAAGGCAAGTAATATTTTGTTGAATAATTTAATGTCATCAAGATTAGCAACTGTGTGTGAATTGATTCGAAGCCTGAGATAGGTGACAGTAGCAGCAGCTGGCTGCTTCATTAGAAATAGATCACAGTAAAAATGAAGAAAATATTACAAGCTGTGACTTCCAAATGCTAAAATAAAAAAAAGTTTATTTAAATACAATTTAGATATATTTAAAATTACATCTCTTCTTGATAAATAATATCAAGTAACACTTTACTGTGTTGAAATAAATGACTATTTGAGAGTTCTAATTCTAAGTAATTCAATAAAAAGAAAAACACTTGTGAGAGTTAGAAACAGCTTCATTTGAAAGAATTATGTTTGAATCTTTAATTACAGCAATTATTATAACAAAAATGCAAATGACTGAGCAAAATATAAGACTTTTAATCATTTCATATTTTTCATCAAATCAAAAACATAATATATGGAAGTAAGTATTGAATGACCAATTGTTTTTTGCAGGTTATATTAAAACCAGAAAATATTTTTACATTTTAAAAGTCTTTGGAGAATGATTTATTGATATAAGTCCCACTAATTAACTTGTAGCTTAGGGGCAGGGTAAAAGGTGGATTCATACTTTTCCCATTTGAGTAAATATAATGAACCTGATTGGAATTAGAACTTGGTTTTCAAATTTCTAACTTTGAACTGTTATCTATTTTACCACCTGTATATCCAAGCTTACTGTATCTGCTATTTGCAAGCAGTCACCCATCTATGTACTGATCAGTTCGAACATTGCTTAACTTCAGTGATCATACAAGACCTGGTATTTCAACATCATATAGCCATAAGCCCATTATATCACCTGCACATCCAAGTTAACAGTACCTGGTATTGTCAAGCAGTCATCCATCTAAGTACTGATCAGGCTTAATTTCAGTGATTGTGTAAGAACTAGTGGTTCAATATCATATGGTCCTAAGTCCTAGAGGTACATAAGTCAGATTTTGTTTAATATTACCTCAACCCCTTTGGATCATTTTACACCCAGTGGATGGTTAAGTATCCACCCCAATCATTTTTCTTTCAATCTGGAGGTTTTACTTTTATTAATATATTGAAATAAATGTATTATACAGAAAATTAGGCAATATAATTGATTCTGACAGTTCACCTTCAGTGACTTTCTCACTAACATGATATGGCTTCCTTGTCTTTTCTGAAAATATTTTCATGGTTTCTGCACTGACAAGCTTCATTTCCTGGTGCCTTGACCACATGAATTTACTCATGCTACTAGACTGACATCAAGGTCTCACCCTTTTACTGTCAAAATAGTCAAATGTAACAGCCACTTCTACTCTAACAATTTCTTTTCTTGCGCTTCCTTTCTATGGAACTAACTTCTGTATACTTACTTCCCTGATAGCTACAATCTCCAAAAGCTCAAATGCAATGTCAATTGCCATCTTCTATCTTCCTAAAATCCATCCATCTCTTATCCATTCTTTAGCATCCTCTGTACCCTGTTTTTTCTCTCACTGTAACCCTCTGCACACCAGTGGTAATCCTGCCTTGCTTGGGGTGAAATGATTAAAAAAGAATAAAATAACTAAATAAATAAAACAAATGATAAAGTGGGAAAAAATTTTGTGTAACACATTTTGTTATCCAGAAGGACTTCATTGGACTAAAGGATGAAATGTGTTACACAGAAATTTTTACACTTTGTCATTCACTTATGTTATTCTGATATATAGAATTTTACATATTGTATTCTACCACAGAAACATAGTTGAAAAGATACTGTAATTTACAAGGTTATGTCTTAAAAACATTCAATAAGATGAATCCTCATGAAAATCCATTCATGGAGTATGAGTATATTTTTTAGGGTACCGCTTCACAAATAATTTTTGATTTTGGACTGAACTAAAAGTATTTGGATATCCTGAACCTAGCAGCATTAATTTCATGAGATCAGTAGCAACAACCAGGGTTATAACTTTAGTTATTTCTGATTTAAATGTGAAGCTTTTAAGCCTGGAGAGGATTGGGCTCAGGCTGTTTTGCCCAGGAAACACTGCTGCTACTACAGTACATGTGGAGCCCCTATGTCCCTAACGGGTTACAATGATCAAGATGATTATGATAAAGTAAAAAAAAAAAAGAAAAAAGATTATTTTCCACTAGCAAGTAAAGATTTTAGCGGAATATATATTTACCTTCTATTTTACGTCATTGATAATGATTGATATGAGTGTGTTGTGCATTGGTTAACAATCAAAAGCAAATACTTTTAACAACATTAAAAATCTGACTTGCAGTAATAAAAAAATCATAAGAGATAGACACTTCTACACAAAAATAATACCCTGTCCAGTAGCAAATGCTGCTGGTAGTGCCAGGGGTGCCAGTAACATCTTAGCCACCGAAACTGTTACTGCCCTTGGTTGGCAGCTGACAAGGGCGGGTTATTGCAAATTGTATGTAGAAAAACATTTTCACAAATTGTATGTAGAAAAACAAATATAAGCTAGAATGCTGTTGCATGACAGCCTTCCACATTTAGTGATGAAATCTGTCAAGTTATGGAGATCTATTCTATGAATTTAGAACATTTTCTATTGACTTTTGATCACCTATCTAGATACTTACCAGGCTTGATCTTGCTTAACTTTGGTGAACATGGTGGTAAGTCATTTCATGTTAAATTTATAAAGAATTTCTTTCTTATTCCTTATTTCATCAAGTGTGGGTGTGTGTGAGAATGTCAATAACTATTAGGCTGAGTCATAAATAATTTACATTCTTGTTAATCAACTTTAAAATACTACAAATGGTGCACAATAATTTATGACTTATCTAATGAGAGGGTTCTGAAAACTTCAGCATAACTAAGAAAACTCTCAAAAAAAAAAAAATTTCTGAATCAAGTTCAGTCAAGAACTTTTCAGCACATTGTTATATTTGTAAATTTATGAAATGGTTCTAAGAGTAAATAAGATAGTCCAATATATATTTTTGAAGGTTGATCACAAAATAAATTTTTGAAATTGGTAACATAAAAGATGTTGACAGATACAAAAACATTGAAAACAACATGAAATTTAAGTCCATGCAGATGTGGAAAAACAAGTTTTAAAATGTGACAATTATAAAGAAACAAAAAATAATGTAAACCAAACCAATGCACATGGTTAGTAAAGAAACCAACTGCAAAATGGCCTTCAGAAAAAATTGTTTTGTAGATCAGATCATTTCAAAGTGAGAATCAATATTTAACAGATCCAGTTCTGTAAATAAAATCTTAGAAAAGATATTTATTCTAATCTATATCATTCTAGTGATTTTCAATCACCAAATTTAAACAATGTCAAACCCAGTCAGTATTTAGTTGGGGGACTGCTTGAGAACACTAAATACTCAAAGTGACTAATCTGCATTTTTTCTGTTTTAACTAATCAAAAAAGGGGTTGACAATCCATAAAAAAATAAAATCAATCTAGTGAGTTTATTCATATGTAAATGATATTCTTTACTGAGGATGCATTAACAAACAAAAAAAGAATCAAATAACACAATTACCAACAAGAAATTTAAGGAACAGAAGCAGAAAGAATTCAGAGCACAATCTGTATTAATGACAAAATTTTGGTATCATTTTTTTAAATATTAAAATTTTATGAAACAAGTAAATTACTTCCATCTTGAATGTACACACAAATACAGGGTGCTAAATAATGATTTTTATATTGTTTGACAATGTCTTATCATTGCATTTGTTATTTTATGGATATTTTGTTTCACTGAAGAAATACAATACTGGCCATAATTATTAGGCCACCCCAGTTTTTTTTAAAGAAATGATGTACTTCATAATATTTTTAGTATTTATTGCCAAATGAAAATAGAATGGTCCTTTTGTTATTATTACTTTGCAAAATTTTACAAGGCAAGGAAGCAAAGATGAACTTGTCCGAATCACCCTAAATTTTCTTCATTCTTTCATTGATGAAACTGCAATATAGGTAATTATTAAATATTTATAAATTCATTTGATGCACATGTTATTGTGCAATATTAACTTTACAATATATTCACTTGGCAATAAATACTAAAAAATAGTATGAAATACATCATTTTTTAAAACACTGGAATGTCCTAATAATTATGGCTGGTAGTGTACAGAGATTGAATTTTTTAAAGTTCTAATAGATAAGATGTGCTTCCATTGAAATAAAATATAGTGTTCACATTGTACACAAGTAATTAGACTTTGATCAAACATCAAATTTTTAAAATGTTTCTACAAAATTAAATGCAAAACAGGATACATACATAAAAAGTTATTTTATATAATGTCATTAAACTAAAGTTATATGCAGTCAATCGACTACTCAGTTTTTCTAAGAACTAAGAAGCTTTCTAAGGAATGGATTGTTAATTTTATGCCTCCAAAACCAAATGGCTTTCAATTGTCTGACAGAACCCTAACCCTGCCTTCTAATAGCATGGCTGACAGTAGCCTCTAGAAGAATGACTCACTGTGCCTTCTCTGGCTAATATGAAGTGTAAAGAATATATTGAGTCAGCTGCTAGGAAAGTTGGTTCAGTGTGTACTAGACAATTTTTCTGGCCAGAATCTATCTTACATATTTATAAATCTACTATTCATCCTTGCTTTCAATATTGCCGCTGCATTAGGTATAGTGCTTCTGCTATGTATTTAGATATTCTTGATAAGAATATGCAATGTTATTGGTCCTGACCAAGCATCTTAGATTTAGTAATTTTCATACATTTTAGCATCTCTGTGCCTTTTCTATAAATACTTGTAATTTTTCTGATGAACTTACTTCTGTGAATTTAAGTGTACTACTAGATTGGTGGCAAGGTCTCATAATTTTACAGTTGAAATGGGTAAATGCAACTGTAAGTTCTATCCTAACAATTTCTTCTATCACATTGCTGGAACTCTCTTCTAGTCTCTTGCTTCCCAGTCAACTTTGATCTTCAGATATTTAAATGCAATGCCAATCATTATCTCTGTATTCTTAATTCCTTTTGTTGTTCTCTTTATAGTATTTTTTCTCACTCAGTAACCCCATGTATCTTAGTGATTTTATTGCCTTGCTTAGCATGAAATTATATATATATATATATATATATATATATATATATATATAAACCTGGTAATATATTTTGTTTAAACAGTGTTCATGTCATTATTTTGCACCCAAAACAGAATCATTTTTGGGGGGGGGGGCCGAATATAATCACAAAGATGGAGTTCACTTTGAAGTAGAAGATAAATTTGAATATTATAAACATTTCAATGAAAAGAGACTGAATGGGTTACATGCCAGTTTAAAAAATATATATAGAAACCAATATTCAGTGCCTGAATAAAAAAAAAAGAAAAAAAAAGATGCCCTGCCCCTACTAACGGTTGGTCCAATTTATGGTATCAATTTATGGTATGAGACAGCCCAGACATATTGCTACAGAAAATATAGGAAACAGCAAGTTTTAAGTCTAATAGAACAAATTAAAAAACAAAGGATTTAAAAAATAAATTAATAAACAACTAATTACTATGACTAACATAGAACCAGCAAAAGCTAAAACTCTTTTCTAAGTCTACATTAGATCTTCAAATTTAATTAAGAATTTTTAAAAATTACCTGAAAAAAAAAAAAAAAAAAGAAACATCCAAAATATGTGTTAATTTAATTACAATTATATAATTTCATAACTTTTAATTATTATTAATATTTTGTTATACATCTGAAGTGAAGGCACAGTGAAAGCATTGTTATAATCATCTTCAAAATTAAAAAAAATTTCAACAAGTTTTATATTGTTCATAGAAAATAAATATGAAAAACAGCCAACCAATTTTTTTCATAGAAAAACTGAAATGAGATTATAATTATCATAAGTCCTTTTCTAGTATTTTGAATAGGATTAGAGGCTTATCCCTTGTTTCCTGTTTAGGATTGGGGTTCTGGTTTCTGGTTTCTTCTAAAGTCTACTTCAACTTTATACTAACATCTTAACTTAAAACTCTGAACTTTTATTTACTATTTATTTGTATTTCTTTCCTCAACAGGAGTAGATAGGGTCTATCATGTGGTACACACTTCTCTGTGGTCTTTTGAGTATGAGTAGAAGTTTATCCTTTGTTTACTGTTTAGGACTGGGATTCCAGTTAATTCTAAAGTTTACTTCAATTCTATACTTCTAATGTCTCTGACTGAACTCTGAAATTTTATTTACTAATTATTTATTTTTATTTTTTTATAGGAGTAGATATGTTCACCTATCGTCTTGTTCACACTCCTCCCCAGTCTTTTGAACAGGAGTAGAGTTTACTGTTTGAGATTGAGTTTTTTGTTCATTCTAAAGTCTACTTCAATTCTATACTTCTAACATCTCTGACTGAGCACTGAAATTTTATTTACTAATTATTAACTAATTTTCATATACATGGTGGAAAGTACTTTCTGGTACTAAAAGTCTCAAATATAAAGATTAAAATATATATAAAAATAGAACAATTTAGAAAGAAAACTTTCATACATAAACAGAAGTTATAATGAACATCCTATATAACATTTAGTCATATCAAAATGAATATCTTCATAAAAGTAGGCATTGTTATAGAGATGTGCATGTTTGTCTTCAAAATAAAGCACCAAATTATTAAAATAAATAAAACTCTTTGTGGAAAATAGGTTTAGTGTTTAAGGTAAGAATTTATACAATCAAAAATATTCTCTCCATTCTTGTATAAATGGTGTAGCTATAAAAGAAACTGTTCGAACTTTATGACTAATTACAAGAACTATGGAATAAGTGTAGAGGCTATTAAAATATGATCGTTCCCAATCAACAAAGTGACAGCACTTCACCAAACAACCGAAAATGTTCCCAGAAGAGAAATTTAAACAAGAAATATTGCTTAATATTTAAATCCACTTTGGCAGGAAGAGAAATAAGCTACTGCCACTGCTTGAAACATTTTTTTTTTTTTTAATCATCTCACCCCAAGCAAGGCATTCCACTGCCACTATTGCGCATGGGGCTACATAGGGGAAGGTAAAGAGAAGGAATGGTTAGACATAGGGAATGTCAGGAGGAAGGTGACAGATGAATAAGGATAGCGAGGATGAGGGTTGGGAAGAGTGCTTGATAGAATGGGAGCAGGTTAGTGTGTTAGGAGGTGTCTATTGACCTTACATTTAAACTCCTGGAGATTGTAGCCGTCGGGGAAGCAATCGTTTGGAAGAGAATTCCACAGTCAGGAAGTGCGAGGAAAGAAACTGTTGGAGTAGAAGTTACGGCTGCATTTTATCGGTTTCACTGTAAAAGTGTGGGATCTAGTTGCTAATCTAGTATCTCGTTCAAATTCATATTTAGGGGGCACTAGTGATCTAAGTTCATCGGAGCAGAAGCCATGAAAGTATTTGTAGAAGAGACACAGGGAAGCCACGTTGTGCCGGTGGGAGAGAGATTGCAGGTGGTCTGCCAAGTCGGTATCTATCACATTACAGACCCTCCTCTGAACCTTATCGAGAAGCCCACCACACCAAGTGGCTGAAGAACGCTGTCACTGACCCTGCTGGTGTCCACACCATGAACTTTTCAATCACCCAATCCCTTACGCAAGTAGTGGACTTCCCCACACGTTTCTCCGACAACCCTAACGGAAGGGACTCACTTCTAGACCTCTGCTTCACTTCCATCCCAGACTCTTGCATTACCAGACAACACTGCCCACTTGGAAACTCTGACCACACTGTAGTGTCCGTCAATATTTCACTCCACTCCCGCCCGACCCATGAAACATATCCATTAAACAGAGAAGTAGGAGTGTAATTCATTAGCCAAGGATAGAGAGTTCAATCATAGGTAGGACTATATGAGTCAGCATAGTTAACAGAAGCAATGAATCAATTTAAAACTAAATTTAAGCAATCATTAAGGTTTACTCTGCAAAATTGAGATATATAAAGACATTCATATTTGTTGGGAGTCAGATTTACCTAAAAAATATAAATGTTCAGAGAATCTGTAGTAGAAATTAAAGATGCTCTTTATCAAGATAAAATAAGGAAGCAGTACTACAAAATTTTACTGACTTTCAATATATAAAGACTACTGCTAAAAATATTAAGAAAGTGATACTATATCAACATATTACTGATCTTACATTTTTGTACATATTTTAAGTTAATTATATAAAACCTTATTTGAGATTTTTATATAAAAGCTTTACTTTCATTACAAGATATTAAAAATTAGGTTTTATATAATAATCAATGTTGAATGGTTTGTAGAAACAACCAGAGTTGCTAAGTTTATGCAAAATTAGTTTAATAGTTGAAGAACAGGTTTTTCTATTTCCAATACTAGATTTATGTTTTACTCAATTTATTTTTGAATCATTCATGAAACCATTTCCAAAATGTGGATAAAATGGCATTTATCCTTTCTTCTTTAAAATTGAAGCAATCACACATTACTTTACAGGACAGTTTAGTTCAAAAGATAGCAAAATCTTAAACCCAAGCAGTTTGAGGAAGTATCTCAAGTAACAGTTCTCCATATTACTAAGGACGTTTAATTTTAATTGAAGACGAAACAAAGTTCCTTATCAGGTAGTAAATCTTCAGAATAGTGTTTATATATGAGAGTGAAGGACTATGACAATTATCTTTTCTTTCATAACACACACAAAAAAAGATACCAGTGCATACTTGATGCAAAAAAAAAAAAAAAAAAAAAATCTATCTTCACATGGTTCTACTCCTATAAGCAGAAAATAGCATTTAATCACTCAAGTGTTTGCTCCTAAAAAATCAGATTCACTGAGAGGATTTTATGTATGGCTGTTAGTGTGTTAACAGAATTTTTGTTTCTTAAAATTATACTAAGAGATAAAATAATAAGTGGATAATTTGGATTTATTTTGACAAGCATATAAAATGTGTCTGTTTCGTCAGACTCAAAAAATCAAATAATAAAATTTAATTTAACAATTTAAACATAACTATTTGATTTTTCAAGTCTGACAAGATAGATGTGTTTATACGTCTGTTGAAATAAATCCAGATTTATAACCTTTTAATTATGTGTTGAGTTTTCTTTTATGTATATCATATTGCTCTGGATAATATCCATTGAGTCGCCAAGATAATTGCACAACTTGACCCACACAAAGCGAGCGGCGATGACGGAATCCCAGTCATAGTACTGAAGAAATGTGCTCCCAGAACTCTCCTCTGTCCTCTCTAAACTCTATAACCTCTGCCTATCTGCTTCCTGCTTTCCTGCCTGTTGGAAGTCCTCCTGCGTAGTTCCTATATTTAAGAATTCTGGCGAACCCTCAGACCCCGCCAATTACCGTCCTATTAGTCTCCTTCCAATCTTTGGCAAAGTTTTCGAAGCCATTATCAACGCTGAGGTGATTCAGCATCTTATGGCCAACGGGCTACTCTCTGACAAACAGTATGGGTTTCGCTTCACCAGGTCTACTGCTGATATGCTAACGACCATTACCGAGTACATATACCAGGCACTCGACAAGAATGGTGAAGGCCGAACCGTTGCCTTGGATATCTCCAAAGCATTCGACAGGGTCTGGCATGCTGGCCTCTTGTGCAAACTGCGGAGCTATGGGATAACTGGACATCTGTTTGACCTCATCCAGTCTTTCCTCTCTAACCGCACATTGAAGGTGGTATTAAATGGGCATGCCTCCCAAAACTACCATACAAACGCGGGCGTCCCTCAAGGTTCCATCCTAGGTCCCACGCTCTTTCTGATCTACATTAACGATCTCCCCGACACCATCAGATCCCAAGTTGGCATGTATGCAGACGACACAACAATCTACTCTCGCATCGATCAGAAACCAGGTCGGGACGACAAAGTGAACCTCGCTGCCGTACTTGAAAGGGACCTCCAATCTGTAGTGGCCTGGGGTAGGAAATGGTTGGTAAATTTCAATGCCTCTAAAACAAAGCTGTTATCAACTAATCACCATAGACAATCACATCTACCTCCCATTAGCATGGGACAGGCTAGCCTCCCAGAGAGTAAAATACTACGCTTCCTTGGCCTTACACTCTCGGCGGACCTCAAATGGAATGACTATATTGAATCCATTGCCAAATCTGCTGCTATGAAAGTGGGCTCCCTGTGCAGGGCCCGGAAATTTTTCCCACCTGAATCTATTCTGCACATATACAAATCTACCATCCGCCCATGTATTGAATATTGCTGCCATATCTGGTCGGGTGCCCCTGCTGCTCTCCTTGGGCTTCTTGACAAAATACAAAGGAGGATCTGTAACGTGGTTGATACTGACTTGGCAGACCGGCTGCAGCCGTTCTCTCACCGGCGTGATGTGGCTTCCCTGTGCCTCTTCTACAAGTACTTTTATGGCTTCTGCTCCGATGAGCTTAGATCACTGGTGCCACCTAAGCAGGAATTTACACGAGATACTAGATTAGCAACTAGGTCCCACCCTTTTACAGTTAAACAAATAAGATGTAACCGTAAATTCTACTCCAACAGCTTCTTTTCTCGCGCTTCCCGCCTGTGGAACTCCCTTCCACAAGTCTGCTTTCCCGACAGTTACAATCTCCAGGTGTTTAAATGTAGGGTCAATAGACACCTCCTATCACACTAACTCCCAACTATTCTCAGAACACTCTCATCTACCCAACCCTCATTCTCAGTATCCTTACCCGCCTATCACCCACCCTCTGACATTTCCTATATTTAATCAGCCTTTCTCCACTCTACGTAGCCCCCTGCGCAGTAGTGGCAGTGACATGCCTTGCTCGGGGTGAAACGCTTATAAAAAAAAAAAAAAAAAAAAAGAAGCTTTTATCTGTTTAGTATTTTATATTAATTAGATAAATTTTTTTGATTATTCTCTCCCTTTTTACGGATTTGATATTATTCCCCCCCCCTCTCTCTCTCTATATATTATCCTTCTTGTCATTTATCCCTTTATTTTATTACATGCTGTCCCATTTTCAAAGATCTTAGTGATTGTTGCCATTCTCTATATCAAGTTTTCATTATTTGACCAAATACAACATTATAATCAAAGTTGAATAAAAAAAAAAATTATAAATTTTATAATAAAATACTGAATGTAACAAAATAAGAGATACACCTAGTTTATGATAAAGCAAATTATGTTTTTTCCAATATTTTTTCAAGTTTTTCACACAGGATCAAGATCCAATCAAACATTAATAAAGAATGATGTTATTGAAGACTCTTAAACACTGACCTTCAAGTATAACCATAACAATTTAAAAAGCTATTTTCTTTATTTCAACTCGGGTTCAACAGAAAACATAAAATGAAAAATTATTGTCTTTACTTTTTATTTAAACAAATCATGTAATTCATATTTAAAAAAAAAAAAAATGGAAATTAGATAAACATCAAACATAATTACATTAATAGACTGAGTGATATTGCCTTGAAATTTACTCAAAAGTTATAAATTTTCATGCATTTCTATTGACTAAATTTCATTTTCATGCATTTCTATTGACTACATACTTATTTGGTAAGTTATGGATATGATATATTTAGTAAACATTTTTTTCTCTTTTTGTAATATTACATACTAATAACATGAGAATTTTACAAAAATTTAGTTGAAAATTCAAATAAAATTAGGAATGTTGATAAAAATGTTTTCGTGTGATACATTTCATTCTTTAAAATTTCATAAACTCGGCACACAAAAACCTTTTCCATTTTGTCATAGTTTTCAATAAAATTCTTCTTGATATATAACAATGTATATACCATTCTCCCATAAAGAAAATCTTATCAAATTAACTATTTTTCAGTAGCCAACTACAAAGAACCGTAACTCTGACAAGAATGTCACTATTTTTCCTTTAGAGTGACTTCCCTTTGAAAATGGTTTATCTTTCAGAAACCAATTTTGCAACAAGCAATATTATTTAATTTATATAAATCTTATTTCAAATTAAATTTTGGTTAATGCCTGGGAAGATTTACAAACGATTGCACTTATAATTTTAAAAAGCAAACATGAAAAACAAATGCAGACAAACAAAACAGCAAATTACATGTAAAAACAATCAACAATGAAAAATATATTTATCATAGCAGCTATTCTGTGAAAGACTGGTATAAACACAATGATACTTTTGTTAATATTGTAAACATTTTCAAATTAGTTATTAATTAAGAAAAAAAATTTTAACACATAATATGACAATTGTGCTTAGTTTTTAAGATGGTGTTTCAGAACAAATTTCGGAAATACCAATCCTGATTATTTTTATTTCACTAGGATAAGGTTTTGAATTCACACATCACTCAATAAATTCTTCACCTAGCTAATAAAATAACTTTTAGGCAAAATTCGACTTTATTCATCAACTAAGTCTCTTTCTAGGGTGATACACTGATTCCAATGCTTCTCTAACATTTTGATGCCTTTTTTTTATAGAAAAGTTAGTCTTTGGCCTCAAAATACACCTCAGTTTCTGATATCACTTTTTCATTAGAGCCAAATCTCATTTCCTATAGCATTCTTTTGAGGTCTGCAAACAACTAGTCACTGGGGGCAAGACCTTGAGAATAGGGTGGATGCCAAAGCAATTTGAAGGGCAATTCATGTAGTGTTGCCATCGTTGCAATCAACTTGTGACATTGTCTTGGTTGAAGATCACTTTTTTCTTTTGCATTTGTGCTCGTTTTTTGGCAATTTCTTCCTTCATACGCACCAATAATGTAATATAATATTTGCTATTGATGGTCCTTCCTTTCTCTAAGTTAACTGATAAATAAAATACCTTGCACATCACAAAATACGAAGACCAAAATCTTACTTGCATCTGGTCGCTTTGGACAGCTTTCACCTGTTGCTGTCCACTCAGCTGACTGCCGATTTGACTCTAGAGTGAAATGGTGGATCCATGTTTCATTCATTGTCATATATTTATACAAAAACTCCTTGTTGTGTTGAAACAGTTGCAACCAACACTCTGAATTGTCAATGCATTATTGTTTTTGATTGACTGTGATCAAACGTGGCACCCACTTTGAACACAGCATTCTCATTGACAAATGTTTGTGCAAAATAGTAAACACACTGCTTTCTGATAGGTTCAACTCCTCTGCTACCTCATGCAACTTTGATTTACAATTGACCAAAATGAGTTTGTGGATTTTTTGGTGTTTTCTTGGACAACTGCCAATTGTGGGTGACCTGAATTTTCAGCATCATTTATATCTGTACTACCCGTTTAAAGTCAGCATACTACCTCTTAACCATTGTTTCCGATGGAGCAGAGTCTGAATAACACTTATCAAACCATTGCTTTGTTTGAACAATATTTATTACATCAGAAAGCAATGATTTATCAACACACAAAATTCAGATTTTTTTCATTGTTTTAGAATTTGCAACAGTCGCTTCATTTAAATAAATGTAATTTGTCAACTAATAATCCGATTGGGCCCAAATTTTTTCACGTGCTATTAGAAGGTAAAAAACTTCATAAAAGTCATATGAATATTTTTTTTAGTGGCACCATCTATGTGTCAGGCCCAGGACTTACTAAGTGATGTGTTATGAAATTGCCTTATTTATGAAAAGGTAAGGATTAAATCTGTAACTAGGATTGTTTAACTAGTAAAAAATTTCAACTCATCCAAATTTATTGATTTAAACAAGTATAAGAGAGTGGATCAATAAGTTTGTAGCCTTATATATAATTGTTAGTAAAATTCTAACCGGGAATTTTCATGGTATAATCAATCTATGTGATTAATGAATAAATGTTGGCTTAAGTGACGGATGTGCGTTGTGGTGCAGTGGATGTCGGCTCGGAAAGAGAAATCGGTGAGCCGAGTTCGAATTCCAGTTGAATGCCCTGCAGTCACTTGCGCGCTGGTACCCTTGGGAAAGGTATTAATCCGTCCTTTCCCTCCAGTTATGGGTTAAATAACAGGGTAGGACTTGGGACCCTACCCTTAAACAAATCCCAATGAGACTTGCTCCGTCAGGGAGGAAGCCGGCTCAACCCGACGAGGGTGAATGCGGCATACATACATACATAAGTGCACTGACAAGAAAGAAGAATATGTTGAGAAATAATTATGTAAAATAATATTTTTTCATTACAAGGCTTTGGATTCAATGATGTATTTGAAAAATCTGTATGCATAAAATATGCTGTATATATTTTATAAAGTACTCCAAGTATAGACCAATGACAGACTATAAATAGTAAATGTTATTCTGTTCCAGGTAAGTGAAATTATTCACAAATGTTGCCTTATAAATAACAGAAAATGTTGTCATTTCAAACAATAGAAATAAAAGTGCCAAAAAAATCAGTATCTATTAAAAATGTCAAATTTTGTTAAGAGCTAGAAACCATCAATAATTGACCAATCAGATTTACTTTTCTTGTAGTGCATAGGGATGCACCCACATGTGATGCTGCTGAATATTCAATAGCAAATGAATTTTGAGGAATAGAAGGCTAGCTTTTCATCTAAGATGTATTGCTTTAGAGAGTTAAGGGCCTTCAAATGACTTCCTATTTATCTAAAGCTGAGGGTTAAATGAATACATGCTTTTCCCAAGAGAATTAATACAAAGTGTTAACACTGGGGTTTGAACTTCATTTCCTGATCCCATTCTCTGCAGTGTTAACCAGTAGGCTACCAACACAGCCCACATCAAAAATTTATAAGGAAGAGATATTTATCATTAAAAGCATAAATTTACAAAATGTTCTGATTAATCAAATTAACATTAACTAAAATTTCAACAATGAGAAAAATAAACATAAATAGGAAAAAAGTAAACAATTAGAAAAGAAAGTGATGTAAATTTGCTTGGTTCCTACAGCATTTTACTTACTTTTCTGACTGGAGATTTGCAACTCACCCAAAAACTGGAAGCTGTTATGGACTTGTGCTGCAGCCAACCCTCGGAATGGACAGCCAGAAAATCTAGTGGTTTGTGGTTGGTTAAAGGAAGGGGAAAACTGAGGACAGCAAGGTGAGGAAAGATCTCTGGCCAAATACAATGGGTGGACCAAGATGGGAAGGATAGAAAGGGAGAGAGAGAGATAGAAAGTGGACAGGCACAACAAGGGCAATGACAAATTACCAACTACAACATCCACACTTAACATTCTCAGTTGACTATAAAATAAACTACAAAATCTGTCCTTTTAAAAATACTTTACCACAACACAATTGATATGCAGATTTTGGATTTCATAACAATAATACCATGCTTTCTATAGGTATAAACATTTCCCATATAGCAACTTTCTCCACAAACTTTCTTTTTAAAAATAAAACACAATAGCTTCAGACATAAAAAAAAGCACTGGATTACAAAAGGAAAAAAGTAAATGAAAAAAAAAAAAACCTGTCAAATTGAAATAATGTTTTCTAGTAAACTGTCATCCATTTAGGTCATACACTGCTAAATGCTTTTTTTTTTATTTGTTTTGCATGGACTATTTTTGTATTGACAAAAACATAATGATAACAATATAGATGAATAACAATTTTATCCTGACCAAATTTATACTTCTTTGTAAACCTGTGGACGGATATAATCTCTTTTCATATGTTAAAAGACTGAGAAGTCCTAAATTCCAGTAATAATTAAACTTAAAAAATATATATAGAAAAGACAAGACCACCTGGACTATAATGTATCAAACAGATAGAAACATCTCAAACAACACTCTACGTAACATTATTCAAATATATAAAAACTCCAAACAATCTTATATTAAAGAGTAAACATGAAAATAAATGTACTATCATTATTCAAGCATTACCACTGCATGATGAATAATTTTTATGTGATCATTGTCAGATGATTTACACATGTTTATTTTGTCTAAAAATTGTCTTCATGCATAACTATATTAGCATTTATTAAAATAAAAAAATGTCTGCATAACATGAATACTGAGTACAATTTCACAAAAATTAAAGAAAATTTATTATCGAAAAGCCAAGTAAAGAAGACTCTCCTCATGACCTTTTAATCTGTTATCATTTCAAATGTAAAGATTGCATGTAGCAAGATGATGAAATTTATTACAAAACAGTTCATATCATTCCTAAGACTTTATTACAGCAGATTTATGATAAAAGTTAAGAATTTTGTCAGACTTGAGTTAGAATCAGCCATAAAATTAGATGGTAGGATATGATAAAACACAGAAAATTAACTCTTATCATAATAATAATAATGGACACTTTCAGTCTTTGGCAGATGCAAATCCAGTAGCTCAGTTCTTAGAATCAATCAGTTAAACTACCATTTATATGATTTGATTTTAGTGGTGAAGGCTTCTGTAGAACCACCACACTTTTTAGAACTGAATGCGCAGTTTGCCACAAGGTCTCCAAACAACTCTCCTCAGTCTGCTCTACTATTTAACCCATAGTTAGGAGATGAAGAGATGGATCCATACCTTTCCCAAATGTATGTGTGTATCTTCATGTAACAAATTCACTAAGATTTCAAATTTTCCACTCCAAGCCACTATCGATTATACCACCTGCACATCCATAATATTCTGTCTTAAATATCAGGAAAGTTTAAACAATTATAGAATAATAGCCAAATGGTTGAGAGTTCTTATATGAAGCCATGAAGTGCAGAGTTTAATATCTAGTTTGATGAGCTGAGGATATGTTACTCATTATAATTTGCTTTAGGAGAAACAATGCAAAAAGACATAATGACCAAAATATTGGCAAATAAAGCCAATAAAATTATTTCATAACCATTAGTATTCCTTTGTATTAAAACCTTTAGAAAAAATATAAATCTAAACTTCTGTAGGATCTGTTATAGAGATGACTCTCTAGAAGGTTGTAGTCCTAATGAAGACCAATGAGAAACAACAAAACCACTTAGATTCAAATGCTAGGAAAAAAATTTTCAAAAATAATGAGATTGCTTTATTGGCTAAAATGATTTGTAAAGAAATATCAGTTAAGCAAATTGTAAGCCTTAAATCAACTGACACCGTTACAAGATTCCATTATGATCCAAACCTTTCAATGACTCCTTGCTATATTCCCACTTGATTATTTCACTCTGTATTTTAAGTTTTCAGGGAGATTTCAAATAATAAAAAAAAACGAATTGTTATAGGAAAATAAAAGGGTCAGATCCTTAGTATTTGTCTATATTTCTGAGATGAGGTAGTATTTACATTATTCGGACTATTGTTCTCATTTTTGTTGCCATTTGTACAACGTTTCGGCTGTTGTATGCTCTGGCCTTCTTCAGGTGCTAAAAATTTCAAACTGAACCCTTTATTACAAATAAAAGGTAATAAAATAAAGGGTTTTAATAAAAGGTTCAGTTCGAAATTCCTAGCACCTGAAGAAAGCTGGAGTGTACAATGGCCGAAACATCATATAAATGGTAACAAAGATGAGGACAATAGTTTGAATAATGTAAATACTATAAAAGGGTCAGAATTAAAACACTAACAAAAATTCTTTTTCTATTTTTATGCACTCATCATTAAGAAAACCTGCTCAAAAAAAGAAGAAGCAGAGTTTTATGGGGAAAAAAACTTGGTGTGCAGAATTAATTTGTTCTTTAATAATAAAAAATGATTATAAGTTAACAGCCCTTGATTGTTATATGTATTATATCTATGCTAACATTTTCTTTTCTTGCATTTGTGGAAATCCTTTCTGGTTCTATGCTTTCTAGCTAATATTAATCTGCAAAAATTTAAATGCAGTGTCAATTGCTATCTACTGTCCTCCTGATTACTCTTTCCACTCATTAATGTTTCTGTTCCTTCTGTTTCACACTTGCAACCCCTTGTGTCTTAGTGGCTTTACTGACTTGCATGGGGTGTTACTGATAAAAAAAAAAATTATATATATATACTTCAAGGCACTGACTAAATGCTAAATAATTTCTCATTTAATTAGGATATGTGTATAATCTGAATAATATTTACTTTAAATGCTAATCCCAATATCTTAATAAACATTTTAAAATTGTTGAAGTTATCAACTTGTACACACAAAAATATTAAAAATAAATCTTTTTTTCTGAGATGTTCTTTGTGAATGTTATTTCTTGTCATTGTCCTTACCTGTGTCTGCTAATATTCTTTTTTTTTAATGAAAACTGTTGATTCTACAGTGAATTCAGAAAAAAAAAAAAAACTTTCTTCATGTTCATTTTGTTTTCAGTGTCATGGTACTTACCAAACCATCCCTGCTGATCACCGTTTACTTCAATAGCCAGCCCAAAATCCGCTAACTTGACAGCAGCTCCCTTTGCTTTGCTAGCAAGCAGCAGGTTCTCCGGCTATTACAACATACAGGAAATGGGAGGGGTAACAGGATTTGGGAGAGGATAGGGCAAAGGAGGGTGCAGGGGGAGGGGAAAAAAGAAGAAAAGAAAGAAGGCATGACCATTAGAAAATTAGAAAAATAAAGCAACAATGAAACAACAAAAAAAATTTTATCTAATTAAACAGCTTACAGCAAATCTACTGCTTATAATTAACTCTACATCATCAGGATACAATATATTCCAAGCATGCTAAAAGTACATTGATTAAACCAATTTTTCTAAGTGGTTTTGGTACATATCAGTTGTATTGCTTTTCTAAACATTATCATGAGAAGTGGATAATTTTTTTAAAAATAATTTATTTGGTAAAGTTTCACAGTTAGAAATGGGCAATAAGGTATAATATTTGTTTAGAGATTTCACTTTCACATACACAA
The DNA here is from genome assembly GCA_037127315.1 of Ascarosepion bandense. NCBI lineage: Eukaryota > Metazoa > Mollusca > Cephalopoda > Sepiida > Sepiidae > Ascarosepion > Ascarosepion bandense. The sequence goes on from JBBBDQ010030018.1 coordinate 238,091, forward strand.
AAAAATCTGTGACAAGTGAATGTAAGAGTCATAAAATTAACAAGAACGGCTTTCAATAGTTTTTATTAAAGAATTGATTAGATAAGAATTCAAAATGAAATGTTTGACATTTAAAATAAATTTATCCATTAAAACAGCTATGCAGAATTCGTCTATCAAATAAAACCAGGTAACTGTTTGCAAATCTGAATCTAAAATGAGAGCCTTGTTTATATTTGGGTATATATATGTGTGTGTGTGTGTGTGTGTGTGTGTGTATAACACTATAACTGTTTTATGCGGATTGATTCATGGATTCAGTTTGTATAGCTTATCAACCCTTTGCAGGTTATTTAAAGCCACAAAATATTTTTAGATTCTAAAATAATTGTTTTTTTTAAGATAATGATTTAGAGATACAAGTTTTACTAATTAACCCATATCTGGGAGAGGAGTTGGAATCAACTTTCTCAATGATATTTTCATGTGAGTATAATGAATTCAACAGAAAATTAAATTTGATTCTTCAATTTTCAATTTCAAGTCGTTATCATTATGCCACTCACATATCCAAGCTTACAACACTTGGTTTCTCAAGCAGTTACCAACATAGGTACTGAAGAGGCTTGACGTTGCTTAACTTTGGTGATTGTATGAGAACCGGTATATTAATATGATAAAGCTGTAAACCTTCTTTAATTTGAGCAAAATCAAACACCATTAATCAGTTTCTTTAATTCTCCTCTGTTGATATGGTATAAGAATTGGATTTACTGTTTTTCAATTCTTTTCAGACTGACATTGTAACTACCATTCAGAAATAATGATTTTGATTCCTACTATCAGATGCTATAAGAGCTAACTTATATTGGTGATCCATGCTATTATAATTGACTGTGTCACTTATCTACCATTGATCATTACATATGGGTGTTGTGATACATGTCAATTTTTTTTTATTAATTTTTTTTTTCATTTTTCATTTTATTTAAAAAATTTTCCTTTTATTTTTAATATATCATTTTGTAATTTTATTTTTCTAAATACATTTTATTAAAACACTTTTTAATTTAATTTTTTTATGAATTTTACTTTTTTTTACAAATACAATTCAATATTAGTTGTCACAACTACTAGCAACCACAGTATTCAGCTAACTAGAATTGATTGAGCTATACTGTTGTAGTAGACTATATCACTTATTGGATATAAAATTACTGCATATGAAGATAATATATCAGTTTGTTGATGTTTGCCTATCTATTCAACTGGAGAGTTATTGATCTTCTAGATTTTTTTTTTTTTTTTTTTTTGTCACTAGGTTTGCTCCTTTAGGTGACTAGGGTTTTTTTTGGCTCCCATCTGTTGAGCTGTAGTAGTAGGTTAGACATTTTCTTAACTCTTATAATACAATGCATATAGTAAAAAATATATTCTCACATATTTAGAATTATTTAACAATTTTAAAAATTATTGGATAATGATCCTATAACAAACATTATTTTTTTGTTGCCTCTTACAAACATCAATTAAAATAAAACAAGATAAGTTAAAGTCCAAGGTAATATCTGTTTTATAGATAAATTCTGAGGGAATTGCATATAGTATTTCCCAACATAAAAAGTGCACATTTTTCTTAAAAAATATCTTCCTAAAATCACTGGACTAGCACTTAAAAATCTCTTTAGACTCCAGAATTAAATATATATGGTCACAATTGATTATGATTACAAAACAATTATATGTCACAATCAATATTGGGGTAAAATGTATGACAAAATAGAAAAAGTTTTCTTGTGACATGTTTTACAAATTTAGTTTGATGAAGTTCTAAAGGACGAAACAGCTCACAAGAAAACTTTTCTACTTTGTCATACATTTTTCCCCCAATATAAAAACATATGAATTATTGAATATTATTAGTTTTTTTCTTTCTTAATAGTCCTTACCAAATTGTAAGTGCATCTTATATGACAGGAAATACAAATCTATAAAGTTGTTTCCAAAATGAATTGACCAAATAGTCATTACTTTGTGCCTTATCTTATCTTTTAATAGAGAAGTATAAATCTTTCAAATGTAGGAACCTAAGCAGTAAATTTGATGATATACATGGGAGGAAGGATTTCCATAGACTGTTTTGATTCAGTACAGGAAAATAGGCTGAAGGGAGCACAAGTCTACATTCCTATGCTGAGAATAACTTCACACAAGACAAAGACATGACAATGACTAGGGTCACCACAATCCTCCAATGTACAGCAAAAGAACAAAAGATGAAAATGAAAACAAAGAACAAAATACAAAAGAATTGTTATTTTGTCAAGTTTAGATACAAATGTAGAATGAGGGTATCAAAAGCAACAGGATTTGGTATTTGTGATAGCAATAATTTTGATATCACAATGTTAATTTCAAATATTCTAAAAAGACAATTCCTGTTATTTGTAAAGAGTTCTTACCTGGGGTTCATGGAAAAATTTTGATCCTTGAGATATTTGAAAATAATTAATTTTTTGGGGGGGGAGGTACAAAGGTAAGGAGGTAAATCTTTGTATTAAAACATAGGATAATTGTAAATGGTTGAAACCAACTTTTTGGATAAAGAAGCAATATCCGGAATATTAAGGTCTCTTAAACTATAATGAAGAAATTTGAATAATCATTAATAAAATATTATTTAAACAATTGGGTCTTTTGTTTTTATTCAAAGAAAAAATTTATATTTAGTAAAAATGAAAAATATGTAAGTAAAATGAAGATGAAAATGTAAAATGAAAATGAAAATAAAAAATGAAAAATGTAAAATGAAATGAATGAAAATGAAAAATGTAAAATGAAATGAATGAAAATGAAAAATGTAAAATGAAATGAATGAAAATGAAAAATGTAAAATGAAATGAATGAAAATGTAAAATGAAAAATATGTAAGTTGAATATCATGACACTCCTAGATTAAATGTTTTACAATTGTGTAAAATACTTTGTAAAGATAGCATTGATTTTCTGTTAACTGAAAAGAAGGCTTTGAGAGAAAAAGAAAAGACAAACTATAAACACATGCTGATATCTGTCTATATTTCTAAGATGGGGGCGGGCATTGTAATTATTTACACCATTTACATTGTTTGGACTGTTCTTCATAGTCACATTCAAAACATTTTGGCCATTGTATGCTTTGGTTTGAAATTCTAATCACCTGAAGAAGGTTGGATCATACAATGGCTGAAACGTGAATATGAAAACAAAGATAACAACAATCTGCTCAATGTAAATAGTGTAAATAACACACATTGGTGTTAGTGAAGTATTTCAGTTCCGGAACAAGTATTTCAATGATATTTATGTAACACCTTTTCTCGTCAAATAAATTATAAGACAAAGTCCATATAAATATATTCAAAGTAAATTCATTATTTAACCATCAATTAGGAAAAGTTTGGTATTGCAATGATAATTAGATAGATCATTGCTCAGAAATATAAAATGCAGTATCATTTTTATATAAAAATTGACAAAAATTTGAAATGATGACATAATAGCTATTTTATATTAAAGAGTACATGATTTCAATGAATTCCACTGGTTTATAGACTAAAAATATCTTTCTCTTCAATAATTTTGTGTGTGAACTCAAAATATTATTCCAGTTCAAAGCATTTTTCAGCTGATGTGCCCAGGTGCATTAATGCACCCTCAACTGTAGCCAGGTAACCTCAAATTAAGAGAACAGTAATTTATAAATATTTTTGTATTTAAAAAAAATTATTTTTAAAAGGATGCTTCAATGTCTAAGTCTTTGTTATTTCAAATTTTAAACTGTATACTAAATTCCTTAATCTTTAATAATTGATTAATTCATTTTCTATGATTTATCAAACTTTTCAGGTTATTTAAGGCCAGAAAATATTTTTAGATTTTAAGATTTTGTTTTTTTAGATAATGATTTAGAGATAGAAGTCTTATTAATTAGCCTATAGTTGAGAGGAGAAGAGGTGGATTCATACCTTCCCCAAGAGTATTTGTGCGTAAGTGAATATAACAAACCTAATTGGAATTAGAACTCAGCATTCCAATTTATTATCTATTATACCACCTGCACATCCAAGCTTACAGCCCTTAGTATTTCTAAGTGGTCACCCATTTAGGTACTTAACTTTTAAGAAGGAGTAGATAATTCTTTCCCTTTTGCCTTCCTCAATGGATTTAAATCAGTTATCATCAACCCTGCTTGAAAACATAGCAAATTCTTTGTAAATCCTTTTAAGTGAAATCTGTAATCTTTAGGAATGTTAAACCAAAATTCCATATTTTTAAATTTCATGAATAATTTTTCCTTCTTAGAATTTAAAGTGCATGCTATAGTTTTAGTTATTTTACAAGAGTGCCCTGGAGTGAAAAAAAAAATTAAAAAAAATTGAGAAACACTGAGGAAGAGAAAGTTTGTATAGTGTTGTAGTGACTAAAGAAACTTTTATAAATATTATCAAGTAAAATGAGGTCCACTGATAAGCAGCTCTCTGTAAATCGTAATAAAAACTGCTGCAGGTTTTAAATAAAGGAGGCAAGCAAAAATATGCCAAGTTCAAGCAATACACATTAATAAATTTGATAAATATATAGCAAACAATCACAATGAGAAATTAACATTTTCTCTTATTTTTTGATAAACTGAAGATATTTCATTTTTAAGACTAGTTATTTATCAAGTGACCAGAAATCAATAAAGAAATTAAAAGAAGACCCCCCCCCCCACCGAAAAACAAAATAATAAAAAACATAACATTTTATCTTCAAATTAAATTCTGCCAAATGCAGAGACCAGTGTCATTTTTAATGCTTATATGATATCTAAACAAACCACAGAAAAACTTTAGTCAAGATAAAAATAACAAATAATCATAGAAAAATTTAGAATAGTTAAAAAAAATACAAGCATCAAGAAAAGGAACAAAAAGATTACAATGCTTAAAATCATAATTAAATCTTTAATTTTACAGTTCAGGTCAGTTTCCCTTATGAGGCAGATCCTTGGGGCACATGCAACGACCTCTCCACAGTGTTAATAATATATTCTAACACGGGATTAAGGAAACTGGCCTGATTGTAGACTAAGAAAAGCAAGCATAAAATTAAATGTTTAGCTATAAAATTGCTTACACCATTAAGTATTGAGGTTTAGGTAAGGGGATAAAAATCAAAAGCATTGAGAATAACACTTAATATAATTAAATTTTTTGAGCAATAAAATTATTGTCATGCAAGCATGTCTTTCGAATTAATAGAAATCATCGGAATTGGAGATATTGAAAAGTTAATTAGACTATTACATTTGTCCTTTAGGAAAACTTTAAAACTGACAACATCTCAATTGGCAAATCTCCAAACTTCTATGTGCGTTCTTCAGGACATAGGCAATCATGATTTTCCACATCTCCCTATCTCTTGTAGCTCTTAACACTCCTTTTCTTGTTACCCCTATCAAACCCTGTTCTGCTATCCATTTGCTAAAGCACATCAAGTACGTCATGCATTGCTTTCCCCTGTACCTCTTTTCCACTATCCGCCCTGTCAGATTACACGTTGAAGAAACTTCAGCTGTCTCTTCCTGATGTTAAGTATCAGTTCCCTTTCCTTTCTATTCTCTCCTAAACCTTGTTGTTGCTAACATATTCTGTCCATGTTATCCTCAGCATCTTTCTGTAGAACCACTTTTCAGTTGCTTTCTGTCGGTCCTTCATTTTTGACGAGATTGTCCAGCATTCATTGCCATATTGAAGGACAGACATCACATAACAATCCAGTACTCTCTTAACTAGTTGAAAATAAGTGTAAGCTTCTTGTACACTTTTAGTTATATTTCTCACATTTGTGATGAAGTTTGGAAATTTACCAGCTGAAAGGTCATTAAAATGTTCCAGCTTAGAATGAATGTAATAGTCTGATAATTTTAATGTTCGGGACATTTTTTTTTAATCTGTGAAAAATGAAAGAGAAAAGGTATATAGGCGAAAATGATAAAAACAGGAACAAGTGCCAAAAATTAAAAAGGAAAAAGAAAAAAAAACTGTTCTTTGTTTTCATTGCAATAGAAACATTCAAGATGAACAAGTTCTCTCATAAACACAGATGAAGGCTTACAAATGCAAATCTATAATGAAAATATTAATCTAACAACATTTTCATTTTAAATGCACATTTAACATTCATCAGACAAGAAAAAAAAAGACCAATTATTCGTTCACCTTTTTCAGTCTTTAGACAATATCACAAAAACAAATATTCATTTTTAAGACAATGAAACATGGCAAAATCTCCAATTTTTATGAAATTAATTTTCAAAACAGTACTTTATTTGAATATCATTAAGCAATATAATTAGATTAAAATATCTAACTATGTTTAGCTATTCACAAATTTGGCATCTGCAATGAAGTTGGATGTGGATATTATTAATATATGTTATATTTTTTTATTTATTTTTTAAATCAGTATTTTGTGCAATCTTGAACAAGAAATATTAATGCAGTCAAAAGATTTTCAAAAATGCATATTCATAATATAAGGTGAACCAAAATTGACCAAAGCAGCATTATTAAACAGAGTGGGGAAATTGTCTGTCTGTCTGTCTTTTTTGCACACATTAAAAGATGTAATGAAATAAAAGACAAGTAAAAGTAGTCTTCAAGACTTAAAATCTAAAAAGTATAAACTTAGATATGAAGCCTGGTGAAATAAATGGTTAACAAATCAAGATTAATTTTTACAAGCATTGTGTAATAAATGCAACTTTAAATTACAAATATCTTATAAAAAAATTATGCTATTTGAGAGATATTGTTTGTAAACTGGTTTTTTATTAAAAACTTTCCTGATATCAACAATAAATATGATCAAAACAAGGAGAAATTAACTCATTCACTGCCAAGGATACTTTTAAATGCTAATAGTGAGATGAGCAGTTTCCTTATAAGAATACATTTGGCATTCATTGAGCAAACATTAGTGTCAGTTAAAATTTAAAGTCTTTTTCTTAAAACAGTTTTTAAGAAAAATATGTTTCTAAAGTTCATTCATTTTTATTGCTTTTTCCACTATTAATGAAAGTTTCCTTAATATTTTGATTATCATTATTTCTAGTTTATAAGTGCTAACCATTTTTGTTGTTGCTGCTGCTGTTAAAAGTTCTCAATTGATGTGGTTTCTGTTATTTAGTTCAGTTGTTTGTGATTGTCTATGAGTTATGAAGACCTATAAGACTTACAAGTTTCCTTTGCTTGAAATGGTTTTTAATCGTTGATCTGAGAAAATGGTTGTATATAGCTGATAGTTTAGACATTTCAGAACAAGTTGGATGCATATAAGAGTCTAGATCTGATCAGACAATTTAAGAACATGGTTCAAGTTCTTAGGTTAATGTTTTGGTTTTGTAGCATCTTACGGGAGCAGGAAAAAAATTACCCTCAGTGCAGCCGACATTATATTTAATTTCCTTATCTCCTTTACTAAATTTGTTATAACAGATTCATACACTGAAGTATCTGAAATCTTTAGTATTTATTAATTCTACATTCTGAATTTTTTTTTAATTTTAGGCCACCACTGCTTTCATTACAATTTCATATCATAGTTTCTGTTTTGGAAAGGTTTAACTAACACTTCTTAAAAAACCTGGTAAAGAATGTTTTTATTTTTTTGAAGATCATTCTTATCCCATCTATGAATATCTATGTCATCAGCATAGTCTTTATCACTGACCTCTGGAAGGAGACTTTCATATAAAAATTGATGATAATAGGAAGTCTTCATTGCACTTTTTTTGCAAATGTCCTTTCTTTGCATAAGGAAGAGATAGTGCTTTCTTGTGAAATATTATAATCTTCTTATAATTCTGTTTGTTCCTCTTTTAGTTAGTGTTGTGGATTCTTGTTGAGAAACCACACAAAATAATAAATAACAAAAACAGATATGTAGATAGAAAATGTAAGTTATATTGAACACAAATATATAAACTGGAATACGGGTTAGTCAATTCAGGAATACTATTAATAGAAACAATATATACAGTCCCTGTAGAGAAGAAGTATGTCCAGGTAATGAGTCTGTATCAAAAACAACTCCAACTTAATATGCATCAACTTATGGGGCCAACTGACTCCTTACTAAACTCTTTCTAACAACCATTGCCGCTCTCTGTATAGGTAGGATTATATGCACACATCAGACGAGCCCATTCTTATGTGCAAAAAGGGGTGCTCCCCAACAGTTAGCATGATTATTATGCCCTGCAAACAATTCATAAATAACGGACTATTCCATTTTGATCATGAGGAAAAACAGAAAAGACATATCAGATGATACTTGACCTCAGTGAGAAAATGAAAGAAAAGAAATGAAGTGTTGAACATTTGTTTCAGTGAAATGGAAAAAGCTATCAATTTCAAATCCTTTCATTTGTACCCACTTATTTATTAAAATAATAACCAGCATTCATATTAATGAGTGTTATTGCAATATTTGAAGCTCAAATATTTAACAATGCAAAAGGGGAATTTCTTCTACAGATATTTTATTATTGTAGAACTCGTCATAAGCTTATTCAATCATTAACTTAAGAATTACGAGTCATTAGATAATTCAAATAGGAAAACCATGACATTTTCATGGGCATTTCTAGTTATTGCAAAATCAAAACTTTGAAGTTTAAATTAATAGAGGATGGGGGAAAATAATTTTATTGATGGCTAAAACGTAAACAGAAAATGTGGAGGAAGCATCTACAAAACATAAAATCAGAATTATGAAAAAATTTAAAACTGCTGCCATTAATATAAAAATTTAATGTCTGAAGAAGAAAATTATTATTTTTTAAAAAATTAACTGCAATTCAAAGATCAGACATATGTTGAAGTCAAAATAATTTTGTTTTAATACAGGCTATTTGGAGATATGAGAAAAAGAGAGGTTAAAAAGCAGTTAAAAATTTGCCTCAAGTAATGTAAACATTAGACATCATGCTCATAGCCCATGGCAATCTAGTGACAGATGATGACAGAAATAATTTCTTTAAAAAAGCTGGCTGAGAAAGGAGATTGTATAGAATCCGTGACTAAACAGCACCAGGACATTAGATTAGTTCGTTAGTAGTAAGGACAAGTTGCAAACTATTTTTTTTCTTGTATTGCTAGACATTCTAAAATTAAGTATTGGCTGATCATAGAGTTGTGGAAAAGTATAAACTTAAATTAAGGTATTGAAATTTATGGATATTGATGCGTGTTGTGGTGCAGTGGATATCAGCTTGTAATGAGAAACTGGAAAGATGAGTTCGAATTCTACTTGAATTATTTGGATTCATTTACACACAAACACCCCTGGGAAAGGTATTAATCTATTGCTTCTCCCTCCAGCTATTGGCTAATTAGCAGGGTAGACTGTTTTCTATAGCCTTGGTTGGCAACCAGACTACTGCAGAAAATAACAGCAACCTACTGCAGGAAAATCTACTCTGGTAAAGCTCACTTTTGTCCAAGCGTGTATCACATATTGCACTTAACTGACTGATTGAAATATATAAAGATGCTTGAGTAGCAAGCTCGGGTTAAGTGGGAGTGTGTAAATCACTTCTGCTTCAAAATGAAATTAAGTTCCTTTGCAACTGAAATAAATAATCCAGATATTATGGCTTCTGTGTATAACAAAAGCCAGCAAAATTACGAAATACTTTCTTTATATAGTAAGGAAAATTATGAATGATACAGTTCCTACTGAGGTCTGAGAGCAATCTTCTATGTGCTGTGTCCCTTCAGGATGTAGGTGATAACAGCCCTCCATATCTCCCTATCCCTTGTAGCTCTTAACACCCTTTCTCTTGTTACTCCTCTCAACCCCTGCTCTGCCATCCATTTGTTCAAGCCCATCAGAATGTCATGTGTTGTTTTCCAGTCTCTCTTTCCTGCTATCTGTTCTGTGAAAATTAGATTCTCCAAACCCTCTTTCCTCATTACATGTTCCAGAAACTTTAGCAGTCTTTTCCTGATGTCAAATATAAGTTTCCTTTTTGCTTCCATACTCTCTTGTCGTTGCTAATATGTTCAGTCAATGGTATCCTCAGCATCCTTCTGTAGAACCACATTTCGGTTGCTTCAAGTCTTTCCTTCATTTTTGACAAGATTGTCCAGCATTCGCTGTCATATTGAAGAACAGACTTCACATAACAATCCAGTACTCTCTTCTTTGTTTCCAGCAAAATTTTCCTGATATTTAATACTCTACACGGCTTTTGGAATGCATTCTTGACCACGCCAATATGCCTTCAGATTTCAGTGTTGTACTTTCCGTTCTTTGTTAGAACACTCCCCAGGTATTTAAATTTCTGTACCTTGTTGATTTCAGTATCGATGACTTTTAGTTGGCATTTTGGGTTCCTCGTTTTTTTTTTGATATCATGCACTCAGTTTTCTTGTAGTTTATGTTTAGTCCTTTTGCTCTATTAAACTCAGTTAGCTATCTTGTTTTTATCACTCCCTTTCCTCTCCTGATTGTTCCTTGCTGAACAGTATCTCTAATAATATAAATAAGGCCATTGCCTCTCAACCATTCGCTAACATATTTGTATTCGGTGACTTCAATGCCCACCATGCCAATTGGCTGGAAAACTGTTACTGATCTTGCTACATCTACACCATTAACTTAGCAATCATCCTGTCTCTCATGCAAGTAGTGGACTTCCTCACACATTTCCCTAGTATGCGTGAAGGATCTCTGCTTCACTTCTATCTCTGACTCCTGCCATGCCATGCAGCTTTTCCCTCTTGGCAATTCTGATCATGGTGTGGTTTCTGTTAATATCTCTCTCCATTCACCTTCCCCCCCAGCAAAATCTCTTACTGCTATCAAAGGGCGGACTGGGAGGCACTACAAAATTTTCTGTGTGATGTCCCTTGGAAGAAGGTCTCCTCCTGGGTAAAAGTTGACATCAATGCTTTCGTCCCAACCTGGAAATATCACCTTAAACCCCGTTTGATCCTCCTTGTTGCCCTCTGCCTGCTTGGCCATCATAGACCACAGGAACCACTACTTCTGGCTTTATTGGAAATATGCATCTGACCATAATAGGTGTCTTTTAGTCGCTGCTTGTAATGAGTGTAAGAGGATCCTCATTGACACTATGCTGTTGTTTGCTGACAGAATGAAGCTGTGTATAGCAGTGCACAAGTTCGGCTCAAAAGATTACTGGTGGCTCTGCAAAAGTGTGCTAAACAGCAGCAAACCTTCCATCCCTCCTTTAATTAATAAATATGAGGTCCTCACAGCTTCAGAGGACAAGGCTGTGTGTTTTGCTCCTAGATTTGTCTCCAACTTCTCATTTGTCTGCAATATCCACACCCTACTTCACACCTAGAAATGAGGCTCAACTGAGCAACATTTACATTACCCACTCACTGGTCTCTAAATAATTTCAAAACTTGACCCACATAAAGTGAGTGAAGGTGATAGAATCCCAGTCATCATCTTAAAGAAATGTGCCCCTGAACTCTCCTCTGTCCTCTCCAAACCTACAACTACTGTCACTTTGCTTCTTACTTCCCTACCTGATAGAAATCCTCATCTGTAGTTACTGTTTTAAAAAAACTCAGGAGAACCCTCAGGCCGCTAAAAATTATCACTATCAGCCTCCTACCGATTTTTGGTTCAACATCTTATAGCCTGCTGCCTATTCTCAGACAGACAGTATGGCTACCACTTCACCAGGTCTACCGCTGATATGCTAATGACCATCACCAAGTACATATACCAGGCTCTTTATAAGAACAACAAAGCTCAAGTAGTTGTCTTGGATATCTTTATTCTCTGACATCTACTGTGACCTGTTCTCTCTCTTCACTCTCCTATTATGTAACCCCCTGCATACCAGGGGCAGTACTGCCTTGCTTGGGGTGAGATGAAAAAGAAAATGTTGATACCGACACATGTGATCGAACATAGATCTCCAGGCTAAGATACATAATTGTTGAATGAATTGTGCTACTGGGATCATGTAACCATAAATATTCAGTATATAAAGCACTCAGACAGAAGTCTAAGTGTACTTTGTGTTGTGCGTCATTGAAGAGATTGTTTTTGAGTGAATTACTAAAGAGAATTATTCTGAGAGCATTATTGTGCATTATTTGAAGAATTTGTTTAGTACATTAGTTACGCAAAGATACCAAAATATTATAAGTTGCTAATAGTGAGTTACCAGAAGTTCCCTTCAGAATAATGTTATAAAAACTAACATTATAAAAATATATATGATTTGGGATCAAATATAAATTGGTGTCCAACAGAGTGATAAGATAAAAAGCAAATAGGAAACATTTAGCAATCTATTAGATTGATAAACGTTTCCTATTTGCTTTTTATCTTATTGTTTCAATTCTATTAAATGATGAAGCTTTAATAAAAGTTAAATATGTTAGATTGATAAAAATTTTCTATTTGTTCTTTATTTTATCATATCTATATCTATATTGCTTGTTTAATTACTTAGTTTCTGATCATAATAAGGTTAGACCAGTGTACATTTGTATTAAAAAGTGTTCAATACAATTATATTGTAGAACTTTTGAATATTTTCCATTTGTAAACGAGTTATTACGCGACCTAGGTTTCTACCATGAGTGATGTTTTTAGTGTCGCGTAATAACTTGTTTACAAATGAATATATAGATAGACTAAACTATTGCCCGGTTCACACTCCACCCACGTCTATTGAACAGGTGTAGAGGCCCATCCCTTGTTCTCTGTTTAGGATGTGGTTTCCGGATTTCTCTTTTCCAATCTTTTCACTTTTCTCCTTTTTCTTCTTTTTTTTTTTTTTAGTTGGAGTAGATAGACTAAACTATCGCCCGGTTCACACTACACCCACGTCAATTGAACAGGTGTAGAGGCTCATCCTTTGTTCCCTGTTTAGGATGTGGTTTCTGGCTTTCTCTTTTCCAATCTTTTCACTCTTACGTAGCCCCCTGCACATCAGTGGCGTTACCACCTTGCTTGGGGTGATATGATTAAAAAAAAAAAATAATATATATATATATATATATAATAGGCCAGTGAAAGAAATTTGAGAGATAAAACAACATTGATAATAAAACTAATAATATTTATTGTATATTAGTAGGCTTTTGACCAAATGGAAGAATAATGAGAAAGATTTTAAAAATTAGAATTTTCAGGCATGCCTGTATCCTTTCACAGTGAGACAAGAATTAAAAAATGAAGGGGATTTTTTTTTTCTGTCTAATTTGTTAATTCATTTTTGTTTTTCTCCCCATCCTATGTGTTGTATCATGAAAAAGATCTGGTAGTTTCATGCTAGTTATTTGCCACGATTAGGGTTTTAAAGGATTTGTAGAAAGCTTTCTGTGGAAATTGAATTTTTTGAGTAAGCCTAAATTCTTGTTTAATCCATGAAGGAATGTGTAAATCTATTTCAAAAATGTATTTCAACTCAGATATTTAAATGAAGATGCTAGAAGGATGCATCTAACGTTATCAATGCTATGGCCTAGTTATTTAAAATGTCTATGTATGTATGTGCATGTGTGGGCTTAATAATTTTTACAGTGAACAGATACTATATTCAGATCTGAGTCAAAGTGCCGCCTGTCTTTTTACAAGTCATATATCAGAGAAGTTATAATTCAAAATAGTCTTTGGGTATTTAAAAATATTTAATCTTGTTGCACTCACTCTCTCCACATTACCAGTATCTCCTTTAGTTTTATACATGTAATCAACAATTGTGTGTGCATTTTAAGTCTTTTGTTATTGACCATCCAATATATACCTTGTTTTTGCATGTAACATCAACTGATTGAAGTAATTTTCAATTTAACTTCAAACTGGCTCAACATTTATTGTTGGCCTAGAAGAATAAATTTAACAAGGTAACAAGGCAACACATAATAGAATTAACACATCACTCAATAAATCATAGGCCTAACTAATAAAACAATGACTTTTAGGCAAAATTTGAGTTTATTCATAAACATAGTCTCCTTCTAGGGTGATACACAGGTTCCAATGCTTCTCAATTGATGTCTTTTTGTAGAACAATTTGTCTTTGACCTCAAAATAAACCTCAGTTTCTGATATCACTTCTTCATTGGAGCCAAATCTCTTTCCCTGGAGCATTCTTTTGAGATCTGCAAACAGCCAGTAGTTACTGGGGGCCAGATCTGGAGAATAGGGTGGATGCGGAAGCAATTCAAAGTGCAATTCATGTAGTTTTGCCATTGTTGCAATCGACTTGTGACATGGTACGTTGTCTTAGTGAAAGATCACTTTTTTTCTTCATTTGTGGCTGTTTTTTTTGGTAATTTTTTTCCTTTAAATGCACCAATAATGATACATAGTATTTGCCTTTTATGGTTCATTTTTCTCAAGGTAATTGACCTTGTGCATCCCAAAATACAGAAACTAAAACCTTGCCTGCTGATGGTGCGTCTTTGGTCGCTTTGGACAGCTTTCACCTGTTGTTGTCCACTCAGCTGACTGCCAATTTGACTCCAGAGTGAAGTGGTGGATCTATGTTTCATCCATTATCATATATTTATGTAGAAACTCCTAGTTGCATTGAAATAGTTTCAAACAATGCTCTGAATTGTCAACGCGTTGTTTTTTTTGATCGACTGTGAGCAAACGTGGCACCCACTTTGAACACAGCTTTCTCATTGACAAAAATTCATGCAAGATGGTGAATACACTATCTTCTGATATATTCAACTCCTCTGCCATCTCACACAACTTTAATTTACAATCGACTAAAATGAGTTTGTGGATTTTTTAGTGTTTTCTAGGACAACTGCCGATTTTGGGTGACCTGAACATTCAGCATTATTTGTGTCTGTACGACCACATTTAAAGTCAGCATAACTCCTCTTAAGCATTGTTTCCAATGAAGCAGAGTTTGAATAATCCTTATCAAGTCATTGCTTTGCTTGAACAGTATTTTTTCCCATCAGAAATTCTGATTTTTCCATTGTTTTGAAAATTTGTAACAGTAGCTTCACTTAAATAACTGTAATTTGTAAACTAATAATCCAATTTGGCCCAAATTTTGTCACATACCATTTGAATGTTAGTACTTTATAAAAATCATACAGATTTTTATTAGTGGCACCATCTATATGTCAGGCCCGGGATTTATTGAGTGATGTGTTATTCAACTGGGTCAACTTATCAACTTAACTTGGTTCAACCAGTAATTAAAACCAATGATTAAATTCAGAGTTGAATTTCTGAGTGGCACTGATAACAACATTACTCTTTGCAGTTGAAAGTAGAATGTGTCCTTAGATGAAATTTTCATTGTTCACTACAAAGATATTTGAGAAGTTTTTACAGTGAAAAGCACAGAAAAATTCACTGTAGAGTTAACTTTTGAGCAGCCTTTAAAGCAAGATGTTATTCAAATATGTGATGGTATCCCATTAAATAATAAACTATATACTCCAGCCAATATTTACAAATTCATCTTCAATAAAGAAATTTTGTTTGTTAAATATAATATTTTTAAAGTTTTAGTGGAAGTGTAAGGCCATGGTAAACAAAAATGCTGAGGAAATTGTAGGATTTTAAGTTGTCTTAATTTTTGCATTGTCATTATTTTTTTACCTACTTTTTCTTCCACCTTATTTTTCTTGCTTTTTATTTCAACACTTGGTTCATTTTTACATGCTGTATCTGTTAACAGGTCCCAAGAATATAGGATGTTATTTCAAATCTTGTTGAGAGCAACTTCATTATTTCTAGTTCAGGTTTCTCCAATGATATGTTGAGATTTTGTCAGGGATTACCTATTTTTCTTTTCTTTTTTATTTCTGAGCCATAATGATTATTTAATCATAGAGTGTACAAACAAACATTTTATGCTAAACTGAAACAAAATTAATAAAAAGAAAAACTACTAAAAAATCAATAACTTAGGACTGCATTATTACTTATAGCTCAGATTGAAAATACTTAGAAAAAAAAATTATCTCAGCATTATAGTCTACTGCATAAAGACATTTTCTGATATACATTTTATATATATTCACCAGGTATTGGCTTAAAATGATACCTTTTCCTCTAATAAAAGAAACTATAATTATAAACTAATGTTCTAGAAAATTCAAATTTCACTGATATATTTTGAAAATTTTCCAAGTTTTCATCTGAAATCAAGAAAACACAAACTTCAAGAAAAATGGTTATAATATATGGAATAAAGGAAGCTGTTTAAACTGATGCCAAGAGGATATGGATAAAGAGCAATAATAAGTGCAAATTATTTCATTTAAACTTTTTTTAAATTTCTTTTTTCATAACATTTTGCCTCTTACTAACCACTGATTCTTTTAAAATTAGAAACTCTTTTGATATTATTTAATAAGAACTTTTATTCACTTTGATGATTATATTTTGAAACAAAAAGATTCTAATGGTATAGTTCAGTGGTTTTTAAACATTTTTTTTCTCTGGGCTGCAATTTTAGAATTAAAATTTGTCTGCACCTCACTAAATTCTGTGTAATAAAAAGTACATAAAAAAAGAAAAAAAAAAGAAAAAAGAGAAAGTTAAAGGGCAATAAGTGCAGATTTCAAGTCAGAACATTATCATTGATAACTCTCTCCTCTAATTTACAGATCCTTGTTACTATATCCTTAATACTTGATATCATGCAAAAATATTACAATGATAAAATCAGTCAATAATTATTTACAGCTATTTATACTGGGACTCATGTACGCAATTACAAATAATCCACAATATTTTAATTTTTTAAATCATATATATTTTTGCCATGTGAATTTTTTGAAACTGTTTCTAAATCTTTAATCATCTTTCAGTTCTGCCTCCCCTGCTATCATATTCCACTGCACACATGAGGCAGGAGTAGATAGGTTTGCCTATTCCTGGTTCACACTCCTTCCCATCTTTTGAATAGGAATCAATTGTTTCTGCTTTAGGATTGGGTTTCCAGTTCTTTGTCCTAAAGTCTTTTCACTCTCCCACTCTCTGCATCTTAGATGCATTATAGCATTGCCTGGGGTGAAATGATTAAAAACCAAAAGTTTACTGAGATTTCTTAATATTTATTATCTCAATAAGAATGTATGCTGATTTTCTCAGCTTCTAAAATAATTATTTACATTTGGACTATTGACCTCATTTTTGTTGTTTTTACATTGTTTCGGTTGTTGAGCCCTCTGGCCTCCATCAGGTAAAATAATCTATGTTTAATCATCCTCTTTTCATCAGTTGCAATTTTAATTAAATTTAAAACATATGTTCATCAAAAAATGAATGCAAACAAGATAGACAGACTTGCAAAGGGTAGGAATAGAGCTACAAAAGTATATATACACAAAAAGAATATAAAACTAAGTAAAAAAGACATCATTATTATAAAATCCAAATCAACTGTTGCTGGTTCTCTGAAGCTGGAGTTTATATGTTGACACATATCTATATACATACATTTATAGACATATGCATACAAAAAGCAAAATTACATACATATTGAAAATGAACATTTTGAATCAAGTTAAATATTTCAGAAATGAGTCCAAGAGCTGCCTTCAGGAAAGACTTAAACATGCAATTTGCCTAATGAATTTGAAAAATAACAGTGGTTTCCAAAAAGATTTTAGCTTCTCACCCTGGGATAGGTTCATAAGAATATTCTTATCAACCAGAATGTCCCCAATTATAAAGCTTTATTCAGTATCAAAAACCATTGGTAAAATAATCATAACAATAATGAAAGAATCTATTTAAATTAATCAGTGTTGCATTATTGTTTTTATTAATTCTAGCAAGCTCAGAGTATCATTCATGAGTATCATGCCAACCATTACAATCCTGCACCAAGGTCAGAAGGTCATTTGGGTGGCATCCTGTATCCTAACAAAGTTGGTTAATGTAGGTGGTTGTTGAGCAACCAAACTGTCTTGCACCATGTCTAGGTATCCACAGCAGCAGATCACTCACAAGTTCTTGTTTTGCTCACCAGCAGTGTCTTGCAAAGCACATTCTCTGTTCAGATAAGATTGTAGAAATATCAGAGATGGGTCCATAGAGCTGTGATTTAGTTGGATGTTGTCTCCAACAGATGCTAAGTACAGCTCTCAGCATCCAGGCATAGGTTCCATCAAGCTTAGATGTTAAGGTTTTAGTTAATGTCTAATCAGTCACATAATACATTAAAACTGACTCTACAGTTGCCCAAAAGAAATTCCATTTGAGTTTTTCTAGGCAATGAAATTTGCATATTACATCCATTTTATTCAAGGTGGGCTAGGTTTTAGCTATGTGAATTTTCACATCCTTCTCAGTAGAATATATCTCACTTCCTAGGTATGTAAATGATTTGACAGATTTTATTTGATTCACCTAAGACAGTTTGTGTTGAGTTTTGCTGGTTGAAGCTTATAAACTCTGTTTTAAAAGCATTGACAAAGTCTAACATTGTTAGCATTATTTTCTAGATGATGTATTAGGGCAGTGGCATTGATAATAGTGTCTGCAGTGAGAACCAGATCATTCTTGTTACTGGTAAGCTGTAATCTAGTACAACCTATCATAGTGATGCATTAAATATATTTTAATTGGAAAAACTAATAGGTTCATCTTGAGAGAAGATTTCCAAATATCTTTGGTAAGGCATTGCAAACTTTGGTTCAGTTCAATTTTCAATAAAATAACTAGTGATCTCATTTTTAAAATTTACTTTTCCATGAAAATAATCTAAAGACAAATAAAGAAAAGAACAGGAATACAAAAATGAAGAATTTACTGATATAATAACAATTTTATCAATACTGAGGTTTCCGTTGTACAAGCTTACTTTTCTGATATACCCATAATTCCAATATTGGAACAATTCCACAAACCAAATGGGAGAAATACCATCCACTTTAGAAACCACTGATTTATTGTTTGTTGAACGGTATGTCCCTTGAAGATTTTGTTTGGGTCTAAAGATATTGAAAACAGTATTGAAAGTTTTTAAAATATCAAAATATAACGATTAAAAGTAAAAAGAAAAAAAAAATTAATGACGAAAAATACATATTGCTCCGGAGTTGTTTTGGCAGCTCTCAGAAAATATGAACAAAAGGAAAAACAGGTATGGAATCATCATTTCTATTTTTTTTTCTTTAAAAGAAATTCAAACTAAGGAAATAGTGGCTACTACAGGAAATCAATGTTACAATATTTGTTTTAACTAAATAATAGTAATTTTAAAAACAAATCTATTGATTCGCATTTAGAGACAAGACACTTATACAAACACATTTTCTTAAAACTTGAACTATTTTCTAAATATGAAAGATGCTACACATGTGTACACACACATGCATACACAGATAAAATAATAGTGGATTTTGAGTAGGAGCCACATAATAATACTAGAATATTAAAGAAGCCTATTCTAGTAGCAAGAACTAGTGGGAGTTCAAAATAGTGAGTAAATCAGATAATTGTTATCAAATCATATTTGTGGACTTGTACCAAGAATAAAACCATTTGCCTTTTTATGTATAAAATATTAGAAAAGCAAATGCATATTAAAAAATTATAAATCACTATACTAAAACTGAATGATTTTTTCTATTGGAAAACATTTGCAAGGCATTTCTGTAATAAAATTCCTTGCAATACATTTCTATAGTAAATTATTTCCAGTATTTATTAACAGATTGTAATATTTTTCTTCAGAAAACTGCAAAGTATTGCCATCATAAGCTTAAAGACAAAAAATATCAAAAATGAGAATTTAATTTGTTTAGGAATTCTTAATACCAAAACTGAATTATAAGTTCTAATAAAGATAATCCAAAAGAGGGAAAACTGGATCTGATTCACTCTATCCAAGGATGATATTAAGTAAATGGTAATTTCTGAATGTAAGGAGGTAGATGGGTAGGTAGGTTTGTAAGAGAAAGAGACTTGGTTAAGACTATAAGAAGGTGGGGGTTACTCACCTTCAGGTCTCTGTGCACAATACCATGGTGATGGCAATAATTAACACTCTCTAAAATTTGCTGCATGCAGTGACTGAAAAGTGAAAGAACAATGGGTTCGCTTGAAAAAAAAAAAGAAAAAAAAAGCAGCAGCTCACATGTTACCGTAGCAACAACTGTCTGACTGACTGACTGACTACCCCATGCATCACTAGCACCAAACTCCGCTGCAGTTATGCTCCAAAGAAGTTGGGAGATAGGGTAAGAGGTAATAAGGTGGGTAGGTGGATGGATAAGTGGAAAGAGAGATAGAGAGAGATGTAGGCTTGCTTGCTTGCCTGCCCATCATCTTACATGCACTTGCTAGATTTACAGCTGCTTTCCAGTACAATAGTCACAAGACAACAATATCATGTAGAGATAATTATATATATATATATATATATATATATATATGTGTGTGTGTGTGTGTATTTCTTCACTTTTGTAAGGATACCATTCTACATCCTACTGACACGTGTATGTGGGTATGTGCACGCATACACACTAAGGTGTTTAAAGTTTCCTGGCTTGACCAATTTTCGAAAATCAATATTTTAATGACCAAATAACAGAATACTGATTTTTTTTACCATAGGACATTTTCAGGAACTATATATATATATATATATATATATATATATATATATATATATATATAATACAAATATCAATAACAGTTATAGATATTATTATTACTATATCAATAGGTGATAGTATTATAAAAATAGTAATAACAACACCTGTATATATATATATATATATATATGTAAAATCATATAATTTAACATATGTCAAAGTGAACAGAATGTTTTTAATAAAATACTCAATAGACATCTTCAGTAATAATTACTGTATCAAAAATATTAAAATTTCAGGATACTTATTCAAGGTTCACTCTGAATTTGCTCACTTGTCAGAATTCAGATATCTATTTCCTAACAAGCAGGGAACAGTTAAACAGAGTTGATCATCAATAAGTATCCACAATGCTTCAAGCAAATTACAAAACTTTACTATATATATATATATATATATATATATATATATATATATATATATATATATATTAGTAAAGTTTTGTAATTTGCTCAAAGCATTGTGCATATTAGGTGTATGGTTATGTCTTGAAGGCTGTCACAATGTGTTTAGTAAAATACAGGAAGGTATAGAAGTTGTTGGGTATTACCTATTTATTATACATTAATACTTAGAGATCAAAATCTCATCTTCAGAATAGCAGAGGAGCATGTGTCTGTCTGAGTGAGTCCGTGCCTTTTAAGGAATTCCTTGTAATTTTGATCTCAAAATATTAATGTATAATAAATAGGTAATACCCAACAACTTCTTTACCTTCCTTTATTTTACTAAATGCATTGTGACAGCCTTCAAGACCTAACCATACACCATATATATATATATATATATATATGTTGCAACCCATAAAGGGTTACTGCATGAGTAGTCACCAAAACATCAGTTGGAAATAATAGTATATCAATAAGTACAAATTCGCATGTTGGGTGAAGTAGTTATACTGCTAGAGAACTGCTAGTCAGCATGATACCCCTACTCTACTAGCATTTACTCCAATAGTGTCCACATATTTAAGAGGATAGGAACATTTGATTCCTGTAAATAGGTAGGTATACAACATAATATATATATAATTTTTTTCATATCTTGATAGATATATGTAATAAAAAAAAATGAACATTATATTCTACGAACTGAAAAGTATTCCAATTTATCTAAAAATTACCCATGATTTCATAAACCAATACAAACTCATACTATTAGGAAGTACTATTAAGACAGCTGAAGAATTAATAAGCAATTAAATACTATACTTTGCTCACTCTGGATTTTATGCATATTATATTGTCAAATTATGTTCTGAAATGTTTATTTGAGCAGTTTATGTTTAATCTTGTTTTCACAGTCAAAATATTCCTAATAATGATTAACCTGAGTTAATTTTTAAGAAAAAATTCTTGTTAAGGCAGCTGAAAATAATGAATTAAGGCATGACATGTTTTTTTTAATTTAATTATACTTGTTTTCATATTGTTTAAAATTCAACAACTGAGCTTTTTGTTTGTGTTGTCAATATTGCAACCGCACTGATCCATTCTACTGCTTACTTCAGGTGTATAATAAGTATTGAAAAGACTGATTAATTTTTTTATGGCTTATCCAACCATTTGTGTGTTATTTAAAACCAAAATGTTTTTTGTTAGTAAGAATAAATCTTTTTTTTTTTTTTGCAAGAGAATATTGCATTAAAATTTTTTGGCAAATAACAATGATTTTGAAACTATGCTTATGTCATTAATAACTACATACTAATATGAATTGGGAAAAAAATCATTATTTCCAAAAAATTCTTACAATCTAAAAATATTTTCTGGCTTTAAATAACCTGAGAAGAGTTGATAAGCTGTAAAAAAAACCCCCCAAAAAAAAAACAAAAAAAAAACAATAAAAAAAAAATAAAACAACAGAAGTTTCTGAAGCAATGTGTATCTCATAAATAAAAACATATTTTCTAAGATTCATGTTTTATCTTTCGCTTTAAACATTTACAAAATCCCCCAAATTTACACAAGCTCTACCTCCTTTCTTTCCACTTCAACTCTCTCCTGTCCACTCGTAAAAATATATTTTATGGATGTTCATGCATGAAAAGTTTTATACTGTATAGTTCCTATTATTAAATATTGTACTGTCTTGTAAAGTTTAAGAATCTATTTTATCCCCTCTGTATTGAAGAATTGTTTCAAATTAAACTTTAGTTAAATAATTAATTTAAGTGTAGACTAGAATAATGAAATCTGAATCAATGGGCTAGTTTTCTACTAAAAATATCTAGTATAATGCTATATTATTTTAATTGGAAATAATGAAAATAGTATTAGTAATAATTGTAATGGTAGTATTTCTCAGTTATAATAAGGTACTGAAATGTTCTTGACCCAATCCACTTCTCAAAATCTAATAAAATGACCAAACATCAAAATTATTTTGGATGAGGTTGAGTTGAGAACTTTTTAGCATCTTTCCAGATTTTTATTTTAGTATTGAGATGCTTAATACAAATAATTATGCTCAATACAAAGTGGTTTTAATAATTGGAGGGGGGTGTAATGTTTTTTATATATACAATAACCATGGTGGTCTTAAGGGGAGATTGGAAAACTATTTAAAGAAGTATGAAATTAATAAATTGTTAAGTTTATGGGGTGAGTCATAAAATTTCCTTAATAAATATGTACTCTCCCTACCTCCATCAGTTAGGCACCTAAGAGAATCTGGTTTTCTGATTTCTAGTTAAACAGGTACCAAAAACAAGAACAAAGGCATGAAATCAGTTCAAGTCAAGAAATATTAACTGTATCAGTTCAGAGGTTCAAGTCAATGCAAAGAAAGTTACAACTTATAGACTTAGTTATATATCAAAGAGTTCAAATCACCTTTGGAAAAAAAAGAAGAAAAAAAAAAAGAAGCTAAATGTTATAATTTGGTTTTTATTCACATACATTAGCAGGATAATGATTGATCCTCAAAAATTGATTTCATAGACTCCTGACATCTCATTAAAAATATTAGGTAGGTATGTCTTTGTTTATCTTGCAAGATAATGTATGACCCAAATTCAGTCCTTTTGTGCTCTTATCAAGTGGTGAGATTGGAGTGACCTCTCCAGGGTGCAGGTCTGGAAGATTTTATATGATAGCTGCCCAAACCACATGGTTCTCCTTCTCTTGAGCATACTGACAAGATCCAAAGGAAGACAAAGAATTAGGTTTGGGGTTGGCTTGGTTGAAGGTGTCAGTGTTAACTGCCAATTGGTTTCAGAGCTCCACATTTTTGGTGTGGATTTACTTTCATAGACTTTATTTTGGATATGGGTGTAAGATAGCAGAAATTTAAAATCAGTTTTTCTTTCGTTCGATGGACTACCTTACCAGGTTGACAATATTGGATATTAATGAGTAGTTTATTTGAAAAAATATACAACTGCAGAAATATCCAGAAGAGACTTGGTTGAAAAGTATGAGAGAAGAAACTGTTAGTATGAACTTATCTTTACGTCCAGTGATTTCTACTGTAAAATGATGAAACCTTGCCACTAATCTAGTACTGTGCTTAAATTTCATAAAGTATCATAGAGAAAAGTAATATGTATTTTGAGCAATACAACAATGTGACACAAGACCAAAAGGGAGAATAGGGGAAGGATGGTCTTCAGTCTGTCTTATCTTCAACTTAGCTAGCCACAATTAGTGACCCAAACATACCACAGTATTCCTTACACCAAAACAACACATTCTTATTTACTATTCTTACTACAGCCAGCATAATACCTCTATGTAGTCCTAACTAGTCCCCAATTTTTGTCTGTAAGGGGAAGAAAATAAAACAACAATTTAGGAAAAAAAAAAAAATCTAAGTCCAATACTATAGAAAAAAATTCACCAGAACAATTACCATGAAAATATTTATAGAAAAGTCACAGGGCAGCTACATTACAGCAGTAGGAAAGTGACTGGAGACAAGATGCCAGGTTAGGACCAATAACATTGCAGTTTCTTTAGATTTTATCAAGAAACTCTAAATACACAGATACATATAAATACATAGATATACAGATAATTTAAGGCTCCACTGTTTAAGTCATTGTACAAATTAACTTGTTAAAATAATCCTAATTGTATGATACAATATAGTTTTAAAAAATGCTTAAAATGTTAAACCAGACCAATCTTAATTGATGACATTATTCACTGGTCATCCAACAAAGAAAAGAAAATAATACCTTTTGTAATTATAATTGTATTTATTGACGTATTGCAAATGATCTTTCAAAGATATTTTAGAGATAATTCAAATGAGAAATGTTTGGCTGGCACACAATTCTCAGGATGCTATTTAAGGTTCTAACACAGGTCTTCAATAATAAAAATAAATATATTTTTAAATGGTATGTTCACATTGAAAAGTGATATTGAAAAGCAAAGACAGTTGCTTGACTCACAATTTCTAAGTTGGGTGTTTACAAAATATTAATGAAGTAAAACTAATTATTATAATGAATTCAACTCTAAAACAAAGAAATGTTACAGTAAGCAATGATACTTGAAACTGTTAAAGGAAACACAATGATATGTTTGCCTACTGCCTTTTGAACAGGAGTAGAGGTTTATTTTTTGTTTATTGATTAAGATTGGGTTTCTGGTTCATTTTTCTAAAGTCTTTTAATGTACTTTTACCCCCCTGTAACCTCTTGTGTTTTAGTGGCATTATTGCCTTGTTGGGGGGTGAAACGCAAAACAAAAACAAAAAAAAAAGCTTCAATGTAAATAATAAATACCCAAAATATAAACTGGTTAATGCCTCATAGATAAAACTACTACTTCCTTCTAGATTTCTTTGGCATATGGCCATATAATGTTGAAATACCACTTCTCATCTGATCACCGAATTTAAACAATATTGAGGTTAGTCAGTACCTAGATAGGTGACCACTAGGAAATTCTAGGTGCTGTAAGCTTGGTTGTATAGGTGATGCAATGGATTTTATAGCTCAGAATTATTAATCAAAGAGTTAAGTTTGAATTCAAGTTGATTTAATTATATTCACTTATATGCAATTACTCTTGGAAAAGGTGTGAATGCACCTCTGCTCTGACAGCTATTAGTTAAATAGTCAGAATTGTATCAATAAATCATCATAATCTCTAAATAGTCAGAATTGTATCAGTAAATCATCATAATCTCTAAATAGTCAGAATTGTATCAGTAAATCATCATAATCTCTAAATAGTCAAGAATTGTATCAGTAAATCATCATAATCTCTAAATAGTCAAGAATTGTATCAGTAAATCATCATAATCTCTAAACAAAATTCTTACAATCCCAAGATATTTTCTGGCTTAAAAAAATAAAAGTAAAAAAAGTTGACTCTGGCTTTAAATAACCTGCAAAAAGGTTTATAAGCCATAAAAAAACAAATTAATCTAGATTCCTTCATTAAGTAACTTCCTCAAATAATTGTATCTTGGGATCAGGTCTTGAGTGAAATCAATTTTATTTTGACCTGATTAACTCTTTTCAGATGAATTGGACCAAATATGTCTATTTGTTTATAATTGACTAATAATTCCAATTAACCATCTCTTCTACAAGTACTTTCATGGCTTCTGCTCCGAAAGAACTTAGATCATTGGTGCCACCTAAGCAAGAATTTACACGAGATACTAGATTAGCAACTGGGTCCCACCCCTTTTACAGTTAAACAGATAAGATGTAACCGAAATTTCTACTCCAACAGCTTCTTTTCTCGCACTTCCCGCCTGTGGAATTCCCTTCCACATGTCTGCTTTCCCGACAGCTACAATCTCCAGGTGTTTAAATATAGGGTCAATAGACACCTCCTATCACACTAACTTCCAATTATTCTCCCAACACTCATCTACCCAACCCTCATTCTCGGTATTCTTACCCACCTATCACCCACCCTCTGACATTTCCTATATCTAACCATCCTTTCTCCACTCTATGTAGCCCCCTGCGCAGTCGTGGCAGTGAAATGCCTTGCTCGGGGTGAAACGCTTATATATATATATATATATAGGGTATATGCTAATGAAACAGTGTACTATCTAATTTCTTCCAAAGCACTAAAAGTTTCTTCTGTTAGAACAACATCAGTGACACCTGCAGTTGAAACTACTCTATGAATCAGGTATTTTCTACTCTCAGTTCATCTAATCTAAACTTATTTATAAATGGAACTTTGTATGTATGTATATCTGTTACCTATAGCCTCTGAAACTGCTGAACTGATTTTCTTGAAAATTTACACAGTTGTACTATAAGCACCTGCGATTGTTCTTAGCTAGGTTTTGTGTCGAGGTACCCCCGATAAATATCGAAAATTGATAATTGAAAAGATCATGTTATAGAAGGAATGGTCCGATTTTAATCAAATTTGATACACTTATAGACAAAGACATAAGAAATGATATTCAGAAGTTTCAAGGTTGCAGTTCTTACAATAGTGCAGAAAATCGATAATATATATATATATATATATATAAGGCAAGATGTTTGTGTGTGTCTGTTTATCTGTCTGTATGTCCTTTATACAAATCCACAATTTTTATCCGATTCTCACCAAACTTCACACAATATTCTTTAGTCTGAGCTCCAGGACCATGGATCAGTTTTAAAGCTTTCATTACACCCAAGCAATGCTCGGCTATACTGCTAGTGTCTCATAAGTAAATGTTAAATGATGTTCTGAGCCACTTTCTTTTTTTTTTTTTAATTTAATGTCACCATTTTCTACCATACCTTTTTACAAAAGTTTCTTTATTAATCTTGCCATCAACTTCTAAATATACAATCTCTCTAATATCTTCAGTGTGCCTTTCATGTATCATTACTTTTAGCCTTTTCTATTATTCTTTTCCATTATATGTGTACTATTTTATATGCTTATCTTTTCAAGTATTTAAAAAAAATATTAAACCTCAATTTAAATTGATTTATATTCACTTTATTTCTTAGCATGGAATATAACCTGACCAGGTTACTTATTTCAGTTAACACCACAGATATGAATTAATTTAAGTTACATTTCCTCCAATTGAATCAAAATTTTAAACTAAATATTTTTTGTGCGGTTTTAAGAAACCATTTTCCCAACTATCTTGACCTGTCCAAGAATCAGGTTTAAAAATCAACCTAATGTGTTTGTTTTCTAAGGATTAATGTTTTTTATTTATAATCCGACATTATTTTTTATTAATTTATATAGTGTGGATGAAGAAATTTCAATACACAAGCATTTGTTTATTAAACTGTATAAATGTATTATCTATTGATAGACTTATACTGTTTAAGAAAAAGAAAAAAACAATGTCTGTTCAAACGAGTGTATCTACTAAATATAATGTTTGAAGTAATAAGATAACTGCGAAGCTATGGTATAACTGGACATTTGTTTGACCTAACCCAGTCATTCCTCTCTAATTGTACATTGAAGGTAGTATTAAATGAACATGCTGCCCAAAACTACCATATGAACGTGGATGTCCCTCAAGGCTCTATCCTAGGTCCTATGCTCTTTCTGAGCTACATTAATGATCTCCCTGATGCTATAAGATCTTAAGTAGGCATGTACGCTGATGACACCACAGTTTACTCTTGCCTCAATCAAAAATCTGGTGTGGCCGACAAAGCAAACCTTGCTGCTGAGCTTGAGAATGACCTCGGATCCGTAGTGGACTGGGGTAAGAAATAGCTGGTAAATTTTAATGCTTCCAAAACAAAGCTGCTATCAAATAACCATCATAGACAATCGTTACTGCATCCCATTAGCATGGAACAGGCTTGCCTCCCTGAGAATAAAACACTACGCCTCCTTGGCCTCACACTATCAGTGAACCTCAAGTCGAATGACTATATCGAATCCATTGCTAAATCCCTTGTTATGAAAGTCGGTTCTCTGTGCAGGGCCTAGAAGTTTTTCCCGTCTGAATTTATCCTGCACATATATAAATCTACCATTTGCCTGTGTATTGAATACTGCTGCCACATCTGGTCGTATGCCCCTGCTATTCTCCTTGAGGTTCTTGACAAAATACAACAAAGAATTTGTAATGTGATCGATACCGACTTTGCAGCCTGGCTGCAGTCACTTGCTCACTGGTGTGATGTGGCTTCCCTGTGCCTCTTCTATAAATACTTTCACGGTTTCTGCTCCAATGAACTTAGATCACTGGTGCCCCCAGGTATGAATTTGCATGAGATACTAGATTAGCAACTAGGTCTCACTCTTATACAGTGAAACAGATATGATGTAACCATAATTTCTACTCTAACAACTTCTTTTCTTGCACTTCCTGCCTGTGGAATTCCCTTCCATATACTTGCTTCCCCGATAGCTACAATCTCCAGGAATTTAAATGTAAGGTCAATAGACACCTCTTATCACACTAACTCACATCCATTCTTTCAAACACTTTTCCCACTTACTCAGCCCTCATCCTCGGTATCCTCATCTGTCTATCACCCTCCTTCTGGCATTTCCTATAACTAACCACTCTCTTATCACTTTCCCCTATGTAACCCCCTGCACAATAGTAGCAGTGGAATGCCTTGCTTGGAGTGAAATGATTAAAAAAAAATAAGTGGGTAGTGGTCAACCCCAAGCAGTGGCAGTGTTTCAACTCTGAAGATTGTACTGAAGTAAGAAATGATGTCGCCACTCAATGTTAACCAGAATGTTCACTTTTATATTTACATATACTCTATCCTTGACGTTGAGCGCATTTACCCATAAATATAGCATACCATAAAACTATATATATGACAAAGTGGAAAAAAGTTATCGTATGAAGCATGACATATTATATTCCAGCCTTACTCATAGTGTAACTGAGAGCCAGAACTGATTTTCAGAAATTTTGGAAAAAAATTAAGTTAACTATTTTTGATCTATCAGTCAGTTAAGTGCAATATGTGATACACGCTTTGGGCGATCATGTCTCGAAAGAGACATGACTAACTGGGCAGAGGATTATCCTGCTTTCTGCAGTAGACTAGTTGCCAGCCAAGGCTACAGAGCCCAATCTGTCCTGTTATTTAACCCATAACTGGAGGGAAGAG
This sequence comes from Ascarosepion bandense, assembly GCA_037127315.1. Classification (NCBI taxonomy): domain Eukaryota; kingdom Metazoa; phylum Mollusca; class Cephalopoda; order Sepiida; family Sepiidae; genus Ascarosepion; species Ascarosepion bandense. The sequence continues at coordinate 267,788 of JBBBDQ010030018.1, forward strand.
ACAGATTAATACATTTCCCAAAGGTATTTGTGCACAAGTGAATGCAAGGAATTCGACTAGAATTTGAACTCAGCTCCCTGATTTGCTGTTCCGAGTCAATATCCACTGCACCACAATGCACATCCTACTTTTGACCTATACATGAGGATAATAGGATGTGTTGAAAGCTGAATAAATGAAAATATTTATTTTTGATGTGGGCACTGATAAGTATTAAACAAAACAAAGAGGGAATTAAGATTTCTGGTAATGAAACCACATCATGTTGAAACAGAAACATTCCCACTATTTACGGGTCTTATTGATACCTTTATTCAATCTACCCCAGAGACTGAATAAAGAGTTCAAATTTCTATTAAAGTTACTGGGTTCAAAAAGAAAGGCATCAGTTGAAATGTCTATATTACAATCACCTCAGAAATATAGACAAATAAAACAAAATCATTCTAGGAAACTTTTAAAACATTTAAAGCTGGTTCTTTGTTTGGTCTGGGTGTGTGTAATGTTTACAAAAGTTTTTCAAAACTACATTTGCACAAATATGAGCATGTTTCCTCTTTGCATTAAAAAAATAAACTCAGAAATGAGCATAAAAATGTTACTTAATTATTTATAACACATCTTTTCCTTTATTGTTTGCAAAATGGATGAAACAAAAAATAACCATTGGCAAATGTGGCTAAAAACAACATTTAGTCTTCCATGGTTAATTGAATTATTAGTATATTTTCCATATTTTTCATAATAAAAATGGGTTTCATATTCACTGGGTTCTTGTAATATATCCAGCTATGTACACAAGAGCCATTTTTTATTTCATGAAAAAGAGATGGTTCTAAATTCTCTATATTGTCAAATATTTCTGAACCTTCCTCACAAAGTTCATAATCACAAGATGTACATTGGTGACATGGCTTAACATCAAAAGCATCAATATTTACATTTTTATTTCAAAGTAAAGATGTTTGCTTATTCTGCAGTTTTTTCAATACACTGTTAAACATTTATAAAATAGTTGCCACCTAAGTTTACTAAATTCTTTTTCTAATGGATCAGTTGTAAATTGCTCAAGTAACACATATTTATAGCTTGTTAAAAAAAATGTTGACATATGCTAACAATTCCATTGCAAGTATGGTGCATGGTAGTTGCAGTGAAGATAATTGTTTTATACAATTATCTTGACTGCCAGTCATATTAAGAGCCATTTGACCAAACTCAATGATAAAATCAAATTGGCTGTCATCTAAAGATCTGATTTTAGAGGGTTACTTTACAGTTTATTAATTTGAAGGGTCTTAACATTTAAAATTTTCTACCATATCAAAACCTTGTTTATAAAGATAGCACACTTATTCTAGACTGAGTGAGGAGTGCATTATATGTTTTTTTTCTGAAAATACACTGAGGCAAATAGAAACCTGTTGTCTTTCTATTAGCTTTGGGGCAATGGAAATACCATTTAAATCTTAAAGTTTAACTAGTCTTCCAGACTGAAAATGATATAACTGTTTAAGATGTGCCCATTTTGCAACTTGTTTTACTCCATTATCATTATTTCTGGAGAGTCATAAATTACAAATATTTCCCAAACAGAAAATGTTTATTATCTTTAGTTAACCAAGGTTTTTCCGGGAGTGTGAGATATAATAAAAAAAAAAAGAAAAAAAAAAAAGAAAGTTGTTTTTACTTAGTTGTCATCACATATCACAACTGATACAGAGGTGATAGCCTGAACTATGAACTGAAATTACTCAAAAGGCTGAGGTTAATTTTAAAATTGGAATCAATCTTGTAAGAAATTTTTGAATCCTATTAAGACATATCAACTTTATACCAAGGACTGCTTGAGCATGGATGTGCATTGTGGTACAGTGGATATCAGCTCGGAATGAGAAATCGGGGAGCTGAGTTCGAATTCCAGTTGAATCCATTGTATTCACTTACGCGCAAATACCCTTGGGAAAGGTATTAATCCATCTCTTCCTTCCAGTTATGGGTTAAATAGCAGGACAGACTGGGTTCTATAGCCTCAGTCGGCAACCAGTCTACCGCAGAAAGCAATGGCAACCTACTGCGGGATAATCTTCTGCCCAGTCAGTCATGTCTCTTTCGAGACTTGATCGCCCAAGCGTGTATCACGTATGGCACTAAACTGACTGACTGCTTGAGCAAGTAGATATGAATTATCAACTGACTCACCAAACAGTTGTTTGCTATGATACAGTAAAATTTTCTTGATATAAAATTCACCATGCACTCTTTTTGACTAAAATTAAGTTTATTAAATACAGATAGCAAAAAAGATTTTTCATTAAGTTTTGAAACTTTTAATGTCATCCTTCTTAAAGTTGCTAATAATGGTAATTAAAAATCTTGTCTTAATCTATTATATATAATGTTGCATAGTACTCAAAAGCATCTATTACTATATCAGAGTAATATTTAATTTTAAACCATCTTGGGAGCCATTGCTAAAAAGTGCTGACTCAAGATAACCTTCTTGTGATTAAAAGCCATAGAATTTAAATATCGAATAATTTCTTCCAATATTGACCAAGTACACTTATACGGTTTTTGAACAGGCTGCTAATATAACACTTAACTTGATAATAAAAGGTTTCAAATGTAAATTTAAATTCTCAACATAAAGCGAGGGATACCATTGATAACTTTTGACGAATGCAGTTAAAATATTTTCAGCTAAAAATGCTACAAGTGGAAACACAAAGTGTTTTTTGTTGTTAATTGGACTTTCTTTCAAATCTTTATAACTAATCTAATTCTAAAAAAGCATTTGTTTCGTAATCAATTTGATTTTTAGCAGCACTAAAGGTTTTATTGATATCCCTTTGAAGAGCAGAGGGTGTTGGTATTTGACTTTATGCTTTTACCTCTCCCCATACAATCAGTTAAGTACAATACATGATACATGCTTGGGCAATCATGTTTTTTTGAGACCTGACTGACTGGACAGAAGAATTTCCCACAGTAGTTTGCCACTGCTTTCTGTAGTAGACTGGTTGCCAACCAAGTCTATAGAACCCAATATGTCTTGCTATTTAATCTATAGCTGGAGAGAGAAGTGACAGATTAATACCTTTTTTAAGGATATTTGCACATAAGTGAATGCAATGAATTCAACTGATTTCTTGTTTGGACGGATATCCACTGCACATCCCATACCAATAATTTCAAAACAGAAATTTTAGAGGGCTGCCTTAAACCTGAGAATCTACTTTTTAAATTGAATTTTTCTTTTACTTTTTCTTTTTTGGTATGTTGGTTTTGGGGGTATATTGTTAAAGTTTTTTGTAAAATATTGCATATTTTTTTAATTTTCAAGTTATTAAGTATTTAAATTTCTGGCACTTGTCAACCTAAGCTCAGCCATTGTCTGGCTCTCTCCCAGATTGCTGCTCTTCTAGGTAACACACCCTCTCAATTTCAAGGGGGAGGGAGGGGGTTGGCACTGTGGCTTTTGCTAGGGGAATGCCATAGAGAGAGGGCTTTGGCTGTTTTTGAGACAATGTCGGTGGTGGGGGGCAATCTACCATGTTGCACTTTAATCTCAGCTTTCTTGTGTCAAAATTAGTTTTGTGCTGAACTTGAGTAAATAAATAAATACTTTAAAAGAACCTAAAAAAATAGCTGAGCAGCAAGTAGCAGCATGGTTAATATTTCATTTACCACATTTTTAGAATATTAAATAAATTTTATTATATGACGTTAAATTTACCTAAAAACATTCTTAAATGGCCCTTGCATTAATTTTGTAATAAGAATAGGACATTTGGTTCTATTTTACACTTTAATGAAAAATTTTAAAAATTAAACTAAATATTAATATTTGTTTATTTTACCTTGAACAAAAACACAACTAATAAAAAAATATAATTCTATAAATGCATTTGTTCTTTATGAATAACAATACTAGAGAAAAAACATTAAAGTGACTTTGTGAAATAATGACAATTTATTTTTTAATAAATTTCAAATTATGAAGCAAGCATGAAAAAATATTTTTAAAAAGATGTATGTCTGTTGAAAACTAAACATTAATGTTATGTAATATTAATAATGTAATTTTTTCTTTAATTTCAATAAGTAAAGTTTACTCAATAATGAAAAGAAAATGTGTTAAAAAATAATATTTTTAACTTACAGAAACAAATATACAAGGTGTAAAAAAGAGAATTCATTCTTGAAGTGTAACTGTTTGCTTTTTTTAAGAACATTGAATAAACTTTTAACAAAAACATGTTGAGTCATCGACTATTAAGTTAACTTTTTTACCATAAGTTTTAAAAACGTTAGAAGAGCCTGGAAAAATGACTGAGCTGCAGAATTTCATTTACACTCACAGCATTTTCATAATATCAGAAATAAATTTTGAATTAAATATTTAGAATTCAATTATATATCACTAAATTTATGCAAAATGTATTCTTAAATGTTTTTTAATTCATTTTGTAATATAAAAATATTACATTGGCTTCTGTTTTATGTTTAATAGTAGATTTAAACTGAACAAAAATAGTTTAAAGTTTTAAAATAAAAACACAAATTACTCATAAAATATTAAAGAAAAAATATTAAAATAACATTTTATTTCAATTTTACATAAGTAAATTTCACAGTAAAAACAGAAGTATGTGAAAAAGTCTTTGGAAAATCTAAACCTCATCTGTGTGTGTGTGTGTGTGCATGCACACACACACACACACACACACACACACACACACAAATATACAAATAAAAGCCCAAGTGATTAAAAAAAAAGAAAAAAGAAACCTGTCTATATTTCTGAGATGCAGTATTGTAAGTATTTAAACTATTTACACTGTTCAAACTGTTGTTTTCATCTTTGTCATATTTACAAAGTTTTGGCCATTGTCTGGTCCAGCCTTCTTCAGATGATATACATTGAAATTTCAAACTGAACACTTTACTGGGATATTCAGAAGAGACATAGCATGTGGAACTAGGACAATCTACCTCAGTGGACTAAATCAAGCATGCAGTTCAAAATTCCAATCTATATCACCTGAAGAAGACGAGTGTACAAAAGCTGAAATATTGTGAATGTCATAATAAAGACAAAGACAACAGTCTGAACAATGTAAATAGTGTAAATAAAAAGAATTAAATAAGATAAAATGTTGATATTTGGTCATTTGAACAAATTTTGAGTATGGAATAGGCTGGGAATTTTCTAAAATCTTCATGTGTGCATGTGTCTGTGTGTGATACTTTAAATGAGCTCATTCTTAAATGACTTAATTAAAAATTACTTATTGATGTTAGTAATTAAGGTCTAACTATTTACAGGCTTAATAACTTTGTTGCCTGTTAAAATTAGAGCGCAATGTTTTCTTGACATAATTCAAAATCTTGTGAAAGTTTGGACAAATTCGAAATAAGGTATATATATAAATATATTTTGTAACAAATAAATTATAAAATGTTTAACTGAGAGTTTGAAGGTATTGTAGATTGCATAATTCAGTGAGGTAATTGATTATTTTTTTCAATTTTTTTCTCTCTTCATAGCAAATAAATTTGTGGATGACTAAAAGGAATTTCTACCACAGCAGGATATGCAACTACATTGCTAGAGAGAAAAACAAGTAGAAGCACAGAAGGGAAAAACTGATAATCAATATAAGCTGATCAAATTCTTATTGATTTTTTTGACTGGATATGGATTGGCACATTTAGACAGAAAAAGAGAGAGATGTATGCTGACAGATTAAAAATACATGCTAGTTAAACAGTAGAAAATGAAAAGAAGCATAATTTGAAAGAAAGAAGGAAGAGAAACAAGACTGGTTTGTAGAATAAGTGAAAGAACTGGTTATTACATAATTATTTAGAAAGACATCTGTAGAAGACATTCCACTAGTCAAATGAAGATAGAAGGCATGCAGCTATAATGCACATGGTCAGAGAAATCTATCACCAAAGGTTAAAGGCACTACTTAAATAGAATGGTTCACACATAAAAAAAAAAAATAAAAAAAATTCTGGGGGAACACTTTTTATAAACTAGCAGTCATTAGGAATTCCTCAAGCTACATTTTTCAGAATTGAAAAATATTGATTTTTTTTCTTTTTATTATTATTTACAGGAGCAGAGCCTGCTCATAATAGCCAGTATAAAATTTATCCCTGACTTAAGAATTATTGGACTTAACTCTTATTTATTAAAGTGGAGTTTGAAAGTTTGCTTACATGAGTGTTTCTCAAACATTTTATGCAATGGCACACCCAGGAGCAAATAGCAATATCATGGTATACTAAAGGAAATTTTTAAAGGCTATATATTTAAATGTTTTGAAATAAAACCATAGATTTTAAAAAAATACACACACAAATGTGAACTTGCTTTGTTTCAATGTTTCTATTAAACTATTTGTGCAGATTATTTAGTGTGAAAGCTGGTGTTTTTTAGTAAATGTTTGGTCGAATGTACAATAAGCAGATTCTCATTTCTTCTTCAGTTGACAATTTTTCATGGCACACTAGTGTGCCGCAGCATGGTGGTTGAGAATCACTGGCTTACATTATTGACACTTGCATTTTTTTTTTTTGGCGTGTTAGGGGATATTTTAGAAACACATGCACAAATAATAATTTATGTTAAAGGAAGAATATATAATTTTATTAATTTATCTAATTTTTTGTTCTTTAATTAAAAAAAACATATATAACTGTTGTATTTTATTTAAAAGAAATCTTTTGGTAATAAATGAATACTATATAAAGCCTGTTTTCATACAACAGCTAAGTTCAATAACTCTGTAGAAAGTCAAGGATCAATTTTACACTACATCAATATTATAAACAGCTCTCGGATTTTAAAATGCTAAAAAACAAAAATCAATATTTTTTGATTCTGAGAAATGCTGTTGCTTGGGAAAGTTTAATAAATGCTAATCTACAAGATGATGCCCTGGAAAATGTTCCCCATTTTTTACAAGTGAATCAGTCTATTTAAGTAGTGCCAGGTTAAAGACATTAACTTTTTTCAATCATGAGAAATTAGCATTATTATAAATCAAAATTCTGATAAAATGACTTAATATTTGATTAGCAAACAAAAGGTTAATTTAGTTAATATAATAAGCTATGCGTCATATTAAATACTGAATATCTAGAAGAATGTTTTTATTTGTCATATATTTTTAAACTAATTGACAAAACTTTAATAAAGTACTAATTTCCTTAATATCCTTATTTTATTGTGTGTTCAAAAATATTTTATAAAAATCATGACGAGTGACTACTCTTAGATATTTTTCTCCAGCTTTTTCTCCTTATATGACTAGTGTTTCTAAAATTATTATATGTGCATACATATTGTGCTCATTTTAGAGGGGATAGCAATTTTGCTCTAAAAGTAATCTCTCAAATGATCAATTAAAAAAACAAATAAATATAAATTTAATAGGCATGATAGAGATATACTAAATCTAAACTTATTTATAAATGGAACTTTGTGTGTGTGTGTCCATTACCTATAGACTCCAAAATGGCTGAACCAATTTTCTTGAAAACTTACACAGTTGTACTATAAGCGTCTGCGAGTGTTCGTAGCTAGGTTTTGTGTTGAGGTACCCCCGATAAATATCGAAAATCGATAATCGAAAAAATCGGGTTATAGAAGGAGTGGTCCAATTTTAATCAAACACTCATAGACAAAACCATAAGAAATGATATTCAGAAGTTTCAAGGTTGCAGTTCTTACAATAGTGCAGAAAATCGATAATATATATAAATATGTATATATAAAAGGCAATATGTTTGTGTGTGTGTGTCTGTTTATCTGCCTGTATGTCTGTATTTTTCAGCCCTTTTATTTTAGTTTTTGCTTCGGGTTTAGCTCTAAGTAGGTATAATTGTAGTTCTTACTCTCAGCCATGATACCATTTACTCAGAGGACTTATTTAGTCTTCAAAATTCAATTTACGACGAAAAAAAACTTATTAGATATCGATACCAGGAAATCAAAATTTGACTTACATCCATTCATTTTTCTTTCAGTCTACAGTTTCGCTTTAACTGGAAACAACTATTGCTTTTTAGTCTTTCATGGCAACATCCAAAGAGTTTGAGCTTCAGGATAATGGATTAGTTTTAAAGCTTTCATTACACCCGAGCAATGCCGGGCTATACTGCTAGTAGTATAAAATTAATAAAATAGTATAAAATAAGCATGATAGAGATATACTAAAATAATAAATATAGCTAGCAACATATGTTGACTATACTTTTAACACAAAAAGGAATAACATTTGAATTCCTTCAGTCAGTTAAGTACCATAAGTGATACATGCTTGGGTGATCATGTCTCTTTTGAGACATGACTGACTGGGTAGAAGGTTTTCCCACAGTAGGCTGCCTTTACTTTTTGTGGTAGACTGGTTGACAACCAAGGCTATAGAACCCAATCTGTTCTGCTACTTAACCTATAGCTGGAAGGAGAAGTGACAGATTAATACATTTACCAAGAGTATTTGTGTGTAAGTGAATGCAAGGAATTCAACTGTAATTCAAACATGACTCTCCAATTTCTCGTTCCAAGCCAATATACACTGCACCACAACACACATTAATTCTTTACTTTATTTATATTCAGACTATTGTCCTCATCTTTGTTGTTGTCATCACAATGTTACATCTGTTGTGCCCTCTGGCCTTCCTCAGCTGTATATTGACTTGGGTAAACTACAGGGAATTCTGAATTGGACACTTTGTTGTTAGTAGCAACTTGTTCATTTTTAGGCTTGTTGACATTAATTTCAAATTTTAAAATAACAGAGATGTCAACTCAAACACATGTACTCATAAGAAATAAGATTTATAATACTAAAAAATAATGTTGGATTAAAAAAAAGTTTTAAAATTTAAAAGTAGCAGATATAAACTTTAAAAAGGTCCCAGCAAGAGAAGCACATTCCACAAGTAGTTAACTGAGTTTTGTCTTATGATTTCCCCTAGGTTAATTGGTAGGGTACACTTTAGCTAAAGGAAGCATATTTTTAATGAGTAAGGTCTTTGCCATTTTTAGATCACTTGACATTGATTTCATTTTTTGAAATAACATAGACATTAACTCAAACATGTGTACTCAATAGAAATAATGCCTATAGTCATAAGGAAAAATACCTATGTACTCACATATACAAAATAGTTTTCTTTTGACATAATAAGAATTAAGCTATTAACACATTTAATATCATAAATAACTTAGAAGAGTAAATCATATTCAAATGGAGAGAATAATTGTACTAATAAATGGCTAGTTAAAATAAAATAGCTATCAGTAATTTTCACTTGATAAAATTTATGCTAACTCATTTGCATCATGTGTAAATGAGTTGCACTATGTCTAGCCAAATAGACATAGCTAAATCCTCATTATGGTATGAAACTATAATCTAATACAGTGTTTCTCAAGGGGTCTTCCCAGGAACCCTCAGTTCTGCGGGAGGTTATTAGGGGCTCCACTAGAAACAGTGATAAGTAAGCTAATGAATTTCTTAGCAATTTTTGTTTAATTTTATATTTGTAATTTTATTATACATGTATAGCATATTGCTGGAAAATCCTAGGTTATTATAATAAAGACTTGAACCTCTTATATTATTTGAAATTATAATAATCATAAGGAATGTATATAACACTCTATATGGCATCTGAAGTGAAGACACAGTAAAGTAATGGATTGTAGTTCAGATTAAGGAATCAACATACTAATACCCTTGGAAAAAGTATGAATCAATCTCTTCTTCCTCCAGCTATGGGTTAATTATAACTTGTATCAGTAAATTATTACTATCTCCAAAATATGATTACAATCTAAAATATTGCCTGGTTTTAAATAACCTACAAAAGATTGATAAGCAATAAAAAAAAAACAATTTTTGGATTATTATTTCATAGTAAATACTAATCTAAGGTCATTATGTCATAACCCAGGAAGTACTGTATATCATTAAAACTGGCAAGTCTTAGCTGTCTCTCTTTAGTTATATTTCTTTTATACAGTTTTATAATTTATGTACATATTAGCATTGTACCCTCATTGGATTTAAATAACCTGCAAAAGGTTGGTAAGCTGTAAAAAAACAAATCCATCAAAATGTGAAGAAAATGCAGTACTTAAGTAAAATATGATGAACCTGAGTGGAATTGGAAATCAGAGAGTTGAGTTCCAATTTGAGCCATTATTCATTACACCACCCACACATCCAAGCTTACAGCACTTGGTATTCCCAAGTGATTACTCACCAAAATACTGACTAGTCTTGACATTGTCTAACTTTGGTGATCAGATGTGAATCTGTGTTTCAACATCTTCAAACTTTGAAGAAAATGAGAGACAAGTTTAACCAAAGAAGAAACAAACATTTGTGGATATTATGAAGAGAACAACAAAGTTATTGTATAAAATCTGAATAAATCTAAAATCACCTGAAGAATTCAGAAACATATGACACAATCAGGAAAGCTACTGATATTAATCAGAAAATAATGTCATTACTTCCTATGAAATGCATCAAAAAGTGGACTGCATTTTGGAGGCTTCTGAAATAAAATCTTAATATTACTCTAAGGAGTGTTTAATAAGTCTTCAGTAAATTCGTCAACCTTGCATTTCAGTCAAGAAAGAAGGTTCTTGCTTTAACTGATGGTCACAAAACAAATTGAATAGGCTAAAGAACAACTGTTCTCTGAAGAGGTCCTGATAAAATGCAATGCTACTGACACATTCCTTTTTCTGAATATCCACTGATTAGATAATCTCTGGTGGTGTGTACAACTTTTTCAGCCAAAAGTAAACCTAAATTTATAGGACAGAAAGTGAGCAAAATATATTTTATAGAAGTGTTAAAGAAGAGCACTGTTTCATTTGGCAAGCACAATCATGAAAGAAATTTTGTATCCTAACAAGATAAAATGGCCATTCATAATGATAAAGTTACAAAGGGATGGTTCGAATAGAATGAGATCATATTAGCAAACTGCAGATTGCAGTTCCAGTGAGAGATCGTAGGATATGCTTTCATGATGTCCATGAATAAGAAAGAATTTGAAAAGAGGAACAGTTTAATTGCTTGGTTCACTGTGCTTTTTCTATAAATATTTCCATGACAATTGTTCTGATGAGTTTTCTTCTTTGTTATCTAGACTTTATGAAGTTACCTGACTGACTACATTGGCAAAAAGGTCTTATTATTTTACAGTTAAAATGTCGAGATACAACCGTAAATTGTATGTTGACAGTTTCTTCTGTTATTTCTCACTTATGAAAATCTCTTCTGTTCTCTTGCCTTCTAGTAAACTTTTATTTTCATAAACTTAAATGTCAATTGTTATCTTATGTCTTCTTAATTTCTATTCTTTTATTGTTCCCTCCTTTCTCCTTAATGTTTTCTTATCAACATATTCTTTCATCCTTTGCTTCTTAGGGATTTTATTTCCTTGTTTGGAGTGAAATGATTAAAAAAAAAAAGTGCGTGTGTGTCTGTGCGTGTATATATATATATATATGTATATTTTTTTTTCCTGATGAATTTCATCTTAACATGCAGAAACTGTTTAGAGAAGTGGAAAGGATTATCATAAAAATAGATATGTCTATATTATTCAATAAAATATGTTTGAATAAAGATACACTGCTTATATATATGAAAATACATTTTCATTTTTTTTCAACATTTACAAATAACTTGGCATTGAGAGTATACAAAAAAAATTGATTTAAAAAGAAATTCTTTTCTTTAAAAAAAAAAATTAATGAAGTGGGTTCAGTTCTGACAATATTTGAAATTTACAAGCCCCATTGATGGCATGCCTTATAATTATTTTCATTGCTTGGATATAATACTAAAATCTGAACAGAGTAAAAAGAAAAATGTATAAGCAAAACAAAAAGAATAGGAAATATAAAAAATAGTTGTGATGAATGGATTCTGAATTCACACAATCAAATTTTTTCTTCTAACTGAATATGAAAAATAGATTATTTCAAAAAGGCCGCTGCATTGAAGCACAAGGATTTACATTTTTATTCTGTATTTTTTTTTTATTAGCACAAATAGAACAAAAAAATCTGGCATCTGAGATATCTTAAATTTTATGTCAATTACTATATGCCCATTACTATAACTACAAGAACAAACAGAAAATCCTGATTTGAAACATGTACAAAATAACTTCATAATATAACATTTATATTAGTAGAAAAACAATTACTTCCTCAATTACCCATACTCTGATTTTTCACAAATTGGGAAATTAAGAAAAAATTGTAACCATCTGAACATTTTTCATTTATCTGAACTAAACCCATTTTAACATTTTGTCCCAAACAAACATTTTGAGAATTTAGAAAAACATACTTGACATTTGATAAAAACACTAGTAAAATCAGTCAAATTCTTGTTGGTTGTGCATTAAACCAAAAGTTACTCTTATAAATACATCTATTTTAATCCAGTTTCGAAGTTAATAGCAGGAAATATTTTTTCCTAAAAAAAAAAAATGAACTGGTTAAAACCTTAACAAAGTGTATGAAAATGTTATTTGATGAAATAAATGTTTAACCCCTTTTAAAAAATGTCTTTTTACTTCGTTCTTTTTCATTAATTTAGATATTCAGTTATCCAGAATTTTGAATTACCAGAATATATCTTTTCAACCCTTATTCTAAGGTGTCCAGATAATTGAGGAAAATATTATACTGGGAGATGTAACTCATCGATAGGTTTGGTGTTCTATCCTGATAGCCTACAATCTCAAACTCATTTAGTAAAAGGAAAAAATCTGCAATACTAATATAGTATAAATATCTTATAACTGTTAGTATTCTCTATCTTCTGAATTTTTTCTTTCCTTTGATATTACACAAGCTTCATACTTATGTTCATATTTCTATACTAGAGATGTACAGGAAATTCTAGTAAACTATAATGTAAACAGATTTCTGTTTTTCTTAAATGTATTTAAAGAATCATTTAACTGTTTCTTAGGGCCTCAAATGAAACACTTTCATTGCACTAACATTTTAAATCTACTGAAGTTAGAAATAGCTGGTAAAATTTTGGCTTTGACATTAATAAGAATGAATTTGTTATATCAACAGAAAATGTAAATGTTTTTATCAGTAATCCCCTACCGATTATCCAGCTATAACAGGTTAAATATTGCTTGAAAATGGACAATATATTTAAAAGATATTCTAAATGTTATACTAATTTTAATCATCTTTGAAAAATTTCTGATATCAAAAAGAACTTTTAGTTTAAAAACCAATTTTTGTTCGTCTCTTGCAAGTATTTTTTATGTTTTGAAAAATTTTTTTTTCTTTTTTACATTTTATCAATGAATAAAGATGTTTTGTAAAATTTGCAGATGATTTTTTGATTTTGTAACTTGTGGCTATTTCATTCAATTCTTATTGTTTTATGAAGATATCTAGAACAAAAATTTTCATTTAAAAAATTATTATATTATAAATATAAAATAATATAGAATAAACTTGAACATTTGTGCTCACAAAAAAAAGTATCAAGAGAATGATCTTGCCCTTGACACCACTATTATTTTAACTACTTTCACTATTCAGCAATGTTTGTTTTAAAAAGCAATCATTAGAATTATAATAAAACCTAAACAAAAGATGAAAGTGAATTCATAAAATTATTTTTTTGAGAATTTACATAAATATATTAAACACTATCTACCTAATTTTATATTTATAATATTCTAAAAACCAATACAATAAAATATTTATCATTTACCAATTTATAAAAAATAAACATGAAAACATTTTATTAATAAACTTATAAACATTTATTGAATTATTAAAATATTCAAACCAACTAAAAGAAAATCTTTAGTATATTGGCAATTAGCCAATGTTTTGCCAACCTTCCAATAAACAAATAGTATAATGGTGTAAACATTACCTAATATTAAAATAATAAATACAAGGGCATTTTATTTATCAATTTCTTTTCAGGTGAATGCCATAAGACCAAGAATGAATGTGAATTATGGCACATCACATTTCAAGATGTTCTTGTATTGTCTATAACTTTCAGAAATGTCTTTAATATATCCAATATTCTTCAGATATTGAAATCACTTCTTTGTATTGATGCTCTTATTAACATGTTTTGACTATCCCTTCTTTTTAAAGAATCAGGTATGATCTGTGAGAAACAAAAGAACTCTCTTTAATGAAAACTGAATAATGGATTGAACAAAACATTAACAGCAACTATAGAAAAAGATTTGAGTATCAAGATGTTCTAACATTATTATGCATAATATGGAACTACCAAGTTTTTTTTGTATTAAGCCAATTTCAGTTGTAGTAATAATGGTTAATTTCCTAAGCACATACATATATGCATACATACAGATGTTTTTTTTTGTCGAAGCAGGACTGAGATTAATCTAGCACAATGCAAAGTGGGTTCTGCCTGATAGAAAGGATTGTCATAATGATTTGAGGCAAGGTTTTACAAGCCTGGATACGCTTCCAACTTCCAACTCAGACATTCATGGTAATATAACTACACTGAGTGTTCATCAGACACCATCTCTAGGAATGTGCCATTCAAGTTTTGCAATGCTATCCTAGCCTTATATATATTTTATATGTGTATGTGTGTGCATATTGGCCATTGACTACTATAAGAGAGTAATCCACTCTTAAGTCTTCCATAAAATGAGCTTTATATATTCTAGACTAAAGATGTTGCTGTATAAAATATACTAAATGAAAATTAGTTATAAGATAATTTTGAATCTAAATTTTACTAATGGCCTTTTTGTTTTACAAGAAAGAAGGTGAACTGAATAATAAGCATTTGTAGTCCTTTACATCCCGAACAAAAAAACATGTATTCTAAATTGCCACAGAAACTTGCTACCATTTACGGAATGACCAATTGCAAGAACTTTACTATTTATGAATTGTTATCTCAATCAACCCAATTAGTAAGATTTTCATGTTCAAAATTTTATTAAACTAAAACTTGGCAAATTATAATTCAAAAAGACTAAAATATAAAAAAAAGACAGTTTTAATCATAACAGAATTTTGAAAATATAAAAAAATAATCAATTAAATGTCCTTAAAGCTATCAAAATCTGAATTATCAGACTGAGGGAAAAAGCTCAAATTAATGTAAAAAAGTTTTTTCATTGATGACATTTTTGTTTTTTCTTCTAATTCTTTTAATTTTTACAGATGGCTTGATAACAAGTTAAATGTATTTCTTAGTGAGTGGGTGAATGCATTGTAAATGTATTTGGATATACCTAAGGTTCCCTGCAGGCAACCCAATAAAGTTCAACAGTATTTCAAGAATTGTTATTCATAATACTTTTGTGATTATTTTCTACAACCTCCAAGATAATGCAGAATAAGTTCTTAAAATGTTGTGTAAAGTGAAAAGCTAATTATGAATTCCTGAAAGGGGTTTTATTATGAAATAAAATAAGATACAATATTTTATAGTTTAATCCTAAGCAGTAATTATGAGAAGTTAGCCAACCAAAACAAACTAAAATGGTGTGTGTCAAATTGAATTAATATAAAAAATGTATCAAGAAAAATAGACAATTATGTTTAAAATTTACAGTAAACTGTACAAATAAATGTCAGTTTTATTGCATAATTTCTTCATTTTCTCTTTTACTTTTTGTATTAACTTATAATTAACAAGACTAAGCTTATTACTGATTATAATCAAGTGAGCAAAGTAGAAGAAAATATCTTAACTCAGTTCTGATCACAAGTAAATCAGGGCTAGTAAACAAAAAAAAAAAAAAAAAATCCCAAATAAGAACGACTTGGAGACAAAGCAAAAGTATGTACTTTTGTCGGCATTTCCACAAAGTGCCAAATTTTAAATGACAATTTCTTACAATTCCCACTAAGTGAAACAGAGAATAAATTAAGAATATACATTTTTATTGCACTTCTATAGATAGAACAGAAAAATGTACTCCTGTCTACATCTTCTATGAAGATGAAATATGATTTTATACTATGTGAACATGTCAAAGAAGATAAAATATGGTAGGAAAATTTCATCAATTGCTTATAATTAATATATGAGAGATGCTTTCATAGACAGTGTTTTTACATACTTATATAATTAATTTTCATAATAAAAACTTATGCAATGTTCTATAAATTTAATCCTTGAATATTTTTCAGTTATTGTCAATAAAGCAAGTTATATAATGTGGTTAATATTAACAATGTTTCCAATAGTAAATTTTCACTTTTTCTTATCAGGTGTACAAGTACAAATAAACAAAAACTGATAAGAATTCAATTTATGTTAACATCAATTTTAAAACTTTCTTGGGGATATTCACACCAACAAGATTTTTCATACTGATATATTTTTGTTCATTTGTACTTTTGTTTGATAGAAATCTCAGAAATTTGCCAACTGAAGCATTGCAAATAATAAATATGTGCAGTTTGGATAAAATTATTTTTGTAAGTATTTCAAGGCACAATTTATGATCACCATAAGTTGTGATCTTAAATTTAACATTTCAATAAATGTCCTCACCAAGTAAAAAATACTTTTACAACAATTAACATTCCTTCATCTTATACTGAGAACGATCTCATCAAGTCAAATCAGGGCCTAAATATAGAAATGATTTTGTCTTATTAACAAGGCCACATACTATGGTAGCAGCAGGATAACAACTGATAAACCTAACAAGTGGACAGAGAAGCAAGCAGACCTTTGGTCAAGGTGGAGTGATTGATGGGTAGGTGTTTACTTGTGGTAGGATGGAGGGTGAATTACACGCACATCCACTGCGGAGCAGAGTGCAATGTTTTTACTAATTTTTCTTTTTTTTTTTTTTTTCAAAAAAATTTCTTTTTTCGTTGCTGCACCCACCTTTAAATCCCTGTGAATTATACTATTTTGATGACAGTGGTTAACGCCTTCTAAGATTTGTTGAATGCAGTGACTGAAAAGATATAAGATGATATCATGTAGCAAGACCTTTGTGCAAGCAGCTGTGAAAAAGTACAGAAAGAATGGTCAGTTTGGGTTTTTCATTTTTTTTTTTTCATTTTTCTTTTTCAAAAGCCAAAATGTGGTGGTGATAGTGGTAGTAGTAGTAAGAGCAAGAAACACAGCACATAAGAGGGTAGAAATTAGAAAGGATGAGGAACATTGTGCTACTACAGATAATAGATGTAATTAGAATATTTTTGAAATGTTAGACTTAAAAGAATTCAGATAATGAAAGATCAATGTTGGTGAATTTTCAGATTCTGTTCATCTTTTTGTTTTAAAGCTCAGGCACAAAAAATCATGCTTGTCTAAAAGGCAGGTTGATGCCAATAAGGCAAGATAAATGATAAAACAACAACCAAAAATGTTATTAGATGCATTATAAAAAAGAAAAAGAAAAAAAAAGCTTTTAGAATATTAAAGTATTGAGTACTGAGCAACAAACTTGTCAGTTGTGGTAGGTCTATGTATCAGCAATACATGTGCAAAGAACATTATCCAATAAGAAAGGTGTCACTCATAGTCTGGCATAAATCATCTGGATTTAGTAGGGTACAAAACAAGAGACTAAGGGATTGAAACTTGTTACCTTAAAAAGGAAAAATAGTTTTGTAGGAAAAATGAATATTTATATTTGTTCTGAAATTATAAAAATAATTTCTTCAAAGGAATTAGAGTTTCATCCTTTGTCCTTGGGGTAGATTCATTCATTCATAAGTTGTTATTTGTTTCTCAAAAATTTAAAACCAAGTACTAAACTTTTGAAATAATCTTAACAAAATGACTTTAGTAAAAATTATTGTTATGTAAAGTTTTTTTCCCCCTTAAATTCTACATAATCAGTTACTTTCTAATTAAAGCAAAAAAATTAAAAATTAAAAAAAAATTAAAATTTTATAAATAATTATACAAACTACATAACTAGTTTTTAAATGAGTTGATAGCGATTACCTGAAGTCAAGAGAAATTTAAAATCAGAACAAATTACACAGCACTTATTTTAAGTAACTGTTACTTAGAACGATTACTTCACTACTTATGTAAATGTAAAAAAAAAAAAAGTCTTAATTGGCAACTGCATGAAAAGCAAGTCTGTAGATTTTGTTTTGGTATATTTATCCATTCATATTACTTATCTTTCGTAGAATAATGGAAGTTATTTAAGAGAATAAATACTGTAAAATCAGCCTGATTGATAAAGAATGATCCCACAGATACTAACTGTAATATAAATATTCTACCATATCTAAATAGAAATGTTAAAATTTTTTAATTGTATTTAAAATCAAAACCTTACCTTGTTTTTTTATTTCTTAGTATTTTCACCAGTTACTATCATCGTTAGTACTTAAAAGTTTTAAATGGTCATAGTTTTAAAAGTGCTATAAAAAAAATGATTTCCTCTGATATAATACAAAATAATGAGACAATTAAAAAGTAGTGTTTTTCATTGTAAGGAAATATTTTCAAACATCTTCTTAAGTTCATGTTTAGCTAGTAAGAGCAAGAAACATTGCAGATAAGGTGAAAATTTAAAAAGATAAGAAACATTGTGCCACTGCATATAATAAATGTAATATTTGTTTCCCTATCATTCTTATTTCTCTCATCACTGAAATCAAACTGTTCTCACCACTCACTGCCAATATCCGGCAAGTGAACTGTTTATACTCAGAATTAAGCAAACAATCTGCATTGCTCTTTACTAATTGCTTAATCCCTTATGAGCAGTTGCACATGACTTCAGAGACATACAAAACATTTTTGACTAACAAGTAAAAATTAGCATATTTCAGAAAACTAAGTTTACTGAATCTATTCAAATTGCTTTGGTGAGAATTTACAAAGGTTGGTCATTTTTATAAAAAAAAACAAAAAAACATTTAGCATAGAAGTTAGCATTACTCATTTTTAAAGCAACTATTTTCTGTCTTGAGAATAAATATTGTTGAGTGAGAGCTTCTGTGTCATTCCCCTAAGGACATTAGTTGTGCATGTGCAAATGGGTAGGGTGCATTGGGGTAGCAACATCTTTCATAGTATATATTTACATATACAATTTCTTCAAGGTAGAATAACATTCAGTTGTTCACCTCTGCAGACCATACTCTGAGAATCACTGTTCTGTTACAAGCACGGTTGAAACAGTCCACATGCTGAACTATGACTTCTGAAAAGGTTTGATATGTGTGCATGTGCATAATGGTTGTGTTGGTTCTCAATAGTCAAAACTTTTTAAATAAAAAGAATTACTTTTCGTAGCATATACTGAGTCAAAGAATAGTGTCAAATATTCACAGATAATTAACATTTGTGTACTGACAATTGATAAACTCTTTCCCCAAACTACTGAACTTCCTGCAATATAATGCAAAAAAAAAAAAAAAAAAAAAAAAAAAAAAAATGATGTTGCTTCAAAAATCACCTAACGCATGACAATGATCATAGTTTATAGTAAACCAATAGACTATGGTGACTGATATCCATACACTCCATTTTACGAGAATGATTACAAGATGAAAGAGTCAAATTGTTAAAAACAAACTAATTTTCAGATGATAGTGACTGCCTAAAGTCAACAAGAGGAATTTAAAACCAGAACAAATTACACAGCCCTTATTTGATTATCCATGTTACATAGAAGGATTACTTGAGTACTCATGTAAATGCAAAAACAGTCTTAACTGACAATATAAGTGATAGATGACTATAAAAAGACACTTGGTTAATTTGTTTAAATAATGCATTGACTATTGTCTGTGTTACATGGCAAAAATTTTAAATGAAATGATGTACTAAAATAAGTAACCAAGTAATTGTTTTAAGTTCTCTGAATGTCAGTACCCTTTAAAATTTTCTGAGTCATCAAAGTTATTTAATATTTTTAAATTATACAGCCGTAAATAAGTTATCAGTTCTTATAAATAGAAAACCATGATTTTATAAGATAGTGAAAATCTAGAAGATTTCTAAATACCTAATAGGGATGCCTAAAAAATCATATGCGTGTATCAAATATATTCTATTATATTAAAAAAAAGAGTAATCGGTTCAACAAATGACTGTTCTATATGATAAAATGATCACTTATTAATAAATTTATTATCCAAAAACTCACAGGCTTCCTTAGAAATGAGTGCATGAATCTTCCGTGAGAAATATGCTTGCTGTGCAGAAAGAGAATAATGTTGATCATCTTCTGGAACTTTTAGATTTTTAATCTATTAATTGCAGCAAAAAGTTCCATTTGCAGTATAACCATAAAAGTGCAATGATGAGAATTCCTGTCATCTGCAATTAAATGGTTTAATATACAGTACTGTGCAAAAGTATTAGGACAAGAACTATTTTATCTTTTATGAGGCATCAAAATAAATTTTAAAATCACCCTGTCCTAACACTTTTGCACACTACTGGTAGTGTGCAAAAGTATTAGGATAGGGGTGATTTTCCTAAAAATTTTACTGAAATTCAAATACAGGGTGAAAAGCCAAACCTTTGTAAGAATTATTTAACTAAAAAGGAAGAGGAAGGAAGGCTTCGGAATTTGAATTGGCCCCCACAAAGCCCTGATCTCAATCCTATTGAACATCTATGGGATATTTCGGATAAAAAAATTGATAAATCTAATGCTACTTCACAAGACACACTTTGGGAACAAATACAAGCTGCTTGGCAGGAGATACCATTAGATACATTAAAGAAGCTTGTGATGTCAATGCCAGACAGAATAAAGGCAGTGATCAAAGCAAAAAGCTATTATACTAAATATTAAATTTATTTTGTAACAAGTATTTTTTCTTGTTAAAGCATTTGTTGAGTAAATCAAGTAAAATTACTTTAATTAAATTGTTTATTTTCTGTCAATATGCCTCATAAAAGATAAAATAGTTCTTGTCCTAATACTTTTGCACAGTACTGCATATTTTCAGCATGCTTTTACAATAGTTATATCCCTCTTCACCTGGGTTTTCAACAAGGCCTTCTGAAAGAGTTTAATATCCATTGTAATATTGTGTCTTTCAAGTGAAAATGAATATTCCTTTAATGTCAGAATAAGATTGTTAGTGAAACAAAAATATTCTCATATGAAACTATGCCTATTAAATACTTCTTCTATCTGCTGTGGCTCTTCAGGATGTTGGTGATCATGGCTCTCCACAATGTCAGTCCTTTGTAAACCTTAAAAAATTGTGTCCTTTTGTTATCACTCATAAAACTTGCTCTGTCATACATTTACGCCAGCTCACATGGTAGGTTATGCATTGTTTTCCTCTGTCCCTTTTGCCTTCAATCTGTTTTGGAAGTATTAAATTTTCTAAGCCTTCTTTCTTCATTATGTACCATAGAAATTTCAACTAAGTATTGTTGTGGTGAAGTGGATATTGGCTCGGAATGAGAAATCAGCATGCAGAGTTCGTATTCCAGTTGAATTCGTTGCATCATTTGTTACTCAAAATACGCTTAGGAAAGGTATTAATACACCTCTTCTCTTCAGAACAGATTGGGTTCTATAGCAGCCAGTCTACTGCAGAAAGTAATGGCAACCTCCGGCAGGAAAATCATCTGCCCTGTTACTAATGTCGCTTTCAAGACATGATCATCCAAGCAAGTATCACGTATGGCACTAAACTCACTGTCTGATAAGTATCATTCATTTCTATTTTCTCTAAAATTTCATTGTTTCTCATGTTTGGCCAATGATGTTCTTGGTATTCTTCTTGTCTAGCATTCATTGGTATATAGGAAGACTTATATTGCATAACAGTTCAGTACTCTTTTCTTTGTTTCTAACATAATTTTTTGTTTCTTAATAATTTATACATAGGAATATTATTCAAATATACTGCATTATTCATATTGATGACATGTATTGCATCTTCTAAATTAATACCATTTATATTTATTTATGAGCAGTTTTTTTTTCAGTGCTTCTGAAGTTACTATTAATAAAAGATCTTATTAAGGATGAACAAAGCTTTGATATATATTAAAGAAGTTAACAGATTCAAAGGTTGGGCTATCTCTAGACTATAGAGGAACTATAGATTTAATAAAATAATGCCTCATAATAAAGATACTTTTTCTTGGTTATCTCAGTTTAATTTTATGCATTTTATAGATTCAATTACTACTGTGACATTTCTTTGTTAAGTGTGTGGATGAGAATCAATAAAGCACTCAAAGCTACTGGAACCCTTTAATTAAATGATGCATAAAATTAGATGACGGAAGAGGATGAAAATAAGTTCTGATGAAATGCAAAGTTTGACATTTTAACAAGTACCTAGGCCTGTATGAATAGGAGGAAGGCTTCATTTTATTATTATGCTATATCCTCTAAAGCAGTGAGAAAAACAGCTGATCAATTTGAGTGTTTTTTATATGCAACTACTATGATTAAAAAAAAAAGTTATATATATATATATATATATATATATATCGGTAAGTCCATAGCCTAATGATATAAATATAGATTAAATACATAATGAAATTTTCAAATCTAAATTTATCTACTAGGCTATGGACTTATTGATTCATCCTCAAACAAAGTTTGAACAGGAACCAAATTAAAACTATTAACACTATCTGCCTTTCTATTTAGTCTGAATAATACATGTTGATAAGAAGTACCATACAGAGCTGAATGTGTGGTATCAGATTTGAGAGAAAAGGAGAAACTTTAAGAGCAGTTATTTATAACTGTTGCTTTTAAGACATTTTATAGATATGAAGGAAATTATAATTTATGTACTAAATGCATTATATCTCCTACCAATAATTATAACACTTCAGCTTGTTTATTCAAGGCACTATAGGTCAAGTAATATGTCAAAAAGTGAATAGTAGTTTGAATTTCTGATATAAAAACAAAAACATGCAGAGAAAAATGATCAAAATAAACACTAAAATTACAAATAGCTTACAAGTTTATTTCTATGACGTAGGTGATTATAGCTCTCCACAACATCCTCTTTGTATTTTTCGGTAAAAATTCTCTTTTTGTTATCTCTCCCGATTCTTATTCTGCCAACCATTTACAAAGGCTCGTTAGGTAAATTATACACTATGTTCCTCTGTTCCTTTTGCCTTCTATATGTCCTGTGAGTGTCAAATTTTCTAAGCTCTCTTTCTTAATGTATACTAAAAATTTCAAGTATCTTTCTGATTCTAAATATAAGTGTCATTTTTGTTTCTAGTTTCCCTAAAACTTCATTGTTGCCCACATGTTTAGCCCATGATATTCTCAGCATCCTTCTGTAGAACCACATTTTGTTGCTTCAAGTCAGCTCTTCATCTGTGATGAGATTGTCCAGCATTTACTGATATATAAGAGGTCTACTATCACATAACATTTCAGTACTCCTTTTCCTTGTTTCTAACAAAATGTTTGTTTTTTTATACTTTGCTAAACACTAACTTTTAATAGTTATTACTCTTTATATAATGGAGTGATTAGTTTTTTACTTAAACAGTAACAAAACTGATACCCCACTTTATACACACCATATATACAAATAATAAAATGAAAAAAAAAACAAACTATAGAAAATTAATAATTCATTTCATAAATAATGTTCAGTACAAGCCACAAGTACTCTGATTTTTTAATATGCATAATGCAAAAATGTTAGTCTAACGCTTGAACAGCAACAAAACTGATCTCAAATATGAAGTGTGCAAAAAAATAAATAAATAAACAAAGGTAAGAACACTAATGCTTAAAAAAATGATAAATGTTAATGAGGTTTCAATTCCATCTCAACAGATGAAAAAAATCACAAAATAAAAATAGTTGAAATTATAAATGTTAATTCTATCCAAGAATGCGAACAAACATGGCATCATGTAATTTACTTTTAATGTCAAATAAAAATCACCTTTTCTGATATCCTGAAGGTTTCAATATATGTGCATATATGTAAACAAACACAAAGTAATCTGTAGTAGGATTCCCATTTATGACAAAACCCACATCAATAGTAATTTTGTGGACACATGGATCTGTTACCATTTTGGTAAAGCTGACTATATGTTTACATATTCTGATTATGTATAGAATGCATATAGATTGAAACAGTCAAGTCATCAAAGGAAAAATAATCCTATTTTAACACTTTGTTTCATCACTTGATAAAAAGTGACAACAAAGAAAATCATTGGAGGATTTTTTTCCAGAAAGGAAATTGGACGGAAGATAAGAATGGTTCATGAGGGGTTGGAGGTTATTGAAGATGGGTTAAATTTTGGCAAAAGTGAAATTGGGGCAAGGCCTGGGGCAGATGAGTTCAGTAGTTAGAGCAAATGTCAACAGCAAACAGTAGGAGGCTTGACTCAAGTAATGCTTCAACATGATTGGTTGTTTCATGCACAGTGAAACAGCAGGTAGCAGCAGCAGCAACATGGTAGTCAAACAGCAGTAATATAAAAATAAAAAAAACAATAAGTAGTCATGTTACATAAGATTTTGTAAAGAGTTAAAAATAATAAAAACACAAACAAGCCATTCTTTGATTTCTCTTATATTCAAGAACTTTAACAAATTATTAATTAATTTTACAGAAAAATAATATATTCCTAAAACATATGCAAATAAATTTTCATAATACCTAAAGAAAACATTAAAATGTTTTCCAAAAATAACATTAATAAAAAATGAACAAGTTATGACAATATTTCCAGGAGACTTGCTCAATTTTGAAATCATTTTTCATCTATGATCATAAATTTTCTTTTGCATATATACAAGGTGCATCAGGTAATTGATAACAATAATATTAAGAAAAATTAAGATAATCAGTAGAATAATGTGTAGACAGACATATTCATCTTTAAAAAAAGCAAAAACAAATAAGAAAACTACTAATGGTTTGTGGTTATTTCCAAGGCTTGGAAATGACCACATACCTGAATCAGATGGTTTTCATTTATGATAGTGAATATATCTGAATAGCAACGTTTAATGAATCCTTGATATTATAGAACACTGACATTGGCTGCCTTGACACCATCACAGACATAAGAATCCTGGGGATTCAAATCAGAGGGATACATAATTGTGAAAATTCTTTCCCGGCCACTCTTGGGCTATATAGGAGGGAGTAAAGGTCTGTTGGAACACATAGACTCACCACCCACTACAGGAAGATGTTGGGTAGCACAATATAGCCTAATTGCTTATGACCCCTAGGACTCTCATTGATGATGGTAACTATTATTGTGAATACCTCTGTGAAGTCTGCATATAGACACCATTCATTCCTCTGGTTCATCTGGCTATCTTTAATTTCTTATGATTGACAGTTAGTGCAATGAGTATGTTGTGTATTTTCATTTTTCTGAGAGCGGAATCTGTCATGTTAGTGCTTTTAATACATCTAAGAGAAATAAAAATGCTAAAATGTTGGGTCATCTGACATTTATTGCCTGCTAAATATGCATTCTCAAATACCTGACACATCTTGTATATAAATATAAAAAATTTTGTTTTTAAAATTTTGTAATTATTATAGTGATATGAGACAAACCAAAGATTGATTTATAGCACAAAAAAAAAAAAAAAAAAAAATTATATGTCAGTATTCTAATATCAAAACAACAGGTTTGAGGTGAATATTTTAAAAGATTTTTTTGGCAAACATAACTGATATCAAAAATGCTACAGTGAAAGGAAAATTGCTTAAAATTTTGTATGTCTGGCTCCATATCATTTCTCAAAACCTTGTTAGTCTTACCAAAACATCCAAAATATATATAAATTCAGATATAAGCAAGAATTAAAAAACAGGGCGAGGTAGTCACAAGATAAAATTCATTAACTCATTAGTAAATGAAGTTTTATTCTATGACTGTCTCTCCTTAAATAAAAATAATACAACAAATGTTCACTTGATTCATTTTCCTGTTTGTGTTGTATACATTTGTTTGTTTGGAGATCACTCTAAAAGTATTTTTTAAAATAATTTGTGTAATATGGAGCACAGTTTGAAAAAAACAAAAAAAACAAAACAAAAAAACAGTAATTAAATAACAATAAAGTGACATGACAGTGACAAGGAACTGAACATTTTAAATGAAAAATTAAACAACTATTTATTAAATGAATAGTTGCAACAAATATTTAAGTTCATAGAGATATTATTTAATTAAAAATAATAAAAATGACAGTCATTGATACTCATTGTTCTATGGAATAGCATAAGAATTTATTCATGAAACATATTAATATAGAGATGTCATGATTAACGAAGCACTTTGAACATTAATATTTTGTTTATATTATATTAAATACGATGTAACATTTTGAATATTTTTCTTAATATCAAGATTATAGTCATAGTAATGAAAAACAATAATAAAAAGAAAGAAAAACACAATTTTTCATAATAGTTGCTGATATTGTAAGAAAACATTCCATAGATTTTTTAGGACAGTTTTGAAATGGCAATTATTCAATAGTCAACTAGAGTTTGATAATAACTAAAATGTGTATATAATTAAAACCTTTTTATAGCCATATTTGAAATTATATTCTGATCATGATTATTTTAATATTTAATATTATTTTTAACTCATTTTTTGTATGAGTGACTCTACTGAAAAAAAAATCTAGTATTCAAAATCATCCAACAAATTTAATCACTATTTAACTCATTAGAAGAAATATTTTAAAATAAAGATGTTACTTTTAACTTTAATTTCTAAAGGTCTTTTTATTTGTGTGTTCATTTGTGTTTAAGGAAATAATTTGAGAAATTAAATGAACTTATTGTATATGAGTTTTAATCTAAGGTCTTTAATATGATTTTTTAAAAAATGCATACAATCCTTAAAAAAAAAAATGATGCTTTTTAAAATAATTATAACAGTAAAAAAAACTTAATTATATCAGATGAACTAAAACATTCCAAGAATTGTTAACTGAACATGATAAGGATTACAATTAATGTACAAGTATATATTTTCAACTAGAATTTTCATTCCAAAATTCTTTCAACTGCCATCTAGTATAATATACATGATGGGTGGGAGGTGATGCCATTCTTCATGCACATGTGTGAAAATATTTGGTTTTCTCACAAAATTTTCCATTTTTTATGCAAAGTAACTAAATGCATCGAGCAGAGATATTGCATCAACTATTGCCAAAAGCTTTATGATGCTCAACCTCAAATCATCCAGAAGATTCAGCATGTTTTGGCATTGATACCATCAGTAAAACTCAGGTCAGGAAGAGGTACAACTGCTTCAAATATGGTTGCACCTAAGTGGAGAGCAAGGCAAGCCAAGCCATCCACAAACCAAAATGAGGGGCCAATTGAGAAGGTTCATAAAAGACCATCATGTAACAATCCAGGAAATTTTTCATGAAATGTGAATAAGCACAGGATCAGTGCATTCCATTTTATTGGTGGATTTGTGCATGTGGATAGTGTCAAAAAAACTTGCCCTGAAGGTGGTGGCAGAGCAGCAGAAACAACTCTGCATGGAAATTGCTCAGGACGTGCTGGACAGTGCAATCCACAACCCAGACTTCATGAAGACCATTATCACTTGTGATGAAATATGAGTTTATGGTTTCGACCTGGAAACTGGTCATTTTGCAGGAAAACAAAAATTTGAAGAGCATGTTCTACACATCTGCATCTGAGGTATAACAACTGGGAAAGAATTTTGCCATGTGCCATTAGTTTGGGTTGAATAAAATAGTCAGCTAGTTTTTTAATGTACTTTGTAAATGCAAAAAGTAAAATTTTGTCTTCCTCATTTTCCTAATATGTCACATTATGATATAAAAATATTTTTTGTGTGTGGCATTTTGTTTCTCAGTTAGATTCTGATTGTATATCAAGACATGTTATGACATACTATTTCATATAATAATTATCTAAGTGCTTAATTTTGTAAACAGTAATGAAGTTTCATATATCTATAAAGCATTTTAATGAAATTATAATGAAATGAAATTAATGATAAACAGTTTGGTACATAATTTTGACACTGTTAATCAACCATTTCAAAATACTTCACATTCAAAGCTATGGCATAAGAAAAACCAAAATTAAGAATTGAAAACTATTGACAGAAGCTCTAAAATAATGGGTTCTTTTAGTAACCATGGGAATATGATGCTATGATTATTAATTTAATTATTTTTAACAGATGGAATTTGATTTATTATAAGTACTGCATGCATGATAACAGGAGTAATGTAGTTTCAATCAAGTAAAAAGATCATGAGGTATACAAGAGTGGTTTGACAGCATTCTAACATCTGTATAATTATATTAATACAAAGTTTTCACCTGACATAAGTTTGGAAATTAACGATGTATAGCAAATTAAACTGTCCTTTTATAATCTCATACAAATGTGCAGTTAAAACAATGACAACAATATTTGTTTTTTTTTTAATCAGAATGTTAAAATAATTATTGACTTGTATGTAAAATTTATTAATAAAATTCTAAATAGAAATAGATTTGATTTTGGCAACAACAAAAAGTATTAATCTTTTTTTAAACTATTATTTCTTTCATCTTCTGTTTTTTTTTTTTATCACAATTCCTAAATCATCATTGCATGATTTTTAGCATTTATTGTGATTAGTAAAAAAAAAAAAAAATAAAAATAAAAAGTCTACAGCAAGACTCAAACTATCATCTCTGATTCTTGGAAGCTCATATTAATGCAGTAGTTTCCTCACCAAGTCTAAGTTGAGGCTTATTTTTGCTTCCAATTTAAAACCATCAAAGAATAAATATCTGAACATTGTGAAAATAAAAAAAAGCAACTGAAACTAAGATGAAAGAAATAGTAGTCAAAAATGAATAAAATAGACAATGCTTCATCTAAGAAATTCTAAATAATAATTAATATTGTAAACTTTTTCGTTTTTAGGTGTCACATAAAAATGATTCTAATTCAGCAGTAATGTTACAAACATTTTTTCTAGTCTAAAAGGTTTTAAAATTTTGTATCTAAAAAAAATAAAATATGCTACTTAAAGGAAAATGATGACTAATTAAATTTGCAAGAATATCATCAATGACACATTTTTTAAAATTTGAATTTCTAATATGTGGAGTTAAAATTATTTATATACAGACTATTGTTCTCATCTTTGTTATCACAACATTTCAGCCATTCATCAGGTGTTTATTGATCCAAGAAACTTTCAAGGAATTTCAAACTGAACCCTTTATTTAATCTAGATGTAAATTAGCAGCAAAACAAGAATAATGTCTAGGAATATCTTATCTAGTGCTTATTTAGTACTGCTGAGTTATTGCTCACCCAGTTTCCACTGAGTCCAAGTACACACAGCACAGTGCTTGTGCTATGAGTAGGAGTAGTAATAAAATGCACCACAGTTCCATAAGTCATCCCATGGGACAATAGCCTTGTGGATTAAAATTTTGGTTTGTAAATTTGGTGATATATTAATCATGAGTTTAATCCCCAATCTGGATAGTGAGCACTTGGACTCTGTGAAAACGGGGTAAGCAATAATTGAGCAGTAGTAAATAAGGATTAAACAAAATATCCCTAGATAAAAGCAGTGTAACAAGAACAATATGTCTATGTAGATTAAATAAAGTATTCAATCCAAAATTCAACAAGCACTTGAGGAAGTCTGGAGGGCACAATGTTCAAAGCATAATAACAACAAGAAAGATGAGAACAATAGTCTGTATGTAAATAATGGTACATTTTTTTGTATGTCAAGTCAATTATATAATACCAATAAATACTTATAGCCTTCTGAAATGTAAAAACATTATAAATTTATGAAAGATGAAATAAAAAGTCATCTTTACTTGATTTTGAATAGAAAATAAAGTGGACACGGGATTCAGAAATTAATATGAAATATATTCTTGATGGTTTTCATTAAAACATTTCTGCTAATGAACTCTTTGGCCATATTTATTGTTAGTGTATCATTTAGAACACTCAAATTTATAGAAATTCAAAAGAAAGCCATCAAATATCTAAAGCAAGATCTCTCCAAAGATTATCAAAAGCAGAAAATTTAATTAAAATATTTTCATAATTATGATTATATATTACTAAAAAAAATACTTAGTTTGAAATACAGGAAAATATTTTCTTGAAGATTCATTATCTTATTTAATTTTTAAAATAACCAGAAATTTACCCTTTTTTTTACAAAAAAAAAATTAGTGTTGGACAGTGATAACTAGAAAAAAAATTAATGAGAATTCAAAAGGAATTATAAATATCTTAAATATAAAAATTTTTAGTATTAAAATGTAAAGAATTTTTTGTTTAAATTTACTTTTAAAAATAAATGATTCTAATATTATTAAAAATTAATCAAAAGAAAAGACAGGGAGGTGGGTAATTATTTTACAAAACAGTACTGGACATTGAAATTCATGGGAGAATATTTCAATTTTAATGCAACATTCATCATACACTCTTAAACTAAAATTTAATGTATATGTTAAAAAAAAAATCCCTATCTCCTGGATATCAGTCTTTCAATTGTAAAACCGTTGACATGTAAATGACAATCATTACCTATTTATCCATAAATATAAAATAGTCCAAATCTCCTAGGTAATTTTGAATAAAATTGTATCTTCAAACTTGTTGATGTACCCTAAGTCGAACATGTTTTTCTTTCCATCTCAATTTTTTGTTATCTACCACACAAAGAATTATATCAGACAATGTTCTTTTACATATAACTATTAAAATAAACACTTTTGAAAAAAACACCTGCTCTTGAAATAGCAAACCAGAACAATTTCAAAGGCAAATTTTCACACCATTCAAAATAAAGGACAAAATGAATGTATTTCTATAAGGAAAAAATTGGTATCTTTAATAATCTATTTAATACTCACAGTAAACTCTTTAAAAATAGCAACAGACCTTTTTAAACTAGTGATGCTAAAATTATACTAAAACTGATTTTCTTCTTCTATGTGCTATGTCCATTTAAGACACAGGCAATCATGGCTCTCTACAACTTCTTATCTATCATGACTCTTAGCAGTTTTTTCTCCTTTTGCTGAAGCTTTTATTCTGTAACCCATTCACACAAGCTTGTCAGGCAAGTGGCTCACTGCATTCTCCTTTCTCTCATTATAATCTGTGAGTGTTGAGTTTTTCAAGCTCTCCATCCTCATTATGTCTAAGGAATTTCAACAATCTTTTCCCAATTTTGAGTGGAAGTGTTTTTCATTTACATTAAGACTTCTTTGTTGCTGACTCACTCTGTCCATAATATTTTCAGTAGAACCACATTTTTGCCACTAGTTTTTTCCTTGTACATAGGAAAATTGTCCAACATCCAACATTAACTGCCATAAGAGAAATTAAAATATACAAAATAGCAATCCGACACTATTTTCTTTGTTTCTAACAAAATTTTTCCATTTCTCAACAACTTAGCTTTTTTTTTTTTTTTTAAATGGATTTGTCTGTTTAGGGTCAAATCAACTCCTTAGGAGTCATTTAATGCCAAAATTTAATTTTCTTGGGAGCTCTGAAGTAATAAAAATATGATATATGTTATTCTGCTTTTACAATTGAATATATTATAAATGGATACTCAGCTTTTGCGCATATACATGTTTGTGTGGACATAATTATGTGTGTTTTATATTGTAGTTTTGTTGAAATTATATTTTTGAATACAGTTTGATTTCTTTAAGAAATTGTAGGATATTATATGGGTTGGTAATTTTACAATAAATATGTATTACTGGTAATATTTTTATATATAAAAATGTATAGCTGGTATTTTTACTATAAAAATGTATTTTTATACTTTTATAATGTTTTGTTTTTGTTTTGGGGATCACTATTTGTCCATAGCTGGGACTCTAACAGGTGCTTTCACCCCAGGTTAGTGTATACCTACAAACAACAACAATTAAGAGGTGGTTTCAATCATTGATTAGAAGTGTAGACAAATATCTCATAAAGATATGTTCTTCATTTTAATATTACAATGCATCTACATAATACAAAAATGTTTGGTTTTGCATAGATGTATATAATCTCTAAATATCCAAAACAAAAGCAGTCTATCTAAAAATATTGAGTTAAAATACATTTAAAATCTGCAAAGTTGATACAAAAGAAAGAGATTTGCAACTAAATAATATCTTGATAGTCTGGATTTATGGTAATGATAATATTTGTGGTTTCTTTATAAGGAAGCATTCAGAATTCATTGTCTGAGCAACCAGTGCTGTGTTTTTTTTTGTTTTTTTTTTAATTGTATCACCCTGAGCAAGGTGGTAACACCACTGATGTGCAGGGGGCTACATAATAGTTAAAAGATTGGAAAAGAGAAAGCTGGAAACTACATCCTAAACAGGGAACAAGGGATGAGCCTCTTCATCTGTTCAATAGATGTGGGTGGAGTGTGAACCAGGCGATAGTTTAGTTTAGTCTACTCCAATTAAAAAAAACAAAACAAAAAAAAAACATGGTGGTGGATTACTAATTGGTTAAAATTTATAAAATCTTTCTCTTAAAACAATTTTTCAGGAAAATAGATTTCTCAAGTTCCATAGCTGTTATTGCTTTTTCCAGTATTGATGGCGGGGGGTCTTTTGTTTAAAGTAATATATGTCAATATCTTGATTATGCCATTACTTTTTGAGTTGCAGCTGACATTCATTTTAGTTGTTGCTGCTATTGTAAGTCCTCAAGTGATGTGGTTTCTATTATCTGATAAGGTTCTTTGTTTTTGATTCTCTTATGTGAGTCCATAAGCTGTTTTTAACCACTGATTTTAGAAAATAGTTATATACAGCTGACAGTTTAGATATTTCTGAACAAGTTTGGTACCATGCCTGAAAGTCTTGATTTGATAAAGCTATTTAAGAACATGACTAGTTTTCAGTTGGTCAGAAAGTTGTTTTGTTGCTATTAAAATATGATTGATAATTTTACAGGAATTTAATAATTTTCAATCTATATGTCTATGTTGTCAAAATAGATTGAATATAACCTTCAAATTTAATATATAACTTCATTTTTAAAGCAGATGAACTGAAATCATACATACATATATATATGTGTGTGTGTGTGTGTGCATGATTTCAGTTCATCTGCTTTAAAAATGAAGTTATGTATTAAAATTAAAGGTTATATTCAATCTATATGAGTATAGTTATAATCTCACTTATATATATATATATATAAATGAGATTATAACTATACTTGTGTCGAAAAACCTTCCACAAATCTACGAAGAAGGGAAAAAATAGTTTTAAAAAAGAAAGAGCTAAATACATGAACATCAGTCAAAAGGGTTCGGACCAAGTCAGCACATAGCCCAAAGAAAAAACCCTGATACAAGTAATCAACTAACAAAAAGCACTCAATACTTAGGTAGAGCAGAATAGGTAAAAAAAATACCTAGTGAGCCAGACAGGCCTACCTAGGTTTTACCTAAACGAATTGTCAGGGGGGAGCCAGCTTTCCCTGAAAATCTGTTTAGTTGAAACCTAGGTAGGTTTGTCTGGCTCACTAGGTATTTCTTACTTATATATATATATATATTAATTATGCTCATTATCTAATTGAGCTCTCTATATGGGAAAATTTTAAAAACAGTAACCATTTCTGCGATTTACGCATTACTCTTCAGCCATAAATTGAGTTCTCTCTACTGCTGGCGTGTGTATATAACATATCAAAATCTCCTCTCTCAGCTGTGTGCCAATAGCTTAGAGGTAAGCTCTCTGACTGATGCTAAATCGGTTGAGTTTCTATCTCAGCTGGAAGCAATCTGATGTCAAGCCACATTGATGAGCTGTGATACAGCAAAATAGGTTTGTATATGGATGGCTATATATATATATATATATATATATTGCATCAGGCATGAAATTTTAGATTGTGTTTAAAGTTCTGCCTTATGCCTTTTGGAAAATAGTGACTGATTAAACTTTGATTAAATTTGATTCTTTTAAATAATGCTATTATTCATGAGTTAGTAAACCATTATGATGTCTTTAGGAAGCCATTAGAAAGAACAATGGAAAATTATGTGACAGTAAAATATAAAGTTTAAAGGTGATTATAGAATTTATTTGTACAGATAAATATACATAAGATTTTTCACATTTATTATTGGCGTATATTTTTATTAGCCTTTCTTTTAGCATGAAGTTACTGTAAGGTTTTCAATGTATTTGAGTTTTGATGCTTTCACTGATTGATTAATTTATTTTTTATGGCTTAAATGTTTGTAGGTTACTTAAAGTCAGAAAATATTATCAGAATGTAACAATTTTTTGGAGCAAATAATGACTTACATTTTAGGAAATAGTATTACCATTCATTTATTCAATTAGCACATTTTGAACTGCTGTGGTCACTACTCCCTTCATCTCATAATTGTGGTTCATGCTGACATTCAAAGCAGAATAATGCAAAGGCTTGCTAGTTTCTTTTACACCAGAAATGATGAGATTACCCCCATTTTGCCACTCAGAAGTTAATAGGTGGTTTGAATTCAGAGTTTTGCTTCCTTGAATGCCGATGGTATATGGAGGCCATGATTTACCCAGACTACATGCCCCACCTCTCTTGGACATACCGACAAAATTTAAAGGAATACAGGGTATTACATTTGAGGATGGCTTGGCTGCAGGAATTGCCAGAAAGTTGTCATTGTTGACAACCAACTGCCTTAAGGCTCCACTCCAGACTTTCTGTTTGAATTTACTTCCATAATCTTTTCTCGTATTTTGGAGATGACCACAAGACAGCGGAGCTTTAAAATCAGGGTTTTTCTACCTTCCTTGGCTGTTGAGCTCCAATTACCCAAAGCAGCTTGTTGTGAGGTACCAGTTTTCCACCTTCGCTCATTCTCTGGCTTGGAGATGGACTTGAACCTTTATCACTCTATATTTCTTTAATGAGCATGGATCAGAAATAGAGATAATCCAGATTTATGGATGACAAATCTTATGCGCATCCTAATGCATGCATATAAATTATCCTTCAACAGAATTATACAGTTATTTAAAAAAAAAATGACAATTTATTTCATGGTGAGTTGAATAAATCAATATTGTTTGAAAACATCAAATTTCGTCCTCTTTTTTTTTTTAAGAGAAGTAACTAAATTATTCCATTTGAATACCTGTTTTTTTTTTTTTTTAATCTAATTATATTTTGTTTTAGTTCTGTGAATCTTATTATCTAATGACTTAAATATTTTGTTGCTAAAGCTATTAGTGACATTTATTGATTTTAAACTTATGTGGTCCATTTCCAGCAAATTAAGACAATGTGTAAATTATATACGTATACAACTAGAGATGTTTCAGCTATTTCAGAGATGACAATACACTTCATCTGTAAACTGAAATATGACAAACTCAATGTTAGATCATTAGGTTACTCTTAAGTATGAAACAGGCTAATGTTGAACCCAGAGTTCATTCGTGAGAATTGATTGGATTAAGACAATAAAAACTATTTTTTTTCTTCTCATCAATCAAATCAAAACTAAAATAAACCCTAATGGGTGTTTTGGATCTTTGCCATGATCTTAAAATATCCTCTATCAGTAACAGAAGATAGATTGAGGCAACCCTTCTAAAAATTCTGAGTTATAAGAATCACTTATATAAAAAAAGGTTAACCAAGCAACTATGCTATGCATGGCAACAATTCTGATGAGCCTCCATCCTAGTACCTCACTTAGACTGGCAACTAGGTTCCACTATTTAACTGTTGAAGTAGCTAGATGCAACTACCATATCTATTCCACCAATTTCTTTTTTCACACTTTTACAGTGAAATTATTAACTTGGAGTGAAATGATTTAAAAAAATGTTATTTGTATGACAAAAATATTACTGAAAACAAGAATTATAAAGTATTTGTTTCAATTTAAATTTATACCTGATTTTATTTAAATCTTGCTTTACATATGACTCAATACTGAAGTTTTTTTAGGCTGCTTTTTCACAAAGCCTGTCAGTTGACAAAAAAGATGATAGTTACTGACCAAAGTTTCTATTATTTGAGTACAAAAGATTTAACTGGAGAGAAAGAACAGTATCTAGTTTGATAGCTGTGAAGATTTACAATCAGCAAACAGGACAATAAGGTCCACAGAGATACAAGGATTTTCTTTTTTCTATGCACATTGTCATTTCAAAACAAGGGCGATCGTGGATGTCTACAACTTCCTATCCTTTCTAACTACTCACAATGCTTATGCTCCTACTATCCTCCACATTCTTTGTTTTGTTATTCACTTACACAAGCTTCTTAGGTAAGTGACTGTTTTCCTCTGTCTCTTTTTCCTTTGACTGCTTGTCTGATTCTCCAAGCCTTCTTTCCTCATTATGTGTCCTAGAAATTTCAACTGTTTATTTCTGATTTTAAGTATAAATAACCTTTTTGTTTCCATTTCTGTTAAAACTTCTTTATTGCTCACATGTTCCATCCATGTTATTCTCAGCATCATTCTGTAAAACCAAATTTCTGTTGCATGGTCGCCATATGTATCAACAAGAATTCTGTGTGCTTCAGCTGCAGATTCCTTTTGAATAAAGTAGTGCAGTAAAATCTCCTGCAAATACACTTTCTTTGGCATGAAATCTGACATGTTTAATGCTATAAAAAACAAAGTTGTTTACACTTCTGTGAAATGCCATACACTGAATTTCAAGCTTCCTTATAATACTTCCTTATCGATGCATTACCATCTGAAACTACACACATGTAGTTCTGGGAATGCCATCTGTTGAAAAACAGTAAGAATTTATTCAAGCTCCTCATATTATTACATTTAGAATTCAGTATCACATTTTTCTCTTGGAAATATATGGATGCAATTTAAAAAATTAAACTCTTTATCATTTACCAATACATTATTGTTTTTATTACAACATTTCAACTGCCGTATACTTTAGCAAGTATCTACTGAATTCATTAACACCCTTGGAAATATCAAATTGAGTTTTCTATTTGTCCTACAATATTATGTTACTCTCATTCCTTTGCCTTTTGTCTTTTCTAAGGAATTTCCAACTTCTCAATCACCACTTCTTCCTTATGATGCTGATCTGACAATCTAGGTTTTATCCACTACTTGTCCCAGGTGTTTAATTCATGATATCCAACGATGGGATGAGTTTTACAAGTGCTTTTATTTATAATACCATTAGAGGTTCCCATATAGTGTTCATACTTATTTAAATGAGAGACGAATGTATTAAAATGGATATAAAGAGTGGGAAAGATATATAAATATGAATGCAAAAATTGGTGAACACATGACTCTAAAATTGTTAGTCATCACAATTCTGAACTTGTCTGAAGCTATTCGCAAATCAGATAATTTCAGTAAGCCTTTCTACCAAAATAATTCATAAAAGCATACCAAACATTAATCTTTACATGATTTTCCTTGTTAATCATTAGAAAACATTTTTTTTATATTTTAAAGAGATCTGAAAATGGATTAACTTTATGCAAAAGTTTCTAGTCCTTTTTCAAAATTAAGTTATTTTCAAACTAACATTCCCATGTGAAATAATTATTTCTGTCTTCACAACCAATAGTTTTATAAGATGTTTCATTTGGTTGCTGCATTGAACACCTCTACAAACAATAAATACCATACATACTACACAATTCTGGTAATGTGATGGTACCTCACAAAAACTATTCTCTGTATGTTTAGGCTGAGTCAGTCAAAACAGCTGAACAGACTACTTATTCAAGTCTTAACTTTGTTTTCAAAAATACATGTTCCATTTATATGAAAGGGTGAACAAAATAATGGAAATACTGAGTACCATAATAGCATAATTTGGAAAATTTAATTAAACTATCAAAAGCTTGTCTAGTTTTATGCTTGTTGATTTAATATTAGTAGTACATTTTTCGTCTAAATTGTGGTATTATACAGATAATATTTAAATAATTTTATTAAAATCAACAGTCAAGACTATTTAAGAATTTTAAGTGGCCAACTTCATCCTATGGTTCAGAAACTGCTTCTGAAGGGAAATACCATCTTTCAGGATGATAATGCACATATTCATACTGCTAAAGTTGTAGCTGCATGGTATGAGAAATATTCTAGTGAAGTAGAACATCTCATTTGGCCAATACAATCCCCAGATCTCAACATAATTGAACATCTATGGCTCATTTTAGAAAATCAAATGAGGAATCAATATTCTCGATCATCAACATTGAAAGAATTAGAAACTTTTACTGAAGACTGGATAAAAATTCCTCTGGAAACAATCAAAATTTTGTACAAGTCAATCCCATGCAGAATTCAAACTGTGATTACCATCAGAGACAGTCTTACAACATATTGAAATAAATCTGCTTGAAATTTCAAGGTGTTTCCATCATTTTGTCTACCCACTGTACATCATTTCTATTTTATTTTACTTGAAACTTCAAAAGGTGTTATTGATACAACTATGATTTAACATTATTCTGCATTGTAATAATGAACTGTTTCTTTTTTATTGCAAAACGTTTGTCAAATTTTGCAATGTTGAACCTTCACTCATGTTTCTCTTCCTATACATGTCACATGACATTGGTGCTTCCAAGCTGACCTTCCATCAAATTACATGAATTTCACTAATATTCATTTTTTCTTTTGTCTTTTATGAGTCATAGCTTTTGGAACCTCAAATTCATTGTTAATTATTTTTAATCAGTGGTTGTTGATATCTATGCTTGGCCTACTGATTGGATGATATGAGAATAGCACATACTGATTCTCTCAACAAACTAATTCTTTCAATATTGGAAAGTTGTATTAAACATATGAGCCAAAAAAGAATAGTTCCAAGAACTCAGGAGAGAAGGCACAGGATGAGTAAGAGATGGGAAACACATCACCAAAATTCAACATTCTAAAACATTCAAACAGAAATAATGGACACTTTACTTTATTCAAAACTGTAACATATATAAATAAATAAAATAAAGACAATGAATTTAGTATAATTAATGTATTATAAACGTTTCATAAGTACTTAACATTTCCATTTGAATGGGAAAATATTTAATAACAGGCTATTTCTATTTTTGTAATAATCATTTAACAATAAACAACAATTATAATAACAATAAATCACTAATGATGATATAAAATAAGGTGATGATTCAGTAATATGATAGAAACCTTTTAAAAAGAGGGAGATAAATGTCCAGTACTATAATGCAAAAGGTTAAAGCCAAGAGAAAAAAAATTCTAATAAAAGGTAACTGCTGATGACAATAACCTCAGCAATAAATGACAGCCAAATAAGAAATGTTATTGTTGCATTTTGTTGGTATGATTAGTTTATTTTTAAGGGAAAGCAAAAAATGAGAAAGACTGAAATAAATCAATACCTTGCATCTGCTTCACTATAAAACTCTCTAGCAACTATATCCTCAAATAACTCTCCTCCAGTTACCCTGGAAACAGAAAAGAAACAAAACAAGCTGTTAATGAACATTGTACATGGCAAAGCAAAATGTATAGGATGATAATAATAGCATTACTAAAAACACTAGCTGCTTACCCTGTTTTACCAGACAGGAATAAGTGAAGTGGCCAACAATGCATACTACTGTTAAAGCCCAATGCTGAAAATCCCTGCGTTCTACTAGGCCAAAGGTGGGGAGCATATATTAATAAAAATTTTGCTCCCAAAAATGTTCAGTTAATTTAAAATATGTCAAGTTCAGATATATATTCATTAATGCGTGTAACCTTTTTTTTTAAGCATCTTTTACACCCAACAAGAATAATTTAATGAATTGTTTGAGTTTTTACAGCATTCTAACATTTTATTTTCACTTTTTTAGGATTTAAATATAAAAATTGTCCATAGTTTTTATTGTTCTAAGCACTTTGCTTCAGACATTCTCAAGGGTGTTGCATTTAGTATATTTATTCTGTGTGTTGTACCATATTGTAGTTTTTGCTGTGTGAAGATTCTTGTGGAAGAGCGACCATTTTGAGCAGTCACATGCCATGCACCACTGGGTTGATATGAGGGCAACTTCTAATTTTAGAAAACAACATGCTATCTCTGCTACTGAACAGTCTCAGATTGATAGTGAAGGAATGGCATTTAATCAATAGGGCTTCTTTAACAGTAAGATGCCAGTGATTATCTGATTTAAAAAAGATTTTTGTGTAATCAACAAGTTGTGTAATCAATCTAGTTGATTACACAAAAATCTTTTTTAAATCACACAATCATTGACATCAGGGTGATCCTTATAATAATAATGATAATAAAAAAATACAATCATTGATCTATCAATGCAGATATTTCAGTTTAGAATGTATTTGTTGAGACAGAATAAAGGTAAAATGTTAAATATTATACAGAGACAGAATTTTTGTCTATATTTCTGAGATGAAGCATTTTAATCTTTTATAGTATTTTCATTGTTTGTACTCTTGTTCTTATCTTTGCTGTCATATTCACAATGTTTCAGCTGTTGTATGCTTTGGCCTTTTTCAGGTGATTTGCATTTAGAGCTGAACCTTCAGCTGGATAAAAAGCATTGGTAATCCAGTGGCTTGACCCAAAGTTGAGTTCAATACCTGGCTGCAACAGAAGTGAACAATTTGGAGAGTTGAGTTAAAGGGAAATATCTAAAACTGAAATATCTGAAAGAAGCATGGCATGAGGAAGTAGAATAATCTCACCAGTGGATGAGATAAAGGGTTTGGTTTAAAATTCCAATCACTTGAAGAAGGCTGGAGCATACAACAGTAGAAACAACACGAATATGACAACAAAGGTGAGGACAATAGTTTGAATACTGAAAATAAAGGCAGAATTGTTAAACCAATTTACAAATGTTTATATTTAAAGAAAAACCTGTGTTAGAATTCATATCTTTTATTAATATTTTAAAATGCTGAGGGTTATTTCATAGACTACTTAAATTATATTTTTAATTAATTACAGGGCTGAAACATTGTGAATATGACAAGATTTAAAGAACAATTATTTTATATGGCACACAATTAAGTTTCATTGAAAATTAATTTAAAGTATATTAGGATAAAAAAAAATTAATTTCAATGCTTCTTAGCAGAAATACAGGTATTATTGGACAATTTTTATTAGGGATGCTGCAAGAAAAGTTGGTTCACTGTGTCGTGCTACACAATTTTTTTCACCAGAATCTATCTTAAACATTTATAAATCTACCATTCTATGCATTGAATATTACTTTTTGGCCCACTGCTCCTGCTATATATTTAGAGATTCTTGATAAAATACAAGGAAGAATCTGCAATCTTATTTGTCCTAACCTAACATCTCTGCTTGAGTCACTT
Organism: Ascarosepion bandense; assembly: GCA_037127315.1. NCBI lineage: Eukaryota > Metazoa > Mollusca > Cephalopoda > Sepiida > Sepiidae > Ascarosepion > Ascarosepion bandense. Next base: position 309,209 of record JBBBDQ010030018.1, read on the forward strand.
TCCTACCACAGTAATTTAACTTCCTTGTGCCTCTTCTATAAATACTTTTATAGTAATTGTTTTAATGAATTTTCCTCTCTGGTACCTGGACTTTATGAATTTATGTGCATGGTGGTACAGTGGATATCGGCTCGGAACGAGAAACCGGGGAGCCGAGTTCGAATTCCAGCTGAATCCATTGTATTCACTTACGCGCAAATACCCTTGGGAAAGGTATTAATCTGTCCCTTCCTTCCAGTTATGGGTTAAATAGCAGGACAGATTGGGTTCTATAGCCTTGGTCAGCAACCAGTCTACCGCAGAAAGCAATGGCAACCTACTGCGGGATAATCTTCTGCCCAGTCAGTTATGTCTCTTTCGAGACATGACCGCCCAAGCGTGTATCACATATGGCACTTAACTGACTGACTAGATTGGCAGCATGGTCTCATCATTTTACAGTTGAAATGGCTAAATGTAACCATAAGTTCTATGGTAACAGTTTCAGCTCTCTCATGACTCACTTGTGGGAATTTCTTCCAGCTTCTTGCTTTTCACTCAATTTTGATCTTCAAAAATTTACATACAATGTCAATCAGTATCTTGTCTCCTTGAATCCTGTTCTTTTATTGTTCTGTCTCCTTAATAATGTTTTCTATTTCTCATATTTTTTTACATTTAGTAAGTTCTTGGATCTTAGCAGCTTTATTGCCTTAAGCATGAAATAATTAAGAAAGAAAAAAGAAAAGAAAATATATTCAGAAATTAAAAATTATAAAAAGGGGTAAACTCCTGTAATATTGCAAAGAAAATAATGTTTCCAAAGATAAATGTCCATGAGAAGAATGTAGGTACATCAATACAGCCAAATGATAAAAAAGAGCATTTTTACACATCTATTTATTTTTTTACATAATATGTCTTAGTTTCTGCCCTTAATGTGATATTGGACTTTAATCAAATAAATTCAACATTATACAGGGAAAATTTTAAATAAAAATTTAGCCTTTAAAAAAATACTTATTAGATTGGTATCACCCTAACCAAGGCAGTAAAGCCACCAAAAAGATTACAGAGCATGGAAGAATTAGGGACAGAAACATTAATAATAAGCAAAAAGAGAAAAGAGTAATCAAGGAGACCATAGATAGCAAGTGACATTACACTTAAATTTTTGTAGATCAAAGTTGGCTAGAAAGCATAGCGCCAGAAGGGAGTTCCCAAGTGAAAGAAAAAAAAATTGTTAGTCACCTCTAGCCAATTCAACTGTAAACTGATGAGATCTTAACACCAGTTTAGTACTGCACTTAAATTCATAAAATCTAGGTACCACAGTGAGGAGCTCATCTGAATAAATACCATGAAAGTGTTTATAGAAAAGGCACAGAGAGGCAAACTTATGGCAGTGGGTAAGTGACTGAAGCTAAGCTGCCAGATCAAGACCAATAATATTACTGATTGTTCTTTGGATTTTATCGAGGAGCTCAAGGTAAATAGCAGAGACACTGGTCTATATATGGCAGCAATATTCTAAACATGAGCAAATGGTAGAACTGTAAGGTAGATTCTAGAGAGAAAAATTGTCATGCATGACTATGAACTGACTTTCTTAGCATCTGACCAAGTAATGGAGTCAATATAGTCTTTCCATTTCATATCGGTTGAGTACATGCAACAAGTCATTTTCCAGAAGGTTGGCATCAGCCATGCTGATGGAAGGCAAGACAAGGATCTCTCAGATGATTAATGAAGAGACGCATACTTTTGAGGACATTAAAATTGACAAAACATCTTTTACTCAAGTTAATGATGGTCTTATTTATTGATATACTTTTACATGTTGCAAAAAATGGATTTAAAAATTATCAAAAAATGAGGAATTTCATAATAGAGTAGAGTATTGTGTGTGTGTGTGTGTGTGTGTGTGTGTAAAGGCTTCATTAAAAATGACAGACAAGGTATTATCATTCATTTTTTTTATAAGGTCAACCTCCTTGTCAATTTTGTGGTGGTATTTGACGAGGAGATTGACCATATAAAAAACTTAATGATAATACCTTGTCTGTCATTTTTAATGAAACCTGTACACATATATAATGTTTATGTTATTATTAAGATGAAAGGTCAAAGTACTTTTTAGTTATTTAAAAAAAATTTTTTGTCTATTCTAACACATTCAAAATTTTGGTAAAAATTTTGTTTTGATTTTAGTTAGCAGGTAACCAAATTGTTACGAGAGTTTACAATGGAAAACAATATTACATAACTTAATTTTTTTTTCAGTGACAAACACATTAATTTGGAAATTCTTGCAAAAATCAAATAATTGTCAGATTTTAATAAAACTTTCAGGACTTATTCACAAATATATTAAATTATTTTTAAAATCATCATAATTTAAAAACATCTTGGTAAAAATATATTTTTTTTTTTTTTTACATCTGTTACCTCCTCCACTAAATTCATGAAATTTTAAAAAATGAAATTTTGTTGCGAAAATTGGTTTGATAAGTTAAATGTAAAACTCAGAGAATGTAAATCATCTATTATTTTTTGTCAAACATTTTGCTTTCATTTCCGAAAATGTGCTTTCAATAATAAAATAAAAAATGCAATAAAACTATGACATTATTTAATTTGATAAACTTTGAATTGCTTTAATAAATATATATTAAGGACATTATAGTCTGAAGAAAAAAATTTTTGAGCAATAATGAAATTTTATAAGAATTGTTTTCATTTTTTTTTTTTTTAAATTATAATAATTTATAAAAGTTTCAAAAATATTTTAAAAATACTTCTAAATTTGTTGTGGTTTATTTAGGAACTTATTCAGTGAAGATTATATTTACTAATCAAAAATTGAAAAGTTTATTACAAATCACTGTGCTTTTGTATTTTTAAAATAATTTTTAATTTTCTTTTTTTTTGTGTATTTTAAGTTTTTTTTTGTATGTTAATTTTTATGTGTACATTAAAAGTTCATGGGTTTCAGGGTTTCTTCCATGTGTTACAAGAAAAAAAAATTAAACAATTATGTCACTTGTGATTGCTATACACTTATCTTGCATGTGAACCTGTCAACACATTTGAAATATGGTGGGAAAAGGTCAAAGTTCAACTCTGCTTTTAAGAAATAGTTTTATTCTAAATTCCATGCTATGAATAAGTAATCCTTGTGTAAATCAGATTAATTTAACATTAAATTTTCTGATTTTCCAAAAATAATGTGTCACAGATGTATATTTTATTTTGCAAGATTTTTAAAACTGAGAATTAATTTTTGTTTACAAATGTGTTGATCATTTAAAAATCGCCAAAAAATTGAAAGATTAAAAAAAATCTCAAAATTTTAGATTCAAATCAATAAAATTTGTTTGAAATCCACCAGAGTATTTTGCTTACCAGAAAAAGTAAATTTAATCATTTAGTTTTCAATTAAAACTAAAATAAAAGTTTCAAGAAAGTTTTTTATTTTTAAAAATTAAAAAAATAATTCAACTTAAGAGTCAGTTACTGAAAATGAGTGAAATAGGTTGGTGTCATGGAGGTAAAATAATATTAAAATCTATTAAACTTAGTAACAAAATTCAATAAGGTGGAACCTACCATCAATTCATATATGAACTTGAAACTATCAGTTGTTTACCTTTCCTTGATATCTTAATAATATGTAATAACGATAAATTAGAATTTAACGTTTACTGTAAACCTACCAACAAAAATGATCTTATTAATTTCTATTCCCACCACAACCAAAGAATTAAATCTGGTTTAATTATAGGTTTCTTACCTTAGGGCCCTCAGAATATGCACCCCTAATTATTTATCTGAAGAAGCGAGATATATTGAACAAACATTCAAACTTCTCCACTACCCACACTATTTCATCCTAAACACAAAAAACATGCTCATAAAATACACACACACACACAAATAAAAATAAAAAAATACCCCTAAAAAATCACACAAATTTCATAATACTACTTTTTAACAACTTTTCATATGAACTTTCAAATTAACTAAACACTAGAATCATTACGGCCACCTCAAAGACCATTGGTGACATCGTCAGATTAAAAATGACACCAAACACCAATTTAAATGCCAGGATTTACAAAATACAGTGTATACAGTGCAATAATGTATATATAGGAGAAACATCACAAAATCTAAAAGTGCGAATCTACGAACATAAAAGAGACTTACATTTGGGTATACATTTCAATTCTCTTGTATTACAATAAAATAACATAGGACACAATTTTGATTTCTCAAATGCTAGTTTAATTAAAAAAGAACATAACTTTTAAGGAAGAAGTACTTTGAAAACTTATTAATAACATTACTATCAACTATAAACACAAAATTAAAATATTACATTACTTCCACATTTTTTCACAAGTATATAATTCATGAATCTAAAATACCAATAGGTATCATTAAATAAGATAATTCCTTGTATTCTTAACAATGTAATATTATTTTCTCTATATGAAGTAGAATCCATGATTAATTATGTTTTCTCCCTATTTTTTTTATATTATTATCTAATTTTTTCTCACTATTATTATATATTATTATAGTTGTTCATTATTATTTATTTTATTATTATTTCTTATTCTTATTTATTTATTTATTATTATTTCTTCTTATTATATTACCATTAGTTTTATTATTTAATTCAATATTATTTATTATTGTATTGCTTAATTGTAATATTATAATGATTTAGTATGGTAATTTATATGTATGTTTCTTATTTATATATTACTTTATTATTATGTTATTGTACTAATTCTAATGCATAGATATTTAGTATTTTATTATTTCATTGAAAGATCCTAACTGTAAACATTATTTTTCAAAATTTATTTATTTATGAAAAGTTCGCTTATTACTTTTATACATTATTTTCCCTAGAATTTTAAACGGAAATATATTTTGTTTTTACGCTTGCAGACTCATAAATGCACACATTCATACATAATTCTCTCACATTTATTTAGAATAAAAATTTGTTCCATCACTTGACATGTGTATACAACACTTGCTACATATTTTAAATGAAAATGTATATCGTCGTTGTCATTCACAAATACTAACATTACCCATATATGCACACATTTAATTAGTCCATAGTGTTAAAAAAAAAATTCACTGACGTTCATAATAAACATCTAATGTTTTTATTACGTGTTGGCACATATACTTAAACAAACAAGTTTTTTTTCTACATTTAATATTCATTCATTGCTTTATCACACATGACATGTATCTCAATCAACATACTGTCCCTTGGATTTTTAAATCATTTGCCTTTAAAGAATCTCTGAAGAAGCTCATTAAAGTGAAACACGTTGGATTAAAGACACTTTTTTCCTACTTGTTCTTTACTTATTCTCGTCATCTTGTTGGATTCCAATCCATATATTCAACTCATATATATATATATATATATATATATATATATATATATATATTGCGCTTTACTAAGTGCAGCTTAGACGTGGCACAAGACTAAAAGTATGCAGCACCTTGTGAGGATCAAACTCATTAGTCAAGCATAACACTGGTGAACACTTTTTTAGTAACTTTGAGTTGCATTGGATATTTTAACTGATTTTGATGAAGTTTTAGGTGCTGATTTGAAATCTGAAATTAGTTTTTCTCTACAACTCTGGTTTGTATGCAATTTGAGGTTAATGAAATTGTACAAATGTGAACTTGCGTAGACCATGTATAAGCATTTTCATGTCCATATATATAGATAGCTTCTAATATTTTGATCATTTGTATTTTGTTTCAGATCAAACATGGCTTCCAAAAATAGATATCATTGCAGAAACAAGCCTGATGCCTTCTGCTATATATGTGGATGCTACACATACAATCGTCAGAGTTGTAACATATCCTTGTTCATCAAGTGTGCCTACAAGGCATATTTTGAAGTTCATCCTGGTGATCAAGACAAGCAATAGGCTCCTCAGGTTGTGTGCCACAATTGTAAGGAAATGCTTCATGACTGGACCAAAGAAAAATGCAAAGGTCTGCCTTTTAGAGTTCCAATGATTTGGCACGAATCCACCAACTATGTAACTGACTTATTTCTGCATGGTAAACAGAACGGGTGTTGGGAGGAAAAACCGACATAAGATTACGTATCCGAACATTACCTCAGCTCCACACTCTGAAGAAGTTTCTGTTCCAGTTTTCAAAGGTTTGAAGACATTGGACATGATACAAGCGAGCAAGACAGTTACAGCTGTGACAGTGAATTGTCAGAAAAGTGTTCATAATTGGAGAACTGTTCTTCAAACACTGAACTTTTCCCCAGGCTGAACTGAATGATTTAGTGCAGGATTTAGGACTTTCAAAGAAAGCAGCAGAGCTTTGGGCATCAAGATTTAAAGGCAGAAATCTTGTTGATCACACTGTTAAAGTATCACATTTCGGAAAGCATGACCAGCTTTTTGTGACCTTCTTTTCAGAAGACAGACATTTTGTTTACTGCCATGACATCCCAGGGCTTCTCAAAGAATTTGGTGTACCTTACTATAGTCCTGCTGAATGGAAACTCTTTTTAGACAGTTCAAAATGCAGTCTAAAGTGTGTTCTTTTACATAATGGCAATGTTTATGGAGCAGTACCTATCAATCACTCAGTGCATTTGTGGGAAGACTATGATGGTCATGGACTTATTAAAGTATCATGAACACAATTGGATCATTTGTGTAAACTTAAAGATGGTCAACTTTCTTCTTAGACAACAGAAAGGTTTCACCAAGTTTCCATGTTTCCCCTGTATGTGGGATAGCCGAGCACGAGACAGACATTGGGTCTAGAAGGACTGGCCTATTCGTGACACTCTTCAAGCAAGAATGCCAAATATCATACAAGACTAAATTGTAAGCAGAAATAAGATCATCTTTTCTCCACTTCACATCAAATTAGGTTTGATGAAGCAATTTGTCAAGGCACTGGAAACTGAAGGTGAATGTCTGCAACACATCATCACAGCTTTACCAGGGTTATCATTTGAGAAGATCAAAGCAGGCGTGTTTGATGGCCCACAGATTTGAACCTTAATTCGTGATGATGAGTTTGTTGCTAAGATAACCGCTTTAGAAAAGGCAGCATGGTTATCCTTTGTGGCAGTCGCTCAGAACTTCCTTGGAAACAATAAGGCAGAGAACTACAGTGAACTGTGAATAGAATGTTCCTCGCTTTTCATGATCTCAGGTGTAAAATGAGCATCAAGCTTCATTTTTTGAACATCCACCTTGATAAGTTCTCTGATAACCTGGGGGCTGTGAGTGACAAACAAGGAGAACAATTCCATCAAGACCTAAAGGTCATGGAAGAACGCTACCAAGGGTGCTGGGATAAAAATATGATGGCTGACTACTGCTGGAGCATTAAGAGATTGTTGGGATGAAATGTACAAACACAAATTCGTACCTGAATAAAATACACAAACAAATTGATAAGCTATTCCTATAATTTCCTATAATATCGAAAAATTAAAAATAAATGAAAATGTCAAATTGCATAACATCTGTAGCTTGCAGACAAAAACTGACTTCAGATTTGAAATCAACACACTCAAATTGACTATAGAAAGGTCTTTTTTAAATGCAACAAAATGAGTGTTCCCAAGTGTAATTGATCTAGTGAGACAAGTTTTTAAGAACTTATAAGTTATCAAAAATGTAGGTGTAATATTTGTTACTACTAATGCACTTTCTTTCTTTTCTAAAAGAGTAAAATAACAGAAAAAAATTTAAAAGGTACAACAGTTGAAAATGAGGGAGGTTCTGCTTTCATTTTTGTTTTCTTTTTTAATAAATTTGGCTTCTTTAAAATTATCTAATTGAGCTGCTTTGTACATTTTCATAATATTGATAAAACAGACACTATACTTTGAAAGAGGTAGGAAAAGATTATGTTGTACAGTCATGAGGGTTTCTGATCAAAAAGTAACAGACCTATATTTCTCTAAATGAAATAGTAATCAAATTTATTAACTGAAACCTTGTCAGTTATTACTAATTTTTTTATTAGTATTAATATCATTTTGTTTCTATCACATTTTAATATACTTATTCTTTATTTCTAATCTACAATGCTTACTTAATAATCCTCTCTATTATAATAAAGACCATTATGTGTGTTCATATATTTACCCCCCCCCCCCCCCCCCAAAAAAAAAAGCATGTTCGAGGAGGGAGGATAACATGTGACCAACAAACTTCCATTGCTGTGTTCAGTTTTTTCTTCTTCCTCTTTTTATTTCGGGGTTACCTTCTCATTACTTGAGAGGGGGATAGAGAGAGAGGTATGGATTTTAAAGGAAAGAAATGCTTCATTTTAATTTTCTTAGTTTATGTTTTATTTTCAAATTTTTATCTGTGATCACCATTATTGCATTTAAATAAAATGTAATTTTTATTCTTTGGGAATTAAATCTAGGAAGTATTTTCCAGTGTTAGTTTGGACATTATAGCTGAAGGGTGGGTTAAACCAAATAATGTTATGTTTATGTAGTTTCTGTTTTTTTCTGCCTACTTTGTTTTTACCAGAGTATTCTAAACCAGTGTAGAGTCTACTTTTTTCTAATGCATCAATATATTTAATTTTAGAGTTGTCAACAACTTCTTTATGACTAGAGTTAGTACATAAATGAAATTGGATTGATTTATGCAAGCTATTAATGATACTATGGTGGTGATTTGATTCTTTGTTGATTTGTGATTAGGCATAATTATTTTTTTGGGGAGGGGTCTTATATTTAAATAAAAAGTGACTAAAATTTAAGATGACAAGAATATTAATCAAAATTTAATTATGAAAGTGATTTAGTTCATTTTTATTACAAAGTTATCACTATAGTTTATATGGTAACTGGAAAAATTGATCAAGATTTAAATTGAAGATCAGATTAAAACTGCTCATTTGTGGATGACATACAAATTTATTTCTGGTTTTAATGTGATTATTCTAATAATTACAATCATATCTTGCACAAATAATGATATAGCAACTTATGTTTTATATGAAATATATACTCTGACTTTCTCTATAATGAAATTTAAACAAACTTTTTATCATAACAGAGGACAATATTCAGTAAATGTTAAGAAATAATTATAGGAAATGTTCTGTTTTAAAAACATTAAAATATCTTGCTAAACATTTTCATGAATATTTTCAGAAGTCAATATGCCACGTGTTGTTCTTTGAATGAGATTTACCTAGCAGGCAGGCTAAACGATATTTGGGAAGAAACAAGAATTGAAGAATGAATCTTAATTCAAATTTTCCTGTGTTCTTAAATTATTTTCCGTTTGTTTTTTTTTTTTTTGTTTTTATATATATCTATGTTTTTGTTCTCCCTTTTTTTAGTTCATGCTTCATTTGGGAGGAAAAAAAAAGTTTGAAATTTATATTTATTCTGTTATGCGAAGCTACTTTGGCCAAGTTATCAGCAGCCATTACAGCTCCATGCCACGTGTTGTTCTTTGAATAAGATTTACCTAGCAGGCCCGACTAAGCTTTGATATTTGGGAAAAGCAAAGAATTGAAGAATGAATCTTAATTCAAATTTCCTGTGTTAAGCCTTAGGTATTTTCCGTTTGTTTTTTTTTTTTTTTTGTTTTATATATATCTATGTTTTGTTCTACACCTTTTTGGAGTTCATGCTTCATTTAGGAGGAAAAAAAAAAAAGTTTGAAATTTATATTTATTCTGTTATACGACTACTTTGGCCAAGTTATCAGCAGCCATTACAGCTCCATGCCACGTGTTGTTCTTTGAATGATTACCTGTGAGCCGACTCGCTTTGATATTTGGAAAAGCAAGGTAGAAGATAGATGTGAATTTAATTTCTGTCATTAAACTGTGAGGTATTTTCCGTTTGTTTTTTTTTTTTTTTTTTTTTTTTTTTTATATATATCTATGTTTTGGTCTCCCCCCCCCCCTTTTTGGAGTTCATGCTTCATTTAAGGAGAAAAAAAAGTTTGAAATTTTATATTGTTCTGTTATGTAAACTACTTTCGTAAGTTATCAGCAGCCATTACAGCTCCATGCCACGTGTTGTTCTTTGAATGGGGGTATTACCTAGCAGGCCGGCTAAAACTTTGATATTTGGGAAAAGCAAGAATTGAAAGAATGAATCTTAATTCAAATTTCTGTGTTAAACTGTGAGGTATTTTCCGTTTTGTTTTTTTTTGTTTTTATATATATCTGTGTTTTTGTTCTCCCCCCTTTTGGAGTTCATGCTTCATTTAGGAGGAAAAAAAAAAAAAGTTTGGAAAATTTATATTTATTCTGTTATGCGAAGCTACTTTGGCCAAGTTATCAGCAGCCATTACAGCTCCATGCCACGTGTTGATTTTCCTTTGAATAGAATTTCTAGACCGACTCGCTTTGATATTTGGGAAAAGCAGAATTAGAATGATCTGGAATTCAAATTTCACCTTGTTAAACTGTGAGGTATTTTCCGTTTGTTTTTTTTTTTTTTTGTTTTTATATATCTATGTTTTTGTTCTCCCCCCCTTTTTGGAGTTCATGCTTCATTTAGGAGGAAAAAAAAAAGTTTGAAATTTATATTTATTCTGTTATGCGAAGCTACTTTGGCAAGTTATCAACATTACAGCTCATACCACGTGTTGTTCTGATGGGAATTTACTAGCAGGCCGACTCGCTTTGATATTTGGAAAAACAAAAATTGAAGAATGAATCTTAATTCACTACATAACCAATTGCTAAACTGTGAGGTATTTTCCGTTTTGTTTTTTTTTTTTTTTTTGTTTTTATATATCTATGTTTTTGTTCTCCCCCCCCTTTTTTTGGAGTTCATGCTTCATTTAGGAGGAAAAAAAAGTTTGAAATTTATATTTGTTATTCTGTTATCTGAGAAACTACTTTAGCCAAGTTAACATCAGCAGCCATTACAGCTCCATGCCACGTGTTGTTCTTTGAATAGAATTTACCCTATGGGCGACTCGCTTTGATATTTTGGGAAAACTTAAAAGTGGAAAGAATGGGATCTTAATTCCAAATTTCCTGTGTTAAACTGTGAGGTATTTTCCGTTTGTTTTTTTTTTTTTTTTTTTTGTTTTTATATATATCTATGTTTTGTTTTCTCCCCCTTTTTGGAGTTCATGCTTCATTTAGGAGGGAAAAAAAATTTTAATTTATATTTATTCTGTTATGCGAAACTACTTTATTAGTTATCAGCCTTCCTTCTGGCTCCATGCCACGTGTTGTTCTTTGAATGGGAATTTACCCTATGGCTTAGACTTGCTTTGATATTTGGGCAAAGATTGAAAGAATAAATCTTGAATGAAAATTTCCTGTGTTCAACTTCTTGAGGTATTTTCCGTTTGTTTTTTTTTTTTTTTTTGTTTTTTATATATATCTATGTTTTTGTTCTCCCCCCCCCTTTTTTTGGAGTTCATGCTTCATTTGGAGGAAAAAAAAAGAAGTTTGAAGTGTATATTTATTCTATTGCTCAAGCTATTTAGTTATCAACCTAGCCATTACAACTCAATGCCACGTGTTGTTCTTTGAATAGAATTTACCTAGCAGGCAGACTCGCTTTGATATTTGGGAAAAACAAAGAAATTGAAGAATGAATCTTAATTCAAATTTCCTGTTAAACTGTGAGGGTATTTTTCGTTTCATTTTTTTTTTTTTTTTTTGTTTTTATATCCTATGTTTTGTTCTCCCCCTTTTTGGAGTTAATAACTTCATTTAGGAGGAAAAAAGTTTGAAATTTATATTTATTCTGTTGTAGGCTACTTTGGCCAAGTTATCATGACATTTACAGCTCCATACCCGTGTTGTTCTTTGAATGGGAATTTACCTAGCAGGCAGGCTCGCTTTGATATTTGGAAAAGCAAGAATTGAAGAATGAATCTTAATTCAAATTTCCTGTGGTAAACTGTGAGGTATTTTCCGTTTGTTTTTTTTTTTTTTTTTTTTTTTTGTTTTTATATAAATATCTATGTTTTGTTCTCCCCCCCCTTTTTGGAGTTCTTACTTCATTCAGGGAGGAAAAAAAAGAGATTTGAAATTTATATTTATTCTGTTATGCGAAGCTACTTTGGCCAAGTTATCAGCCAGCCTTCTGGCACTCAACACCACGTGTTGAAAATTTCTTTGAATGGGAATTTACCTAGCAGGCAGGCTAAACCGTGTTTGGAAAAGCAAGAATGAAGAATGATCTTATTCCAAATTTCCTGTGTTAAACTGTGAGGTATTTTCAGTTTGTTTTTTTTTTTTTGTTTCTGTATATCTATGTTTTTGTTCCCCCCTTTTTGGAGTTCATTTGGACTTTAACTAAGTTAAAACTTAGTTAAACTCCACTTTTGTAAGTTTGTGTTTTTTTTTTTTTTTTTTTCAAAGGATTGTTCGTGTTCGATTTTTTTTTTTTTTTTTTTTTTTTTTTTTTTTTTAATAGGAGTAGATAGGTCACACTATCGCCCGGTCTATACTCCTCCCACGTCTATTGAACTGGAGTAGAGGCTCGTTCCTTGTTTCCTGTTTAGGATGTGGTTTCCGGTTTTCACTTCTCTCTCTTCAGACCTTGGTACTGGTGCTTCCGTGAGTTTCCTGCGATCTGGCCGGTTGGTGGCAATGGCTCATCACTGTGAGGGTACCGGGTTGGCAGTTTCCTGGTTGCTGCTTCCGACTGGTAGTTAGGAGCCCTAACTCTTGCGTAGCGTCAAGAGCGGCTGCTCTGATCAACAGTTGTATAATATCGGGGTTCTTGTAGTGCCATGTCGCGCATGGATAGGTGTCCCTGCAAGCGCTTTCGGTGGGCAACCCCGAGGCCACACCTTGTTGCAGCCCTAGCCAGTCCCCCTCCCAGCTCAGATCGTGGGTAATGACCGCCTGTATCCTCTACCCTAGGTCCCTTTCTATAAACCAAAAACATGACAAGACAAAACAGAAATGACCCTAAACCAGCTAAATCCAAACCACCTAAGCCCATTAACCTCTCCTTCACTAATATCCGAGGCATTCGTACTAACTTTGCTAGTGTAGAAGCGTTCCTGCATGAAAAGTCCCCTGACATCCTCGCGCTCTGCGAAACTAACCTCAACTCAACTATTCCCTCCTCTGACCTCTTCATCCCTGGTTATCTTCCCCTTTTAAGGAAGGATTCTACTGTCCACATGCATGGGCTGGGTGTTTATGTCAGTGAACACCTCCCCATAACTAGGGTGACTTCACTCGAATCTACTGACCACCAATACATATGTCTCCGCTTGTCTCTCCTCAGTTCGGTTAGCTACCTATTCTTCCTTTACCGTTCTCCCTCCTCTCCTGACTGCTCCCTACTAGATAGCATTGCCGACGACATAGATAAGGCTATTACCTATCACCCATTTGCCCACATATTTGTATTTGGAGACCTCAATGCCCATCACTCTGAGTGGCTTGAAAACGCTGTTACTGATTCGGCGGGCACTCACGCCATGAACTTTGCTATTTCCCAATCCCTTACGCAAGTGGTGGACTTCCCCACTCGCTTCCCAAGCACACCCTCGGGTCATTCCTCACTGCTAGATATATGTTTCACCTCTGCGCCCGACGCCTGTCAAGTCTCGCAGCTTTGCCCTCTCGGCAACTCCGACCACGCTGTAGTCTCCCTCAGTATTTCTTTCCAATCTCACTCCCCCCAGGATCCCCCTACTCATAGAACCTCCTACCTCTACCAAAAAGCTGACTGGGAAGCCTTTCGCGATTTCCTCTGCGACGTCCCTTGGGGAAAAGTGTTTGACCTATCAGTTGATGACTGTGCCTCTGAGGTCTCGTCATGGGTGAAAGCTGGCATTGATGCCTTCATACCCACCAGGAAGTATTGCTTAAAACCTCATTCCCCTCCGTGGTTCTCTCCAGCCTGCTCAGCCGCCATTGCCCACAGGAACCATTACTTCCATCTATTCCAGAGACAGCCAACTGATCACAATAGGCGCCTGTTCACATCCGCTCGCAGTGAGTGCAAGAGAACTCTAAATGACGCCAAACAGTTGTTTGCGGAGAGAATGCGACAGCACATAGCTGACCGCAAGTTCGGCTCCAAGGACTATTGGAGGATTTGTAAACGAGTGCTCAACAATAGGAAATCCTCAATACCTCCTTTAATCCATGGATTTGACGTTCTCACGTCATCTGCTGAGAAAGCTGAGTGCTTTGCCCGCAGATTCTCATCCAACTCCACACTCGACTCGTCCGGAGTGCACCCACCCGACTTCCCTATTAGAACTGAGGCCAAACTGCATGACGTGTATATTACCCCGACAATAGTATCCAGAGTAATTTCAAAACTCGACCCCCATAAGGCGTGTGGAGACGATGGAATCCCGGTGATAGTCCTTAAGAGGTGTGCCCCTGAACTTTCCCCTGTCCTCTCTAAACTGTTTAACTACTGCCTTTCTGCTTCCTGCTTTCCTGCATGCTGGAAATTCTCCTCAGTCGTTCCTGTCTTTAAGAATTGTGGTGAACCCTCGGACCCATCCAACTATCGCCCTATCAGTCTCCTACCAATATTCGGGAAAGTGTTCGAGGCTATAATAAATGCTGAAATAGTTCATCATCTCACCGCCCACAAGCTGTTCTCCGACAGGCAATATGGATTCCGATTTGACAGGTCCACAGCCGACCTGCTAACTACTGTAACGGAGTACATGCTACAGGCCCTTGATGAGTCTGACGAGGCTCGCGCGGTTGCTCTGGATATCTCCAAGGCTTTCGACAGGGTTTGGCACCCTGGCCTCCTATGCAAACTACGCGGTTATGGTATTACCGGTCGCCTGCTTGACCTAATCCAATCTTTCTTAAATAACCGCAAAATGAAGGTCGTTCTGAATGGGCGTGCCTCTTCGTCCTACAGCACGAATGCTGGTGTCCCACAAGGCTCTATCCTGGGCCCAACGCTCTTCCTTATTTTCATCAACGACCTCCCAGATGAGATCAGGTCCCAAGTAGGCATCTACGCAGATGACACTACAATATACTCCCGCTCCAGTAAGAAACCTGTCGTGGCGGACAGACATAATCTCGCTGCTGACCTTGAGCGGGATCTACACTCTGTGGTGAACTGGGGCAAGAAGTGGCTTGTCAACTTTAATTCCTCTAAGACCAAGCTGTTGTCTGTCAACCATTACAGGCAACCTCTTCTGCCTCCCATAAGCATGGACCAGATGATTCTCCCGGAGAGTAATACACTACGCCTCCTCGGACTTACCCTGTCCTCAGACCTCAAATGGAAGCACTATATTGAATCCATAGCAAAATCTACTGCTAAGAAGATTGGGTCACTATGTCGATCCAGGATGTTTTTTCCACCTGAATCCATCCTGCATATATACAAGTCAACCATCCGTCCGTGCATGGAGTACTGCTGCCATTTATGGTCAGGTGCCCCTGCCGTTCTCCTCAGTGTTCTTGACAAGCTCCAAAGGAGAGTCTGTAATGTGATAGGTACTGATCTGGCGACTCGTCTGCAGCCACTTTCCCATCGTCGAAATGTGGCCTCCCTCTGTCTCTTCTATAAATACTTTCATGGCTTCTGCTCGGATGAGCTTAAGTCACTGATGCCTCCTCAACAGGTGTTTACCCGTTCAACCAGACTGGCAACTGGGTCCCACCCATTCACAGTCAGGTTAGCCAAACGCAGACGACAATTCTACTCCTGCAGCTTCCTCTCTCGCACTTCCCGCCTGTGGAACTCACTCCCGTATTCTTGCTTTCCTGACGGCTACGACCTCCAGAAATTTAAAAGCAAAGTTAATACTCACCTACTAACCACTGGCCTCTAGCTCTCTCTCCCCTCCCCTGTATAAGCTTCCCTTTCTCTCCGCCCATGTACCTGTCATTGCACCTGCTTTCTCAGTTTTCTATTGTTCCTTTCTAACTAGCTTGTACTCCTCACTCTTTTCTAATTAATCTTTCTACACTTATGTAACCCCCTGCACATCAGTGGCGTTTCTGCCTTGCTCGGGGTGAAATGATTAAAAAAAAAAAAAAAAAAAAAAAAGTAATTAGGTTCCTTTTTTCTAAGGTTTGGAAACTGATTATAATTATCTGGCATACAAATAACAGCTTGCTCAAAGGTGACCTGGAACTATGCAAGGTTGATGCATTCAGCTGCCTGAAATATTCCACATAACTGCATGCCAGAACTATCTGCTTATTTATGTTCTCATAAAATCTGCAACACCCATGGGATATAAATATCATCCCTGTGATCTGATAGCAACAGTAGCCAAACAAGGAAAATTTATTTTACTATTACCAGTATATTAATATGAACAGATACTTCAACTATTTTACAAGAATTGTGACTAACAAAGCTTATCTTGTTTAGAAAATGAATGAATAAATAGCAGCAAAGGACTAAAGAGATAAGAAAGAACCGAAATAGTTATGCTTACACAAAATAGTTTTAAACAGATCAGTTGTGGTATGTTAGCAATGAAGACAGTCTGCTGAAAACCTTGATTCAGCTAAACTTGGAAATATTTTAAGTGTGTGTGTGTGTGTGTTTTTGCTCACCAATATAAATTTAGAAACATCATCTTAAAATTTTTATATGTAAAATAAAAATGGCACAGATTTTACATACAAAGACTATTTTTTGTAATGCCATATCTCTTCAGGATATTGGCAATTATGGATCTCTACAGATTCTGTTTCATTATTGTCTGTAAATTGCCAGGAGTTCTTGGGAAATATACTGTAATGGTTTTCCAATGACATTCTCCAAAGTTTTTAATTACTTGTTTCTCTTTTTTTTAGATTGTTCTCCCTTTGGCTTGACCTGCTATGTAACCTATAGCCAAAGAAAGAATAAATGAATTCATGTCTTTCCAACAACAATAGCGCAAATTCAATACAACAGACTAGGACAGAACTTGAACTCTGTTCACAGATTTCACTTTCTATGCAGATAACTCACATATCCTATACTTCAACAATAATTCAACTTGCAAGGTATGACACTTTAATTTTCAGAATGACAACAATTTGTCACTGGGGTAATGAAGCAGACAACCATTAGTACTTTAGCACATCTGGACTTGTTCCAACTTCCAAACAATAGAATTGTACATATTCATGTTATACTGTTGGTGGAAAATGAGTGAGAAAAAATCTAGAGAAATGGATTAATATCAACATCTTGTGTAAAAATTAATAATAGTGTTAGTGAAACATTAGTTCTATTAAAATGGTATATGGTAAACATGCTATGGAGATATTGAGTTTTGCTGATGCACAAGGGGTTCAAGGAAAGGTGAGAACATGTACACAATGACTTAAGAAGTGGGCAGCCAAAAACAGAACAGATGCAATCCTTGGAGTGATTAGATTGATGATTAAGTGTGTGACTGGTAAAAGAACTAAATATGAATAAGAAAACAGTGTGGAAGATTCTAACTGGAGATTTTGTAACAAGATAAATTTCCTCAAAGATGGCATCTCAGATCTTAACTGATGAGCAAAAACAATACCAATTATGTTTCATCAGAACTTTACAATAATGCAGACATTTTTGACAAGATCATTACCACTTACAAAATATGGTGTTTTCAATACAACACCAAGATAAAACATCAGAGCCAGTAATAAAAAAACAATTCAGTTTTTCTTTGATCCTAAGAAGATTATTATAAATGCTTAACATAAGGACAAACATATGTTTATTTGAAAATGCTGAAAGGGTTATAAGAATCTGTTTGGTAAAAAAGACCCAAACTTTGGTCTAACAAATAAATTTACCCACAATGATAATGATGCTTTTTTTTTTTTTTTTTTTTTTAAATCATTTATCCCAAGCAAGGTGATAATGATACATGGGGTTACTGAGAGTGAAAGAGAATGAGAAGACTCAAGTGAGAAGAAAGGATAATAAAAGAACAGATTTCAGGATAACAGATGGTGATGATTGGTGCTACATTTAGATTTTTGCAGATGATAGGGAAGCAAAAATTGAAGCGGGGTTCCAGAGGTGAGAAAAGAAACTTTTAATATACAGCAAACAGTTACATCTGGTGAATTCAACAGCAAGACAATGAAACCTAGTTGCCAATCTAGTAGCATGTTTAATTCATGAAGTCAAGACACCAAGGAGAAAACTTATCAGAATAATTGCCATAAAAATATATGTAGAAAAAAGAAGGAAGCCACATCATGTTGGTGGGAAAGTGACTGAAATCGAAATGCCAGATCAGGTTTGATTACATTACAGACCCTTTTTTTGAATTTTGTCAAGAATCTCAAGATATATAGTAAGATCATCAAACCAAATAGGTTCCAAAATTAAAAGCACAGATGAACTGTATATTTATAAATGTACAAAATGTATTCTGATTAAAATAAATTGATTGGCACAACACAGTGAACCAACTTTCCTAGCACTACACCTAGAAATTGATTCAATATAATCTCTACTTCATGTCAATGGAAAATATGAGCCCAAGAAGGGGCAAAAAATTACTCTCTTGGAAGTTAGCATCAAAATGTTCTCTATAGTGATTAAATGAAAGCAGTTTTGTTCTTGTTAAAATTTACAAGCCATTTCTTGCACCAGTTAACCACTGATTAAAGGTATTTTTTTTAGAGCTTATGCCAATTTGACTTTATCAAACCTGTTGAATTTGCTACTAAGACAGGAGTAAATATCTGTGTCATCAACATAAATACCTAATTGGGAAACTGATGACATCAAGAAGGTTGCTAATAAAGTTGTGTATGATGTGTCAGTCATTTGAGTGCTTAGCTCAGAAATTCATTACAAAAATGCACCGTGTTCACTGGAGTTAACTGCTTGTGAATTTTCAGTATTTACAAAATTGAAAAATGCTTCAAAACAACAAAGATTTGCTGACATCCGCCAGCACTTGACTACATAACTGAAAAGTATTTTAGAAAATGAATTCCAAGAATATTTCCAGTAATGGCACCATCGTTTCACAAAAGGATAACTTTGAAGGTTACAGCAGCCAGTGGTAACCAAGTAAAAAGATCTTACTTTAACAAATTTGACAGATCCAGGAACTAAAATTGTCATACATTATACTGAGAAAAATTTGTTGAAAAATATATTCTATACTGAATAAAATATAGACTAATATGATAAATAGAAAATCAACTTCACTTATTTCATAATAAAAAAAGATTATATAGAATTTGCAAACCAGCAATAAAGAAAAAGAAAAAAGAAGTTTGTAACATTCTGGGTTTTACTCATAACAATTTGTAGTAACTAGCGTGATATAACACTAAATTCACATCATTTATAACTGTCCTAGGGGATATAAGCAACAAAAGCCATGTCATAATGTTTGACTTTTCCTGGCAGAGCGTCAGGTTTAATGCTACTACATAAATCAAAGCGCA
Organism: Ascarosepion bandense; assembly: GCA_037127315.1. Classification (NCBI taxonomy): domain Eukaryota; kingdom Metazoa; phylum Mollusca; class Cephalopoda; order Sepiida; family Sepiidae; genus Ascarosepion; species Ascarosepion bandense. The sequence goes on from JBBBDQ010030018.1 coordinate 328,601, forward strand.
AAACACAGTAATCAAGTCCTGAATTGAGTAGGTGTCTCTATGGGAAGTGGTGGGTTTAAGAAGGACTCTATTCCACCCACATGACCAGGAGTGGCTGGCCGAGAATTTTCATGATGATATCATCTTCAATATATGGCCTACTAACTCTCTTGATGTGAACTTCTTAGATTATGATGTTTTGGGTGTTACTGAAAAGAAGTTCAATCAGTTGCCTCATGATACCAAGAACTCAGTGATGGTTACTATTATGAATTGTGGATGCAAAGGACATGAACATAAACCATCTGATCCAGGAATGCCATTTTTTTTTCCAAGGCTGATCTAAGAATGTTGATTTCATCTTTGAGATGAGAACAGTTTTACTGACTAACTCCTTTCTTTATTTTTATAAGCTGAACACGCATATAAATTTTTGTTTGAAAATATGCTGACATTTTTTCTTTATAATTTGTTTCCATTTACTGGATGCACTCTGTATACATCTATTTTTCATTTTGCTATTCTTAACTAAAATTTAATATTTAATATCTACCAGAAAAAACAACTGGAGATTCATTTTAGAAGTTATTTTCCTCTTTAAAGAATTTTTAACCTTTTTAAGAAAAAACTTGTCAATGAAAACATTTTATCTAATTAGGCATACATTCAGGGTTGTTGGTTAAAATGCTTAATAACATAGTGCAGTCAGTAGTTAATACAAAAACAATCCTAGTTTAGATTACAGATATGGAGTGGTGCATTTTATCATAAATCTGAAAAATAATATATTACGATTTCCTAAGCAAATTTTACCAAAACAAACCAATTCTTCCCTGAATTATATATACAATTTTGCAGCAAAAACTTATAATTTCTATTCATTAGATAAATATGAAACAATTACTTTTGAAATAATCTCACTTGCTTATAAAAAGAAGTAAAAAAAGAAATTATAACACCTAATTTCTAGAGAAAACATTTGTTTTTTGCTTGAAAAACTATTAATTGAAAACTTTTTTGAAAGTCAGGCATAATGCCAAAACAATGTATAACATTATTGTTTTTACTATAAGACACAAAAGAGCCAATGGTATAAAACAAAATGGTGAAACTAAATTACATTTATTTCAGCTAATTAAAAAATCATTGAATAGTGAATAAACTAATTTACCAGGAGAAATGATTGACAAATGATAAAAGTAATAACATATGTATTTAGGCTGCAAATATTCTTTAAGGCAATTATTATTCAAAATGACAGACATTGTATGTCAATTTATTTTAATGATCAACTTCTCAAAGTTACAAACAATATTTCTCAGACAAGTAGGAAATTGTCCAAAGTTTATTTTGGAAGAAAAGTACAGGAAATATGGTCCAAGATTTCAACTTAAGTCATCATCAATTTAGGTAGAGACAATTGGTGAGTTTAGTAAAATTCTGAAGTGGTGTACTAACAATATTTTTAAAAATAATGTTAGAAATGTAACTCATAAATAAGAAGTTATCATAATTATGGTTAGAGAGAATAGATTGTTGGAAATTGGAACTTCTCTTATATTTTTTTTTTCAACCTATCAACCTCTATGGGTTATTTAAGGTCAGTTAAGTTTTATTGGTATTTTTCTTTATTCAAATATTTCAGTATAAAAGTGTGTGTGAGATTGGTATGTCCTATGCGAAGGCAGGATAGGATAAGTTGTTCTTTCCTGGATTTTGTGAGGATAGGGGTGTGTTTGTCAACTTTGGGTTTTATTTGAAATAGTTTGTTTTGAGTATTTTGGTTTCAGTCTTGTTGCCATTTATTTTGAAGAAATTTATTTATTTTTGGTTTCAGATCTGTATATGGTATTTTGAGATTTTCAGGGCAGATTTGGCTGCTCTGTCAGCTCTTTCATTGCCTTTTTTGCCTATGTGGCTAGGGGTCCAACATAGGAGAATTTCTTTGTTGTTAGACATATTGTTCAGTTTGCATAGAAGTTTTACAATGAGGGGATTTTCAAGTTTTTTATTTTGTAGTGATGTTAGTACTGATCATGAATCTGAAAGTAAGATAAATTTTTAGTCATTGTGTTATAGATGATGTCAAGTGCTAGTTTTATAGCGTACGCTTCTGCTGTAAAGATTGAGCTTTCTGTTGGTAGTGCTATTTTTAGGGTTTTTATGTTTGATACTGCTGTGCAGGCTGTCTTTTCGCTGTCTTTAGATCCATCTGTGTATATAAGATGATGTTTTGGGTATTTTTTTGAGAATTTTGTGGATTCCATCTTGGTATGTGCTTGGGTGGGTTTCTGCCTTGGGAAATTCTTTTAGGCTAAGGTTTACATTTGAAGTTTTTATTGTCCATGGTGGGATATTTGGTATTATATAGTTGTGTATGTTTGTAGTGGGGATTAATTTTTGATTTGGAGGGATGTAAATAGAACAGATGTTGATTTGTTTGTGTAGAGTTACTTTAACTGCTGTTGCTTGTAAGTTTGTTTTGAGCTCTAAGTGGCTGTGTGGTACATCATTTCGGACTAAGATGGATGAGCCGCCCGATGTACAGAGATCAGTATTTTTTGTATAGTTGAATTGTTGATATTTATTAAGGTTTATTTTTTTTTCCGTCTTTGAGGAAGGTTTCTTGAAGACAAATAACAGCTGGGTTTAGATTTGCTGTTAGTTGGTGTAGTTCTTCTATGTTTGCATTTAATCCTCTGCAGTTCCATTGTAATATTTTGTGTGTAGTAGTGGTCATTGTGTTTCTGTTTGTTTTAAGTTTTTGTGAGTGTTAGGTTTTTTGTTCTTCCATGTCCATTTCCTCAGGTGTGTTTTTGGCTGTGGTTCTTAGTCTGGAGGTTGAACGTGATCTGCTTGCTTTTTGTTTTATTTCATTGTTGGGTGCGGTTTTGTTACCTTTTTCTTCTTGAGTATATTTTAGTATCTGCTTTCTTTTTTTTTTTTCTGTGAGAGGGGTTGTTTCTATTGGGTGTGGTGGTTGGATTTTTGGTTCTGATGGAGTTTTAATCATATTTGTTTTTTTCATTTCTTCAATTAGATTTTTCAATTCTTTGATTTGGTTGGTTATTTCTTGGAATTTAATATCTATATTTGTTGTGTAATTATTGTCATTGTGTTTATTAGTGTTGAGAGTATTTTTTTTTTTTTTTGTTATTTCTGCATATTTAATTGTTTCTGCCTTTTTCCTTGCTTCTAGGTAGGTAATGTTTAGAGTGTATTTTATTTTAGAAATTTCCTTTTCATTTTTCCAGATTTCACAGTCTTTGGAATAGGCACTGTGATTTCCTTGGCAGTTGGCACATTTATGGGTTTTTTGACAGTGTGATTGTCATTTTCTCTGCACCTTCCGCACACTGGGTGGCGTGTGCATCAATCCTGATGGTGGCCAAATCTTTGGCAGTTAAAGCAACGAAGCGGATTTAGGATGTATATTTCTACTTTTAGTTTTTCGTAACCTATTTTTATTTCTAGTGGAATTTTGTGTTGATTAAAAGTTAGTATGTAAGTGTGTGTGTTTAGCATTTCTCCATTTTTTTTTTATTTGAATTCTTTTTATATCTATTACGTTTTGTTCTAGTAGATTATTACAGATTTCGTCAAGTGAGCAAAATGATAATTTGGGGCTTTTCACCACTCCTTTGCATTTGTTTAGTGTTTTGTGGGGGTATGTTTTTATTTTTACATTGTCAAAATGTTTCCATTTTAAGAGTTTGTCCGCTTGTGCTTTTGTATAGATTTCTATTAAAAGAGTTCTATTCCTTAATTTTTTGACCATTTTGGGTTTGACATTTTTAGATAGTATTTTCTCTATCTTGAAGGGGGGAAAGTTTGGTTAAAGTTGTTTCTTCAGTAGACTCCATTACTATAAAGTTTGGATAGCTGTCCGGTTTTTCGTTGGAGTCGCTATCAGAACCATCTAATAATCTTTTCTTACTTGGGGTTTTATAGCTCATATTGGGTCCATTTGTTTGCCGGTTCATCATCCCTGCTCCCCACCCACCCTATTTGGGATGTGCACAGGGAGGAAGCTTATTCGCCCTGGCTACAACAGGGCTACAGGAATGGTATACTTGCACATGATGTAGGCTTTGAGCACTTGTGTATCTTAATTTTTCCTATCCAAGTAAAAAAAATGGGAAAGAGTAGAGGAAAACAGCCATGTCTTGTCCTTATTCACCATATACAATTGACCCTTAGCCACCGCTTTCACCACTTATTTGGGGATAAGTATTGTTGGGAGAATGTTTTGTATTATTTAGGTTTGGTGCAGATTATACGTGTATAAGTGGTGAGCTAGATGTGACCAGCCGATTGGTCGGATCGGGCCTCTCCGACTGCTTGTCTAGCCCAGTACAAGGCCAAAGTGGAGTATTGCCACTGATACCTTTTGTTTTCCTAGGTATCAGTTGCTCAGCCACCAGGATCCTGTTCCCAGGCATCACAGGATGCCACCCACGGCCAACAGGTGGCCCTCCATTGAGGGGCTTTTACCCTCTGCAGGAGGGGGGCAGTCGGTGAAGCCCCGCTGAAGCCCCGCCGACAGGGCGATCTCTTATTTTTAATTTTTTTTTTTCCTCACTTTAAATTTAGAAAGTCATGAGTATAAGAAATTTTATATATACAACTGAATGCAATATGAGCCTGAATTCTTCACTGGTTGATAGCTTAAAATTTTGGTGATCTGTGAAAAACAATCAAATAGGCACTGTTAACTGTTCATGCTCAAATCAAGTGGAGAATGATACTATAAACTACAATGTTGATTTCATAGAATAGACTAGAATTCTTCATTAATTTATAGAACAAAAGTTTTTTAATAGAATGTTGTTTATTTACACTATTTACATTGTTAAGGACCAGTCTTCATCTTTACTGCCATATTTACAATGTTTCAGCTGTTGTATGCTGCAGTCTTCTTCAGGTAATTTATGTTTGAATATCAAACCAAACGCATTATTTCATCCAACAGGGTAGATTGTTCTAGTTCCACCTGCCATGTATTTTTTGGTGTCTCAGCTTCAGCTAATTACTTTTAATAACTCAACTCTCCAAGTTTTTGTTCATCTCTGCTGTGACCCGGTATTGAACCCACAACTCTTTGGTTCAAGTCACTGGATTACATCAATCAACGCTTTTATCCACTGGGCCAGGTGTCATTGAGGTGGGAACTAGAACAATCAATCCCCAGTGGAAAAATAAAGGTTTTGGTTTGAAATTTCAATGTTTTTTTTTTACCTCAAGACCAGAGCATACAACAGCTAAAATATTGTGAATAAGACAATAAAGATGAGAAGAACTGTCTGAATAGTGTAAGTAGTTACCATACCTCATCTCAGAAATATAGGCAATATGTTATTTATTTTGCAGTTTTAAACTATATTGTTCTTGATTTTATTTTTTTCTTTGAAGTATAATTCTGTATAATTATTTAAAATTAATTTTTCTTTTCTTAGCTAAAAGTTACAGTTAGTTACTTAACCAATCTGCTGAGTTACAAAGAAAATTATAAAAACTACCACTAAAAATTTGTTTTCTTATTCAGTCATCACTAAATACTAGCCTGGTAAGAGATGGGAGGGAGGATGAAAGAGCAAGAAACCAAAGAAATCATAGAAACTTATAAAAAAAAAAGAAAGATATTAATTCTTGCAAGTAAATTGAGAACTGAAATGTCAATCTACCCAGAATACTTTTTATAAAATGTAGTAAATAATTTGACCATCTGCTTGTAGGGAAGAAAAGAACCCTACTGTTAATATCTTGCCTTACTTGACTAAGACACATAACACACTTATCACCATTTTACAAGCATTGACTTGTGGACTAATCCATGTATCTTCTGAAACCAATATGGGAGGGCCTGCAACAGTTGTTTAAACAAATTAGAGCAAATCTTTATGAAGTGAAGTGAAGCCTACTAAATACAATATTCTTTTCTTTCTTTTTTCATCAAATTGTGAGTTACTAAACTATTTCCCATACCTCAGTGTTGATGAGGGAAACGAGAGTAAAATAAAACCTATCAAAAGGCAGAAAAACTGCAAGATAAAATGGCTCACCTAAAACAGTGTCTTGATAAAATCATCTTAGTAGAAGGGAACAAGAAACCATTCCACTATACTGCAGAAAACACAACTATTTCCAACTCATAAATATTAAATAATGGCATTAAGGGAGGCAGCTCTCTCAGAACTGACTCCTCATCCAGTAAAGAGAGAAAAGCGTGATATGTGTTACCTGACAAATTGGATGTAAAAAGTTTAGGACAATGCAGCAATGCAGAAAATTAGAAAATGTAAAACAATAGATACAAGGGTTGAATATCAACTTTGAGTAAAAAAAAAAAAAAAAAAAACAAATTTGGAAATACAATGGGGATTTCATAAACAACAGTCATAGAATCATATACACAAGTGAAAAGAAGAATAAAAAAAAGAGTCCGACTAACAATAAATGAAGACAAGAGTAAGTACATTTTGGAATACTAGTGAAAGTGAAAAGAGAAACTATTCAATATGGAAATTCACCAATCTCTCAGTTCACACTCATCCCTGGTCTTTTGAACAGGAGTAAAACTTTATTCCTGGTTTCCTGTTTAGGATTGGGTTTCTGCTTATTTCTAAAGTCTTCCCATTCTTTTTCATTTCCAATAGCCCCTTGCATCTTAGTGGCATTATCACCTTGCTTGAGATAAATTGATTGAAAAAAATAATAAAAAAATTTTAATATATATTCATCTATATCAGAAAGCACAGAAAAAGAAATAAGTTTTATAACATACTAAAATGCTAAATTTCACAAGAAATAAGTTTTATAACACGCTAAAATGCTAAATTTCACAAGAAATAAGTTTTATAACACGCTAAAATGCTAAATTTCACAAGAAATAAATTTTATAACATGCTAAAATGTTAAATTTCACATGAAATTATAATTATGAGGGACCTAAATGCAAAATATAACAAAGTGCTAACAGTGGAGTGATCAACCCCTAGTTATTTGCAAATTAAGGTTAAAACTATAAAGGTTAAAGAAGCCCAAACCTATGCTTAATACTTTAGCATTCAACCAACCCTCTTAAATGTTTGCTCTTAATATTCAACAGACTGTGATCATGTATATGTTGGCATAATATACGATAATATCATTGCAAATAATGCAGAAAGTCATGCAAACAGATTTTAGAGCCAATATTTACAGAGATTGTTTGATCATGTTGAATGCTATAGGGTTAAACTGCAATACAACAAACTTCACAATAAAACCGTTTGCAAAAATATACTGTTGAGAACAAATATACTTTAGAATAAATGAGAGAGAAAAATGCAAAAACCTTAAAGGAAGCAGAAGTCCTCTTGAGGTAAAAAATAATAGAAAACAAAGAGAAATGGATCACAAGAGAAATTCTTAACATGATACAAGAGAAACAGTAGGTAATACTGAGGAAATATATGTACAGAATATATGAGGTTAAACTAAAATATCAGAAATAGGAGCAAACAAACAAAAAAAAGAATGGTTTAATGAGAAACTAGCAGCATAGCCCAGCATTGCTCGGGTGTAATGAAAGCTTTAAAACTAATCCATGATCCTGGAGCTCAGACTCAGCGTAAAGAATATTTGTGTGAAGTTTGGTGAGAATCGGATAAAAATTATGGATTTGTATAAAGGACATACAGACAGATAAACAGACACATACAAACATCTTGCCTTATATATATATATATATATATTATCAATTTTCTGCACTATTGTAAGAACTGCAACCTTGAAACTTCTGAATATCGTTTATTATGTCTTTGTCTATCTTAAATTTAATTAAAATTGGATCACTCCTTCTATAACCCGATTTTCGATATTTATTGGGGGTACCTCGACACAAAACCTAGCTAAGAACACTCACAGACGCTTAGAGTACAACTGTGTAAATTTTCAAGAAAATCGGTTCAGCCATTTCAGAGTCTATAGGTAACGGACACACACACACACACACACACACACACACACACACACACACACACACACAGAGTTCCATTTATAAATATGTTTAGATTAGATGTGTTGAGATAAAATTAAAAAATAATAAGACACAGATCCAGCAGGTATTAAAAAAAAATAGCCGAACAGTAAATGCACTCTTCAGCATGATGTATGGAATTTAAGGAGCAAATGATCATAATGAAAAAAAAAACCAGATGCTGCAACAGTGGAATGAGAGTTCTTCCCTGAAAACCTACAATACATAAAAAGCATAAACACACCTTTGATACAAAAATCTAAGTTTAGGACAACACTGGCCAAGATGAAGATTAGTAAATTCACAAGACTAGCTGAGATTCTTATGTACTGTGTACCTTAAGGATGTTGGTGATCAAGGTTCTCCAAAATTTTCTGTCCTTTATAGCTCTTAATAAATTTTGTCTTTTTGTTATCTATCCTAAACCTAGTTCTGCCATTTGTTTACTTAATCTCTCTTAAAACTCTTTTCCAGATATTTAAATTTTTATACTTGTTTGATTTTGGTATTTCCAATTTGTAATTTACATATTGGGCTGTTCCTTTTGCTATCATCCCTGGATTGTGTGCTCTGCTTGAACCTTAAACTCTATTCTGATTTTCTTCTTGTCCTATATGCAGGACGTTGGCAATCATGGCTCTCCACAATTTTCTGTCATTTGCAGCTCTTAATAAATTTTGTCTCTTTGTTATCTCTCCTACACCTTGTTCTACCATTCATTTACTCAAGCTTGCTAGGTAGGTTATGCACTGTTTTCTTTTTGTCTTCAATCTGTCCTTTTTTAGGTTGTGGACAAATATTCCTTTTTCTATGTGCTATGTCCCTTCAGGATATTGTTAATCATGACTCTTTACAATTTCTTATCCTTTATAGCTCTTAAAAAACTTTGTCTTTTTGCTCTATTTACTAAAGTTCATTAGGTTTAAAGATTGATAGCATTAAAATGTGACAATGTGTATTGATGGCAGATTCAAAAGGAAAACTTAGAAAGCTATTACACAAAGAAGTCAATGGAAGAAAGAACTAACCTCTAATTGGAAGATGAGAAAATGCATGATTGCCAGCAAAAAGGACAACAGGAGTTATATATTAGGGAAGTCAAAAGCAAGCACATACAGAAATTCAAAGTTATTTAAGAATAGTAAGGGTTGTTTTTCAAAAACTGAACATGGTATTAAGCAATCAAAATGTTCTTAAAAAAAATCATATTCTATGCAGTTTATTATCTTTTTTTATTTATTTTTTTAAATGTATCACCCCGAGCAAGGCGGTAATGCCACTGATGTGCAGGGGGCTACATAAGAGTAAAAAGATTAAGTAGAAGAGAGTGAAGAGGAAGACGAACCAGTTAGAAAGGAGCAAGGGAAGGATGGGAATACAAGTGTGATGACAGTTGCAAAGGTGGAGAGAAAGGAAAGGATATATGGGGGTAGTGTGGAAAGAACTAGGGTCAAGTGGTTAATAGATGAGTATTGACATTGCATTTAAATTCCTGGAGGTTGTAGCCATCAGGAAAGCAAGAATATGGAAGTGAGTTCCACAGGCGGGAAGTGCGAGAGAAGAAGCTGCAGGAGTAGAATTGTTGTCTGCATTTGATTAATCTAACTGTGAATGGGTGAGATCCAGTTGCCAGTCTGGTTGCATGAGTAAACACTTGTTGCGGAGGCACCAGTGACTTAAGTTTGTTGGAGCAGAAGCCACAAAAGTATTTATAGAACAGACAAAGGGAGGCCACATCTCGTCAGTAGGGAAGTGGCTGTAGTCGAGCCGCCAAGTCGGTACCTATCACATTACTGATTCTCCTTTGGAGCCTGTTAAGAACGCTGAGATGAACAGCAGGGGCGCCTGACCATATGTGTCAGCAGTATTCCATGCACGGATGAATGGTTGATTTGTATATATGTAGGATGGCCCAACACAGTGACCCAACCTTCTTAGCAGTGGATTTAGCCATGGACTCAATGTAGTGGTTCCATTTGAGATCAGAAGAGAGGGTAAGGCCAAGGAGGCGCAGTGTATTGCTCTCAGGGAGACTCATTTGGTCCATGCTTATGGGAGGCAGGAGGGGTTCCCTGTGATGATTGACAGACAACAGTTTGGTCTTAGTCGCATTGAAATTGACAAGCCACTTCTTGCCCCAATTCACCACAGAGTGTAGATCCCATTCAAGGTCAGCAGCAAGTTTATGTTTGTCCACCACGACGGATTTCTTACTGACATGGGAGTAAATTGTGGTGTCATCTGCGTAGATGCCTACTTGGCACTTGATCTCATCTGGGAGGTTTATGAAAATAAGAAAGAGCGTCAGGCCCAGGATAGAGCCCTGAGGGACATCAATGTTTGTGCTGTAGGATGTAGAGGCATGCCCAGTCAGGACAACCTTTATTTTGCAGTTACTTAAAAAAGATTGGATTAGATCAAGTAAGCGTCTGGTAACACTGTAACCCCGTAGCTTGCAAAGAAGGCCAGAGTGCAAAACCCTGTCAAAAGCCTTGGAGATGTCCAGAGCAACAGCCGAGCCTCGCCTGACTCATCAAGGGCCTGGAGCATGTACTCCATAATGGTTGTTAGCATGTTGGCTGTGGACCTGGCAAAGCGGAAGCCATACTGCCTGTCAGAGTAGAGTTTGTGGAACTATTTCAGCATTAATTATAGCCTCGAACACTTTCCCGAAAATTGGTAGAAGGCTGATAGGGCGATAATTGGATGGGTCCGAGGGTTCACCACAATTCTTAAATACAGGAACGACTGAAGAGAACTTCCAACATGCAGGAAAACAGGAAGCAGAAAGGCAGTAATTATACAGTTTAGAGAGAACAGGGGAGAGTTCAGGAGCACATTTCTTAAGGACTATTACCAGGATTCCATCACCACCTCTTGCCTTATGGGGGTCAAGTTTTGAAATTACTCGGGATACTACTGTCGGGGTAATATATACGTCGTACAGTTTAGCCTCAGTTCTAATAGGGAAGTCGGGTGAAGGTACTCCAGACGAGTCAAATGTGGAGTTGGATGAGAATCTACAAGCAAAGCACTCAGCTTTGTCTGCAGATGACGTGAGAACCTCAAATTCATTGATTAAAGAAGGGATTGAGGATTTGCTATTGTTCAGCACTCGTTTGCATAACCACCAATAGTCCTTGGAGCCAAATTTGCGGTCAGCTATGCACTGTCTCATTCTCTCAGCAAACAACCGCTTGGCGTCATTCAGGATTCTCTTGCACTCATTACGAGCAGACATGAATAGGCACCTATTGTGATCAGATGACTGTCTCCAGAGTAGTCGGAAGTGGTGGTTCCTGTGGGCAATGCAATAATAGATACGAGTCTTAATATTTAACCCATAGCTGAAGGGAAAAGAGATGTATTCACACCTTTCCTAAAGGTATTTATGCATAAATAAATGTAATGAACTCGACTGGAATTCAAACTTTTGCTCTCCAATTTCTCATTTAATAACAATCAGGAAATGAAAGTTGAAATTTGGGTGATATGCAATGAGGAAAAACAGCTTTGAGAAATTTGACATTCACAGTATGAAAGCAAGAGAAGTAGAAAAAACAGCAAAGAATCTATTTTTAATAAGTTTGAATAAATGGATAGTGAAACAAGTACCACAAAAACAAAGAGTTGTAAAAGAGCAAGAAAAGACAGGAAGCTGTGAACAGCCACATCCTGAAGAGAGACGGACCATATAGAGATTTAATACTATTTGATAAAGAAAAAAAAGTTAATGTAATTTATGCAAATGTGACTCATTTTTCTATGAGAGACAAATAGGATAACAAATCATGTTCAAAGATGAAGAAACTGATAAAGAACTACAATGTGACAAGTGTTTCAATGCTTATGCTTTGCCCTCAGAGAAAATATCGAGTAGCAAGTTTTATGTAAAACAAACCACCTGTACTTGTAGTATGAAGTATTTTGAAGCAATTGCATATACAAAAAAAAAACCAAAAGCAAAAAAAAAAAAACACAGTCATTGGAATTTATACCAGTCTTGCTTTGTTTTCCTAGATAGAACTACTGAGATGAATTGGTTAGTTACTGTTTAAATCATACATGAATAGATGGTATATTTAAGCAGCAAGTATACTTCCAAACAAGTTTGATTCAATACAACTGACAAAGTCTGTTTATTTAATTCTTTTATTGCATTTTTCCAAGTTTTGAATATGATATATACTGAGATCAAAGTAATTTTCAAGAACCATGTGATGTCTATATATATATATTATTAAAGGTTCAAAACACTATCAAGAAAATGGTAAGTATTATTGTTGGAAGTTCTTCTGTATAGCAGTAATTATCAAAATAGTTTTATGGAGTATTATGACTCAACTTTGATTCTTACTGGGTTCCCCACATTTCTAACTTGGTGCCATATAAAGTATATTTAGTAAATACCAATTAAGACACTTGGTTTCAGTATTAGTAACTCAATCTAGCAAATGATTAGCTAGTGTAGTGAGTTTAATTTTCACATGCATTCTGTTGTTATGGCTTTATACCTGCTGAGTTTATTGATGGTTTTATGGCAAGGTTAGAATAAATCTTAATAGTATTATATAAATTTATATAAGAATTGATTGGCGGTAAAGTACAAAATATTGTCTCATCAACAGCACTTTGACAGTGAAACGGCTTCACATACTAGCTGCTGATAATAAATAATTTCATCTTAAAACTCTTGGGAAAAATAAAAACCTAATTTTTGTGTGTGCACTCTGTCACATATTATAAATCTGCTTGTTTCTCTTTGTTAGCAAGTTAGTCGGCATGAGTGCTACACCCTGCCATTACCTCAAATAAATAATTAACCATTCCTTTTGATTGTAAGGAAAGACAGAAGAAAAAGATATATCAGAAATATTGTTTGGTTTTAATGAGAAAAAGAAAGCACACTTAAGAAAGGAAGAAAGAACACCAGAAAGGTAAAAGAGGTGATAATGCTCTATTGCATTTAATGTCTGCTTCAGTGAAACAGAAGACATCGTTAATTTTTAATCATTTCACTTGTATCCTCTTATTTCTTTCAATAATGACCTACATATTGTTAAAGTTGTTAAGCGCAAGTATTTACCAATGCAATAGGGACTTTCTAATTGCATTTTATAGTTGTAGAAGATTATTTAAGCATTAACTAAAGAATTATGATTAATTAGAAATTTTAAATAGAAAAAACATGAAATCACAGGTACTAGTTAATAATTCTGGCTGTATCATCACTGGTATGCAATAAAAGAATCAGCAAAGAAAGAATGAAAGATATAAAACCTACTTAAATATAAAATTGCATAAATTTAATTCCTTAGGAGGATTGACTTATTGATATACATAAAGTTGGATGCAAACTTGGATATAAACTGTTATTCATCATAAAATAAAAGTACAAATTTCAAACTTATTTATAGGTGCAATGAGTATTTCTAAAGATTGTAAATAGACCAACCAATTGATTATCTATAATCTTTACAATAAACTACATCATAGCAGCAATCACTATTGAGAAGAGCTGCAGGCAATACATGTTTATCAGATATAAACTGAAAAAAAAAATACAATACAAGTGAGAATCTTTGTGCATGCAATCAATGTTAGTCTATAAAATCAAACCCTACATAAGCCTAATATGATGAATATTAGTAATAATTTCCAACTTATAATACATGACACAAGGCATCATTAATAAAAACTTTCTCAGAGTTCTATATATCTGAAAAAGTAAATACTGGAAAGATGAAACATCTAGTTTTCATCTATATCTATCAAAGACTTTATAAGCACAATAACAACATAATTTAATGTTCCCTAAAATAAAGTGTATTTTCTAAATACCATACATACTCATACATAAGCTGATTTTATATATAGTGTGATCCTTGAATATTTTTGCAAGAATTTTAATTCAACCAGAAAAAAAAAATCGTGTATAGTGCAACCAGTAAGTGAAAATGTAGGATTTTTAACCTCTTAAAAACAAAATAAACTGTGTATAATGCCACCCACTATTTTTATCTCCTATACTAAATTTGTTGTAAGAGATCTCAATACTGAGATATTTGAAGTGTTTAGTATTTAAGACTCACATAAAATGTATTTCTACATTGTTTATTTATGCAGAAATTCTTTATGAATTATTTTTCCTAAGGGTTAATTAATGCTAACTGAATTCTACAGTACAACTACTATGCCAGATTTTATTAATAGCAAAGATATAAACATTTTAAATTTCAAAATACTTATATTTTTTAAAACTGAATGAATATATAATCACTTTATAAACATTAAAGTATACTGCTTCCATATTTAAGACAAAAATTGAATATAAAAATGCCAGTAAATATTTTTATTATTTATAGTTGATAAAGAGTTTAAAGAGTAAGAAATTTTCTGTCCCCATTCCTCTTAATTTTTCTCTTGCTTTTATGAGTACGAAAACCAATAAGAATTTATAGCTAATTAAGTTGGTCTTTTTTGTAATTAACCCATGGTCTATAAAGAGTTCATCTCATCAATAAAATCATTTGAAATTTAACATTTTGTACCCTTGAACCCTAAGATATTCATGCAAAACTTCTTATGCTGTAAACAAAATTAATTTTTCAGGTTTTCTGTGGCTTGTACTAAGGAGATTTTGTTGGTATTATCTATTGCAAAATTTACAAAAAAAAAAAAAAAAAAAAAAAAAATCAAGAGCAAAAACATATAGAAACTTAGCTCTAAGATGTTTAAAATATCCTATCATTCCATTAAGAAAAACAATGAACATTCATGTCAGTTAAAACTGTTATTATTAGTATCTAATCTTCCAAATATGAAATATTGAACTTAGTGTATAATAAAAGATCACTCTGCCTGAAATAAGAGTTCACAGTGTATAGTAAAATAGCACTCTATATGAAATATTGGGCTTACAGTGTATAGTGAAACAGCACTCTGCCCAAGATATTGGGCTTAAGTGTACAGTAAAACAGCACTCTGCCCAAGATATTGGGCTTAAGTGTACAGTAAAACAGCACTCTGCCCAAGATATTGGGCTTAAGTGTACAGTAAAACAGCACTCTGCCCAAGATATTGGGCTTAAGTGTACAGTAAAACAGCACTCTGCCCAAGATATTGGGCTTAAGTGTACAGTAAAACAGCACTCTGCCCAAGATATTGGGCTTAAGTGTACAGTAAAACAGCACTCTGCCCAAGATATTGGGCTTAAGTGTACAGTAAAACAGCACTCTGCCCAAGATATTGGGCTTAAGTGTACAGTAAAACAGCACTCTGCCCAAGATATTGGGCTTAAGTGTACAGTAAAACAGCACTCTGCCCAAGATATTGGGCTTAAGTGTACAGTAAAACAGCACTCTGCCCAAGATAGTGTACAGTAAAACAGCACTCTGCCCAAGATAGTGTACAGTAAAACAGCATTCTGCCCAAGATAGTGTACAGTAAAACAGCATTCTGCCCAAGATAGTGTACAGTAAAACAGCATTCTGCCCAAGATAGTGTACAGTAAAACCACTCGGCCCAAGATATTGGGCTTAAGTATACAGTAAAATAGCACTCAGCCTGAAATTTTGAACTTACAGTGTATAGTCAAATATCATCCTGCTCAAAATATTGAGCTTACAGTGTATAGTAAAATAGAACTCTGCCTGAAATCTTTGGCTTATGGATTCAAAAAGTTAACAGCACAAAGAATTTTCTTTTTACTTTGAGTATAAAATAACTTTTCATGCCTAACTGACATGGCTCTTTGAAAATGTGCTTTCAGGATGTTATTTTTTTATTCAAGTGTTATAGAAATAAATAAAATAAAATTCTATACAAAGGTTTTTTTATGTAACAAAAACTCATTTGCAATTCAAGTATCAGTAAAAAATTATTTTAGCTCTATGTGTGAAATATAAAAAGTTTCCGGAGTTTTCACTTTTAACAAAAACTACTACAAGTATTTCATTATAGCATTAAAAAAAAGTATAAACTATAATTTATTTTTAGAAAAATTTAAAATTCTACAGAAATTTACAAACTTATTTGTTTTGCTTTCTTTTAGTTGCTGTATCTTTTTAGGATCTAGGTGGTCATGGCACTCCATAACTTCCTATCCTTTGTAGCTCTTAGTAAGGTTATCTTTTCATTATCTCACTCAGTCCCTGTATGACACCCATTTATACAAGCATATTAGGCAGATTACTTGCTGTTTCCTTTGGTTTCTCTTGTCTTCAATATGTCCTTCAAGTGTTAAAGTCACCAATCCTTCTTTCCTTTGTTATATGTCCCAACTGTCTTTCTGCTTCTAAGTATAAGTATCCTTTTCATTTTTATTTTCATAAAACTTCCTTTTTACTAACATGATATTCTCAGCATTCTTCCAGTCTATTCATTTTAAATGAGATTGTCCTGCATTCACTGCTATATAGAAGGCGCACCATTACATAACAATGCATCACTCTTTTCCTTGTTTCTAATAATTTGCTTAATTTTAGGAAGGCACTTTCCACGACTCCATTGCATCTTTGGATTTTAATGTCACATTTTTGATTTGCTGATAAAAAAACTTTCTAAGATATTTAAATTGTTGTATTTGCTTGATTTTGGAATCTGTAATTCATAGTTCATATTTTAGATGTTCATCTTGTTGATAACCTTATATTCTGTCTTCTTACAATTGATGTTTAGTCCTTTCTTCTCACTTTCCTTTAATACATTCTCTTGGAGTTCCAGCATTTCCTTTCTGTGTCTGCTATCAACATTATGTCATCTTTATAGCTTACATTGTTAAGATTGTGTTTACCAATAATAAATCTTGATAGGGCTTCTAATTCTCTCAGGGTCACTTTGCATTTCTAAAAGAGTATTGAAACACCAGAAAATCTTATTGGAAACAAAAAACAGAGTGCTGCATTGCTATGTGATGTTTGTCCTTCTGTATGGCAGTGAATGTTGAACAATCACTTCAAGGATGAAGGAGAGGCTTGAGGCAGCAGAAATGTGGTTTTACAGAAGGATGCTGAGGTTACCTTAGACTGAGCACATGACTAACCTCAAGGTGTTGGAGAGAATGGAAACAAGGAGAAAACTCATACTTAACAGAGACAGATGAGGTTTCTGAGACATGTAATGAGGAAGGGGGACCTGGAGAATTTAATACTCACAGGACAGATAGAAAGAAAGAGAGAGAGACAGGAGAAAGCAGCATGAGACCTACTTGACAGGCCTGAGTAAATGGATGGCAGAGATGGGGTTTGGAAGAGAACCAAGAGAAGAATTTTGAGAGTGACAAGAACCAGAGCCAAGTGGAAGTCCACGATTGTCTACATCCTGAAGGGACACGCTAAGAAGAAGATATAATGCTGGATTATTTTAATATTATTCACAAATAAGTTAATATTTCCTAGCAGTTCCAACAATTTTTTGATGTATTTGATTAAATATTTTTGTATTTTTGCATAATTTATAAGACATAGGTATACATCATTCTGCATGTGTATTGCTTTCTGTTGTTATTCTGAGGAAAATAAATTACTATGTAAAAATTAATGACATTTGGCAATGCTTTATCTTAAATATTAAAAAAAAATTTTTTTAGTTATTTCTACTTACCATATTTGTATATCACTATTTTTCTATAAGATTTTCACTGGAAATATTTGATAAACGGCATTATTGATTTGTATCTATTGTGTGTTGTGGCGCAGTGGATATCGACTCGGAACGAGAAATCGGAGAGCCGATTTCGAATTCCAGTTGAATTCCTTGCATTCACTTACGCACAAATACCCTTGGGAAAGGTATTAATCCGTCTATTCCTTCCAGTTATGGATTAAATAACAGGACAGATTGGGTTCTATAGCCTTGGTCGGCAACCAGTCTACCGCAGAAAGCAATGGCAACCTACTGCGGGATAATCTTCTGCCCAGTCAGTCATGTCTCTTTCGAGACCTGGTAGCCCAAGTGTGTATCACGTATGGCACTTAATTGACTGATCCATTATCATCAAGTGGTGTGATTGAAAGTGATCTTCTCATAGTTAGGTGTAGGCAGAGACAAATTGGGCTGCTGAGACATCAGATAAAATTCCAAAAAGCTAGAGAGTCTGGAAGTGTCACCTCCTCAGTAAGTTGATAAACTGAAGGGTCATTTTAATTTCAATACTGGGGTGGGGACTTATAGCACCCTAAAAGCCTAACTATAAGATTGCCATGTTCATCAGCATCCATGAATGGATAGGTGTTTACCAAGACTTTTGAACTTCCAACCCCCTCTTGGGTGTCAGCAAACACAATTCACTTTATTTAACCTGTTGCATTTAGTGGCTTTATTTCCTTAATTGGAGTGAAATGATTAAAAAACATTTTTAAAAATCTGACTTTATTTGTAATGTTGAACACACATAGATAAATCATTAAATCCATAGCCTAATAACAAAAGTATTTTACAGAACAAATTATTTAAAATATAATTAACAAGTAAAGAAAATGGTTCACTTGTAAATATTGATCACAGAAATCAAACATAATGCAATGAAAATCTCAAATCAAAATTCTGTCGACAACTGCTTTACAGCTTTACTAATCAATCTTCAGAGAATTGAGATGTCAGTTTTCTTTTTTAAAACCTTTAGTAAGAAACTATATTTTGTTAAAACTGTCTAATCACTGCCAACCATATAAAAAAGCAGGAATGAAGACATAGGTAAATATATATAAGAATATTTTATTAATTTAATGAACATCCCTAAGAATTATGTGGCTGATCTTATCTTTCATTCAGTGTTTTAACCATTGAATTCCTGCCCAAAACATTTCTTATATATGGAATATTTTTCATTAAAAAAACAACATTAATGTATCCAAAAAATTCAATTTTTAATATTTTTCATATAATGCTTGTATTTTGATTAATTTCCCAGTAAATATTATAAATCCTGTTTTTGAAGATGATGAAGAAAAGTTGAAAATTTTATTAAAGACATATTTTGCCAGAAAAGATAAAACTATATGAAGAAAATGTATCCCAATCTCTAAGAATAAGTGATTATCATAAATCAAATTAGTGACCCTAGCTTATTGCCTTCTAATTTCTAGACTTGGATAGTGTCTCTCCACCTGTGTGCATGTGTCCGTTTTATCTATATCTGTATTAGAGACATTTGATATAGTAGTATTTTAAAGCAGGATTTGTTTTTTGTTTATACATATATATGTGTGTGTGTGTGTGTGTGTGTGTGTGTGTGTATATATAAACACACACATACACATTTTTGTTTTAGCTCCTTTGTAAAGTTTGTTTTCTACTTTTTCCACACCCAGTAATCCCTTGTGTCATTTCTTGTTTTATTGCTTTGCTTGAGGTGAAATTGATTAAAAAAAAAGAAATACAGTAGCTACTCTAGCATCTACACATTGCTCATTCAGTAGTCACTCTGGCCACTGGTGTATGATACATCATATGCTAAAAGTCTGCCTCTTTCTACCGAGTGCCCATAGCTCAGAGGTAGAATTGCCGACTGACACCAATTCGGTTGGGTTTCAATCCTGGGTTAAAAGCAATCAGATGTCTAACCGTACTGATGAGCTGTGATACAGCAAAACAGATCTGTTTGCAGATGACTATATATATATATATACACATACATATATATAACGGTTACACACAAGAAGTTTACTTACGCAATTAGAATTCATGCAATATTTTATTGTATTTTTCCAGTATGTTATATGGTATGCTAAATATAAGAATCAAAATTGTGGATAAACTAGTCAAGTATTTGTTTTTTTTATTTATTCATATATACATATACATATATGAATGACAGTTGAAATGGCTAGATGCAACCATAAGTTCTATGCTAATGGTTTCTTCTATCGCATTCTCACTTGTGGAACTCTCTTCTGGTTCCTTGTTTCACTATCATTAAAAATTAAACATTAACCTAAAAATGAGTTATAAATTTAAATAGCTTCATCAGATTGAAAATTTCATATGGATGCTATGCAAGGAAAAAACAGATTAAAAATTCTGTCTTCCCAAATTCAACTTAAAAATTCTGTCTTCCCAGATTTTTAGCAGTTCTTCAGCAAAGAATTCATTAAGATGGTTTTTTATGTCATACAAAGAATTAAAACTTTTCCACTGAGATTATTTTGCAAAGACCTAAATAACTGAAAATCCAAAGGATTCAATATGGCAGGCGGGTTAACACATCCCAGCCATACTGGGACAATTTTTACCGGCTCGCCACAGAAACATGAGGTCTGGTATTATCCTGATGGAAAAAGAACACTTTTCCTGTTTGCTAATTCTGAACAAAGAAAGGATTACCTTGGGGACATGGAATGTCAGGACGTTAAACAACTGCGGACAACTAGTGAATGTCAAGCAGGAAATGAACAGACTGAAAATCAATATTCTGGGAATATGCGAAACCAGATGGCCAAATAATGGAGACTTCAGTAGCAACAATCATAGAATAATATACGCAGGAGGCAAAAATAATGAAAAAGGAGTCGGCTTAATACTGGACAAAGAAATGAAGAAATGTGTTTTGGGATACTGCCAGTTCTCCTGGTCAAACTGAAAGGGAGACCATTCAACATAGCAATTGTAGTCATCTACGCACCAACAACACAAAGCGCTGAGGAAGAAATAGAATCTTTTTACTTTACTCTAGACAATGCCAAAGCTCAATGTAAATACCAAGAAATCAGGATCCTCATGGGAGATTTGAATGCCAAAGTAGGAAAGGAGAGGGAAGGTATGACAACTGGCAATTTTGGTTTAGGAATCCGCAACAAACGAGGAGAAAAATGGGTCCAGTGGTGCATAGCAAATGACCAGGTAATAGCTAACACCTGGTTTCAAGAACACCCACAACATCTATGGACATGGAGAAGCCCAAGAGGTGACACAAAAAACAGATAGACTACATAACCATAAACAGCAGATTTAGAAATGCAGTGGTTCAAAGCAAAGCCTATCCAGGTGCTGACTGTGGAAGCAACCACGTCCCAGTCATCTGCAAACTAAAGGTGGAACTCTGGAGATTGAAGAAGCCTAGTGCAGCACCAAAACTGAAATACAACACACTTGTGAATGACCTCAACCTACAGAAAGAATACACTAACAGCGTGAAAATCAAATATGAAGAACAAATTGGAAAAGGACACTCGAAATGGGACACACTGAAGGAAGCAATACTGACATCAGCAAACAACATTGCCCCAAAGAAAATTAGGTGCAGAAAAAAACAAGTGGATAACTGAAGAGATTCTGGACGTGATGCAAAGGAGTCAGAAAATGATACCAAGACATGGAATGGAGTACAGGGAACTACACAAGGAAATAAGAAAATGTAGACAGGCTAAAAAGGAATGGCTCAATGACAATGTGCAGAAGTAGAGAGATTGAGTAGAAATAATAAAGCAGACATGCATAAAGAAATAAAAGAACTGACAGGACAAAAAACCTGCTCTTCAACAGTATGTATAAAATCCAAGGATGGAACAATCATATTGGAGAAAGAGGAAATACTGCAACGATGGGAAGAATATATAAAAGATCTTTTCCACAACAAGAGAGAGTAACCGATAATACACAAAGATGAGGACAGACCGGAAATATTAAAGTGTGAAGTGAAATCTGCAATAGCCAAACTGAATAGAAACAAAGCAGCTGGAGCAGACGGTATAGTCATAGAGCTGCTGATAGCCTTGGAAAAATTTGGTATAGAGAAAATTACAGAAATAATAAATGAAATTTATAATAGTCGTGTAATACCAGATGACCTCAGCAAGTCTATCTTCATAGCACTACCTAAGAAGCCAGGAGCAAACGAGCGCAAACGCCACAGAACCATCAGTTTAATGAGCCATATAACAAAACTGATCGTCCAAATCCTGATGAACAGAGCAAGAAGCAGAACCAGGCCAGAGATAGGACAAGAACAGTGCAGTTTCGTCAAAGACACTGGAACAAGGAATGTCATATTTATGATTAGGATGTTCTCTGAAAGGGCAATACAAATGAAAAAGGACTTATACCTGTGCATTATTGACTATGCAAAAGCGTTCGACAAAATACGCCACAAAGAATTGATGGAGATGCTCAGCAGGCTTGACATATTTAGGAAAGATTTAAGAGTAATCAAGAATCTTTACTGGCAACAAACTGCTTGTATATGAACAGGTAATGAATTCAGCAGATATACAAAAATAGAAAGGGGCATAAGACAAGGATGTGTCTTTTCACTGGATCTGTTCAACTTGTACAGCAAGAATATTTTGAGGACCCTAGAAGTTATGCCTGGATTTGTCATTGGAGGCCACAATTTAAACAACCTAAGGTATGCAGATGATACAG
The DNA here is from genome assembly GCA_037127315.1 of Ascarosepion bandense. Lineage (NCBI taxonomy): Eukaryota > Metazoa > Mollusca > Cephalopoda > Sepiida > Sepiidae > Ascarosepion > Ascarosepion bandense. The sequence continues at coordinate 350,961 of JBBBDQ010030018.1, forward strand.
TGCTGATAGCAGACACAGAAAGGAAACTACAAGACCTCCTACAGAAGGTAGCTGAAGAGAGTGATAAGAAAGGACTATAAATAAACTGCAAGAAAATCGAATACATGGTCATCAGTAAAAAGGGCAGCCCCATATGCCAAATACAGGTTGGGGATACTAGAATCAAGCAGGTACGAAACTTTAAATACCTGGGAAGTGTTATAACAGAAGACAGAAAGTGCGACACAGAGATCTGAAGGCAAATTGGCATTTAAAATTCCAAGATTGTTAGATGAGTCACAGACTAAAAACTTTATGCTCAAGTAATTCAAGTAATGAACACCTTGAAATTTCACTTTTATTAAGTTATTTCAAATTATATAAACTCAGTGATATGACTGGCACGAGGTAAAATTTTATGAAATATTAATATATTTGCTTCTCCATCTCCAAGACCTTTGCTTTGAAAGCCTTGGATTACAGAATGGGCTAATGATCAAGATGATTTCCTTGCACATCATAAATATTAATATCCAACCTTTAACTATTTCAAGAAGCAATAAATTCACAAGTGTCTTATAATTTACTGACATAGCAACAACTCAGTTTAACAAAGATAGTTCATGGTCAAATGATTCTATATATAGGAAGTATGTTTTGGGCAAGAATTCAATGATTAAAGTACTGAATTAAAGATTAGATCAACAGCATAATTCTTAGGGATGTTCATTAAATTTACCCATAAATAGCAACTTTAAACTGATATTAATAGCAATGCTTTGAAAATTAATCAATGGTAAGAGCATTGGACTGGATTTTAGAGTTTTGTGCTTATTGCTTCCTAAGTAAATAACACTAACCTATAAAACTTAGTAAATAAAGTATGTTGAACTTAATTTGAATAATAGCTTAATAGTTGGAAGCTAAAAAATAGAAACTTTAAGGTTTGCAATTCAACTTTCAAGATTAATAATGTTATGACTTGTTTAATACAAGTGAAATAACAAATAAATTTTAGAAAACATTTGATTCTCTTGCTGCAATAAGCCAGTTTGAAAAAACTTTTTTTCCCCCTCAGGATACTTCTTTTATAACTACCTTCACTCTTTGGCAATGTTGGTTTAGAATTGTAATAAAACCTAAATATATGATGAAAGTAAATTTGTACAATTTCTTTGTTCTTGGGAATTTACAACAAAAATATTCAACACTATTAGATTGTTATTTAAAAGGATAATTTCATATTTACAACATTCTAAAAATTAATACAATTAGAATAATGCAATACAATATTAATCATTTATCAATTTATTAAAACATAAATGTGAAAATCTTTTATTCATAAATTTATAAACATTTAATAAATTATTAAAATATGTGAAGTAACTATAAGAAAATGCATATTATTTACCATTTTATAAAGTTTGAATCAACTGGCAATTAGCTGATATTTTACCAACCATTCCAATAATAGAGTAAATAAACAGTCTAATAAAACATAGTATTTATTATTTTTGTTGTCAATTCTCAACAACAAAGAAAATGTATAAATTCACTTTCATGTTTAGGCCTTATTACAATTCTAATCATTGGTTTTTAAAACAATAAACATTGTCAAAGAGTGAAGGTAATTAAAAAGCAGTGTCATAGGTAAAACCATCCTTTTGAGACTGTCTTATTGTGGGCATGTTTATTCATGTTTATTAAAAACTTTTTATTCTAAATGTAGGGTATATAGGGTTGCCTGGAAATAGAACACACCTTGAAATGCTTTTGTTTTTATAAGGAGTAAACAATTATTTTTAATCACTCAGTTGTAGATGCTTTCAAAAATGAATAACAACATTCTTCAACTACTTCATCCATTTATGATATCATGGATAAAAATATCAATTAGAGCAGAACTTTTCTGTGTTTCTTCCTTTAGGTGTTTTTTTTACATTTTTCTTCACCCTCATGAAATAATAAATTATTTGCATTAAAAAAAAACAAAAAAACTTTATTTTTACATCTGTAATTATATAAAAGAAGCAAAAAATGTGTAACATGTTTTGTGAAAATAATTGAAACTGGCACTAACCCAAAGGAGATAACAAGAAAACATGTTTACTTCTCGGCATACCAGACATAAGGGAGTCAGTAACTGAGTGTAATTGACCTATCGCTCATCAAAAGAAGAGCAAAACAATATCTGATACAATTTTCAAGACAGAAGGTAGGGTAGCATAACTTACCAACACAGACAAGAGAATTAGTAAACTGAACTCAAATCTCACATGAGGCTGGTTATATTTATTTTAAACTATTGTCCTTGGGAAAGACATGCATCCACATCTCATTGTTTCATTATCTGATATCTTAACAAAAGACTTGTCACTCGCATGTCATGATAGGGAAATAAGAAGAGAAAAGGTGAATGTAAAATTAGGTATACTACTCCTTAACTATTTTACTATCCATACAGCAGAAGCTCAAAATAAAATTTATTTCCCATAATCTATGTTGGTATGGTTTACCAGAACAGATAAAAGTCGATTTTATTATAACTGATTCAACTTTTAAACAATATTTCCTATTTTGCATTTTAAATTTCTTGGAAACACAATGAGAGAAGATAGGTGTTACTCGACATTAGATAAGTCTATAACCTGACAATGAAATTTTTATTTGAAGTTTTCAGTATATAATGCTTGATCTCTGTGATTAATATTTAACATTAATTTAAATACTTCAAATGTGATTATACTATAAGTATTTGTTTTGTATAATACATGCTTTTTTTCATGATTAGACTACAAATAACTTCATGATGTATCTAAGTGTGCACACAGACATTATTTCAAACATTGTTATAGTGGATACTCATATTTGAAATAGATGCCTCACTTTTAAAAAAAATAATTTAAACAGTGTGTATTATGTTTATCAGCCTGAATATTTGAGAAATCCTTCTAAAGAAAATGTTCTCTCCAACAGAGATCAAACTTGCACCTTAACTTTAACCTTACACAGGTTTGATTCCTGCTGGAGAACACATTTTCTTTAATAGAATTTCTCAGATATACAGACAAGTCGATAGATGCAAGACATACTATTTAAAGTAAAAAAAAAAACAAAAAACAAAAAACAAAACAGGGTTTCCATCTCAAATAGAGTATAATAACATTTGAAGTGATAAAAATGTTATATTTAATACTATATATATGTGTGTGTGTGTGTGTGTGTGTGTGTGTGTGTGTGTGTGTGTGTGTGCGCGTGCATGCATGCATATGTATGTATCAAGTTGTCTGGAAAGTTTATGCTGGTTTTTAAAAGAAATTAAAACACAATACAAAATTATGCCATTAAATATTTATTTAACTAAACATGAACCATTTTGTTGCACAACCTTTCTCCATTTTAACTTCAACTTAAAGGTTCTCTTTTCCCAGAATTTTGGTAGATTCTTGGCAAAGAACTCATTGAGGTGATTTTTTTATATGATCCCAAAAAAAATTAAAATTCTCCCCATTGGGATTAATTTTCAAGGACTGAATAAATCAAAATCTGAAGGTACTGGTGGATATGACAAGTAGATTAACACAATCCCAAGCCCAGCTGTAACAATTTTTGCTGAATCACCAAAGAAACGTATGGAAAATGACACCTTTGTCATTTGCCAATTCATATTGTTTTCCTTGAATTGCTGCCTTTAATTCTTTCAGTTGTGAACTGTATTTTTTCAAAATCAATTGACTGGTTACTTTATAGAAGCTCATAGTAAAGGATACCTTTCCAATCCTACAAGATGCTCAACAAGACTTTCTTACAACAAAAAACTGCTTTTGAGGTGGCTAAAGCTGACTCATGGTGTTTATCACAAGGTCTTTTTTACTGAACATTGTTGTAAACAATCTATTTCCATTTCTACCACCCATCACAATTTGGTTAAAAAATAAAGGGTGCATTGGTTAAAAAATAAAGGGTGCATTATTATTGTATTTATATAGCAAATCAGATAGAAATGCGATCTAAAAGATTCTTTTCACTCAAATCATGTGGTATCCAAACATCATAGCAATTTGAATACCAAAGCATCACTAAGTGCTCATAGATGGTAGATTTTGATAAATTTAGCATTTCTGCCAATTCTCACATTGTAACTCTTCTTATTCTCAATTAATGTTTTGAGTTGGCTGCCATCTGTAGTGGCGGATTTGCCTGAGTGTTCTTCATCAATAAGGCTACAATCAGCGACTCTAAACTTAGTGAATTACTTCTGTGCAGTTCTGTCTGCTAAAGCCCCATCATAGCATGTATTCTTTTTTTTGTTACTTGTAAGACATTTTTGCCTTCACAGTAATAAAAAAACATAAAATGCCTAAAATGCACCTTATAATATTCCATTTTTATAGGGATACAAAATTAATTAATTTTAAACTTTCTTTCTTAAGGGATAGTTTGAAGTGTGCTCTAAATGCAAATGTTAGCATATTATATTTGTTGATAAATTTGCCATGTTCTAATGTGTTGGGCCATGAAATTTCTGGGCAAACTAATATGTGTGTGTGTGTGTGTGTAAACACAAACACACACAAGCCTCTCTATATTGTTTCCAATAAGATAAATCTGTCCTTCAGCTTTGGATATAATACATAAATCTTGTTAATATTGATGATTGATTTAGTGTATGTACCTCCCCTTATTTTTTATATCTAAATTTTAAATTGAATTTTTAAAAATAAAAAGTTTTCTTGAAACTTTTATTTTAGTTTTAATTGAAAGATAAATGATTAAATTTACTATTTCAGTAAGCAAAATACTCTGGTGTATTTTAAACAGAAATTATATTGATTGGAATATAAAATTTTTCCCCCTTTTTTTTTTAATCTTACAATTTTTTTGCCATTTTTAGGCAACTGACACATTTGTAAACAAAAGTTAACTCTCAGTTTTAAAAATTTTGCAAAAATAAAATATACATCTGCATCTGTAACACATTATTTTTTGAAAATTAGAAAATTTAATGTTAAACTAATCTGATTTACACAAATATTGCTTATTTATAGCATAAAATTTAGAATAAAACTATTTTTTTAATCACGGAGCTAAATTTTTTGACCTGTTCGCCATATTTCAAATGTGTTGATAGGTTGAGAGATGTGAGATAAGATATGCATATGGCAATCACAAGTGACATAATTGTACAAATTCTTTCCCTTGTAAGGGGAAGAAACTCTGAAACACATGACCTTTTAATTTACACATAGAAATTACTATTAAAAAAAAAAACTTCAAAAACAAAAAAAAATTAAAAATTATTTTAAAAATAGAAAAGCATGATGATTTGTATTAAACTTTTTAATTTTTGATTAGTAATTAGTAATCTTCACTTAATAAGTTTTTAAACTAAACCCCAAAATTTTTTCAAGTATTTTAAAAATATTTTTGAAACATTATAAATTATTATAATAAAAAAAATGAAAATTCTTTTAAAATTTCATTGTTAAATGAAAAAAAAAACAAACAAAAAAACTGAGTTATGTAATATTACATTTACCATTGTAAATTCTTGTAATGATTTGGTTACCCACTAACTAAAATCAAGACAAGATTTTTTTTTACCAAAATTTCGAATGTGTTAGAAGGGATTAAAAAATACTTTGATCTTTCCTCTTAATAATAATAATAATAATATAAACATTTTGATGGAAAAAGTTCGTTTTTATTAAGTTTGGGGTTTTTTTTTGTTTTTTTTTTTTTAAATTCATACTATGCTGTTTTTTCAGTGATTCAGTACCTAATTTAGTGTAAATAAAGTTTTAAAATTTTGGTCAGAATTTCTGGGATGATGAATTATCACTATTTACACAATTCACATTTGGCCTATTGTCATCATCTTTGAGGGCTCAACAGGCAAAATGAATATAATAGTTGGAATGTAAATAGTGTAAATAAATTTTTAAAAATATATATTTAAATTTCATCAAAAATACTGACAGCATTTGTTTTTCCATTAAAGTTTTAATGACTTTTATAACAAATCTTAAACAATCCTGATCAATGTCTTAGAAACTGTTCTTAAAATTAATTGTAACTTCATCATATGAGCTGATATTTAACTGTTGAACTAGCAATTATTATTCAATCACAAATGACAAGTTAATAACAAATATATATAGGTGGTTTCAAAATGTTCCTTTGCATATATATTTTTTTCTAATACAGTTTCAAGTTATGTATTTTGATCGAGTAAAGATAAACTAAAAATGAAAATGACCTCAAAATGTCAGTATAAAATATTTAAATTTATGCCTTGCAAAAGGTATGCGAAGTATTAAGAAACAAAAAAATTTCATTTGAAACAGAAAAATATACTGAACTGTTATGTAATATCATTCCTCCTATATAGCAATCTTCTCACAGATGGAAAAGAGACTCCAGGCAACAGAAATGTGGTTCTACATAAGAATGTGGAGAATAACAGGAACTTAAAAACAAAAAACACACTTATACATACCATCAGGAAGAGATAGTTGAGATTTCTAGCATACATAATGAGGAAAGGGTGCTTGAAAAATGATGCTCACAGGTCATATTGAAGGCAAAAAGGGCAGAAGAAAATAGTGCATAACTTATCTAACAAACTTGTGTAAACAGATAGCACTACAGAATTTAGGAGAGATAGCAAAATTTACTAAGAGCTGCAAAACATGTGCCATGTCCCAACAATTGTGAAGAGACATGACACATAGATCTTATAGCACTGGATGATTCAAATTGTAAGCAATCAACAGTAATATGTAACTGAGAAAAATATTCTGAGGATAATTCACAGTTACTATACATAATAATTTCATATTTGAAATTCCTACAAAACTTATTCAGAGAGCAGCTATTCTCTAACAAGGTTGAATTGTATACTTTTTCTTTCAATTAATGACTTTCATATATGCATTTCCATTTAATTTCTTAAAAAAAAAATAACTAAGCCTTAAAAGCAAACGAAGGAATAAATAATTATAGTAAATCATTTATATTATAATTAACATTAAGAAGGTTTTTTTTTAATACATTTTATACAAAATATATATTTATTTTTATACATTATATACAAAAGTATAACAAGGTATTTTGCTCCTTCACAGGTCAAATTACTTGATTTATAAAATAAAGTTATAATACTTTTAATGTCAGTATGTTATTACATATCAAGCAAACTTTTTATGTGGGTGCTATACAACTTTTATTCTTTTTAAAAAAGTGTATAAATTATTTTTTTAACTTAATATAAAAAAAAATATATTTAACATTACTTTTACAATTGTTTGACTGATTTGTTTTTTTTAGGGCTCATCCACATTTAGTGGGTTATTTAAAGCCAAAATGTTTTTCAGATTGTAGGTAAGTTGCTTACAACATTATTCGGCAATATTTATACACCAAAACAATTTTCAAAAGGACAGTCTTTCTGTTGACACCATCTATTTCTTTAAATGACCATGACTTCCTCGTTGGGAATGTTCATTTACATGATTATAAAAATGTGTGAACCAGGTACAATGTGATATTATTTACCATTCAATAAAGACTTATTACCTATCATTTTATAAGAAATCAATTTCAAAAGAAATCTTTTTATTCAAAACTTAAAAAAAAAAAAACAACAAAATTTTTAATGAATTGCAATTTTTCAAATAGTTAGCAAACCTCAGGGAATTGCCAATCAATTCAAAATTGCCAATCAATTCAAAATGGTAAATAATAAATGTTTTATTATATTTGGTTCACATATTTTTATGATATAGTAAATGCTTACAAATTTATGACTAAAAAATTGTTTTCATATGTGTTTCTTTATAAATTGGTAAATGATAAACCTTGCATTATTTGGTTCACATTTTTTAAGATGTTGTAAATATAAAATTATTCTTGTAAATAAACGAGTGTTTAATATTTTGGTCATAAGTTATCACAGAACAAAGAAAATGTAAAAATTCAATTTATCATTTTTTAAAACAACATTGCTGAGGGGACAAAGGTAGTACAAAATAACAGTGGTATCAAGGAAAAAAAATGTCTTTTTGACACACTATTTTATTGTGGGCATGAGGGTTAAACTTTGGCCATTATTCTTTACAAAATCATGTTAATATTCTGTGTATATATTTCTTCTTATAATAAACATCATATTTAGAAGGTATGTGCGACTAAGTAGACATACCTGTTTTTTTTTTTAAGCGAAGTTAATGTTTACTAGCCTTGAGATTAAGAACCATGCTAAAATTATATGCCTACAAACAGGAATTGAACCTGTATTAGCTCTTTCACACTTAGCTTAAAAATAATCTCCCTGACTGAAACAGTTTATATTAATTTCACTGCTTAAAAAAAAAAAGGGTATGTCTACTCAAATTGTGTACACACTGAATATAACATGCACACACACACAAAAAAAAATTATATTTGGGTAGCAACCTTTATTTTAAATGTCAATAAATATGGCAGACAAGGAAGATTTAAATTTTTTTGATTTAGTTTTTCCAGCATCCTTTCATTTTTACATTTTGTAGGAGTAAAAGTGTACATAATTCAAAAGCACTTTGACACAAAAATGTAAAATTTCTGTATACTCATATTCCTAAAAAAAAAAACACACACACACAAATGTATGGATGCTAAAAAAACTTGAAGAAATTTAAATATTAAGAAATTTGAATATAACCTTATTCAGACAATTGTCTGGATAAGGTAATATTCAAATTTCTTAATATTTAAATTACCTTATTTACATTACAATAAATAATTTATAATTAAATTTATTTAAATAATTTATAATTAAAATAAGTAATTTATATTACCTTATCCAGACAATTGTCTGAATAAGGTAATATCTAAATTTCTATATATATCATTCTCTAACTCTTGCAATTATAAATCACCTGATGAGGTCCTACTGATAGTACCGAAACACGACAGCTCTTGTGTAGCAATGAAAAAATGTTTCCATTATAAATATGAATAATAAAAATATTACTCTCTCTCTCTATATATATATATATATATATATATAAACTCAAATACAAAATTTGTTACTTAACTCGCTGATGTTATATTTAGTATTTCTCTTCCAAAGTTTTATAGACAAACCTTTGTTTATTTAAACCTTCAGTTCACTCATCAGGAGGTATTGGCAATTGACTGTTGATTTATTTATCTTTGTTATTTTCATATTAAGTTAAAAAAAATAATTTATGCACTTTTTTAATTGGTTTTAGGTTGATTTTTTTTTCTTTGTGTGTGTGTGTGGCGTTATGCACACATGTAGGATGATGTGGTTATTTTATGTGTGAGAATAATCCATCAACTTATACAAGTATCTACATATTCAAGTTTCTGATTGTAAGTGTCCACTATAAAAAGAGTAAAAGTTGTATAGCACCCACATAAAAAGTTTGCTTGATATGCAATAACATACTGACATTAAAAGTATTATAACTTTATTTTATAAATCAAGTAATTTGACCTGTGAAGGAGTAAAATACCTTGTTATACTTTTGTATATAATGTATAAAAATAAATATATATTTTGTATAAAATGTATTAAAAAAAAAACCTTCTTAATGTTAATTATAATATAAATGATTTACTATAATAAATTTTTTCCTTCGTTTGCTTTTAAGGCTTAGTTATTTTTTTTTTTTTAAGAAATTAAATGGAAATGCATATATGAAAGTCATTAATTGAAAGAAAAAGTATACAATTCAACCTTGTTAGAGAATGGAGGAAGTAGATATTTACCTCCATTTGATAAGCAAATCATACAGCTGTCTACTGTTAGGGTGGTTCTATCCAAAGCTAAAAAATCTAATTGGTTGTGTATGAGATTAACTCTATTAAACAAGCTTTAATTCCAAAGAAGAATTGTCAGTGAAGTTTGTTGATAAGGATCATCATCATAAGCTCACCTAAGAGAAAAACAAATCCAGGCTATAATCTTATAGCAGGTCAATATTGTAGCAAAATTTACTTGTCCCTCATTTGGTCATTTTAAGGTGTTTATTTGTATATATACTTAATTTATAAACAAATAAAAGTAAATAGCTGATTTACAGTACATAGAACCAAATTAACCAAATTACTCTTAGCCAACTGATAGCTTTCTTTTTTAATTATTCACAGAAGAATTATTTTAATTGTATTCTTTCTATTACTTTATTTTAAGTGCTTACCTATATTTGAGTATTAAATGTATTGTTTAATAAAAAGATCATCTGTTCAGATATGGGTTATCAACTAAAAATAATATTTAAGCAATAAAATTTGTTAGATGAATAAATAAAAATCCATCACTTCTTTATAAACTTTTTCGATTCATAAAATTAATCTATTACATAGGCAGAGAATTATTAACCTCAAGGTTCTCATCCAGTGCCTCAAACACAGATATACCATATATTGCAAAGTTTAAAAATTTATCTTCTAAAAATAAACAGAAATGCCTACCCACTTCCAGAATGAAATCAAATTTCAACATTGTTTGCAATTTTTTTCCAAGTAATTTCAAGATCAAATAATGGCCACCAATCAAAACATTGGATTAAAAAGAACCTTTTACAAGAAAAGCTAAGAAAATACCCAGCAGTCTGGTGCCTTCTGCTTTTGCTTATTTTCCATAAGAACAAAGTTTTATAAAAATAAGATTATCCAGCATTGTATGTTTTAAAATAGCACAATTCCTATGATTGTTTTTTTATGAAGATTCTAGAATACTTTTGTCTTATGCTATTTTATTAGAAAAGAAAAATGTTAAAAATTGTTAGATTTGTGGGTTGCCAGTAACAGTGTAAAATTGTTTAAATCTTTTTATGTTAACAATCTTGTTTTTTGTTGTTTTTTTAAATCAAGTGAAAATTATGCAAATGACCAGTTTCAATAAATGTGTTTCTGATAAACTGTCTTCTAACATCTAAAAATTATTGAAAAATTAATAGTTTGTGATATGTCTTTGATCAAATTTCAACATTGTAAACAGCCAAAAATGTTTAGAGATATTTACTATGGCTGATGTTCAGAATAATTTTCAAAGTATTTTGTAGGGTGATTTTTGTCTACTGTTGGGTTTTGGGTTGGTGCTATTCAAAGATTTGACAGAATTTCATTGATTTTGTCTTAGATTAACCATGTTTAACAAGCTTTATCCAATGTCTGTAGCTATAAGAGAAAAATCATCAAAATTCCAAGTTTTACTTATATAACTGAACTCTTCTGAGATTAATGTTGTTATTACAATGTTTTGGTTTATCTATTATTCACCCTTCTGTTCATAAAATATCTGTCAGCTAAAATGTAAAATATTATGAAAAAGAATTAGTTTATATTATTTTTATTTTATAACAGCACAGAAAATGGTCGAATGGTAACAAATTGTATAACACTGGTATTTCTAGTTGGACATAGCTTGAGTACTTAGCAAATCGACATCCTAAATTTTGGTTTTTATCTGGAATCTAAACACCAATCTCTGGTACCAGAAATTATTTCCAGCTGTCATAAATGTCACTTTAAAATGCTGACACTGCTGCACATAAAATTGCTCAGATGGGCATCATTCTTCAGTTCAGACCTTTACAGATAAGAACTTGCCATGCTCTAGTCATAGAGTTGAATCAATCTCATTCCTCTGTATCCCAATTGCAAGGAGGAAATTTCATGCAGACAATCTTTTCTCCAAGAACTGTCACTTTGTGGAATAGACCCCGCTCATGGATGTTTCCCTTAATACTACAGTCTTAACCTAAAGATTGTAGTCAGAGTTTTCTTATCCTCATAATCTTCAATGCCTACTTCAACTTCTTTCAATCATATCATATATACCTCATCCAGTAACCAGCTACCATGATTGACTTTTGAGCCTTGTACTGAGTAAACTTAAGTAAAAATAATATCTTTAAAAAAAAAGACAGAAAACAAAATGTTATAAACAAATTTTTATAATAGAAAAAAAAATCCTACACAATTTTTGTTAAATTCTGTATGCTTGATAATGTCAGTTATCATTTCTGTAAGAATTCTGTATGCTTGATAATAATATTATAATAATAACAATATATCATCAAGCATACAAAATTAATTACTATAGAAAGGATAACTGATATGATTATGATAAAAATAAATGATATCATTTTTTATAATAATTCTGTATACTTGATAATATCAGTTATTTTTGTCAAATAATAAATTCTGTATGCTTGATAATAATGTCAGTTGTCATTGTTATCATAATCATATCAGATATCATTTTTTATAATAATAAATTCTGTATGTTTAATAATAATGTCAGTTGTCACTGTTATCATAATCATATCAGATATCATTTTTTATAATAATAAATTCTGTATGTTTGATCGACACACAAACATATTCTATCATTTCTAAAGAAAGAAAAAAAAACAGCAGGAAGTTTTAGGTTCCAGTACAACTTTAATTTGTCAAATTAAATCAAATCTTTTTAAAAACAATTTTGTAGGGAAAATAGTGTTTTTCTCTTAATTTTCTACATTATGGAAAAGTCATGTTGCTATAAAGTCCAAATGTATATTTGCAAAATTATAAACTTAATAAATGTCCATACTTATCTTATTATTATTTGAAAAGGACAATTAAAGTAAGTTTTTTTTTTAAAGCTTCCGGTAATAATCATGTCTGATAAAATTAATTACTATACCTTCTCTTTCTACTGTAAAGATACTTAGGCTATTAAAAGGTACACAAAACATGTTATGACTGTTTGATTACGAAGTAAATGTATTCATCATCTATTCATAAAGTCTAACAAGAAATAAGGAAATGTCTAAAGAACATAAAAAGTAGAAATTATCTGAACAGTAAGTTTAAAAAGTATTTATATATAACTTGTTTTCTTCATATGCCCAAGTTTTATTTATTATACATTATCATAGAATAACCATGATACAAATTTCAGGGAATTAAATAAAATTGTTACTATTTTAACATAAAACCTGTTTGATTGGATAATACAATAAAATATTGCTTGGTAACATCTCAAAACAAACTAAATTATAGTTAATATATAAGGAAGTGCTGAAAAGTTCTCAGTACAACCAAGATTTTTTTAAAATCCAGTTTGGTTAAACTTTTGAAAGGGTGTAACCAATAACTTTACAGCACTCTCTTGTAGAATTGTTGATCATTCACCCCATTAGATCAAGGTTTGAAGTAAGATTAATAAGGATTAAGTAGAAAACAGTATGTGAGTGACTTGATGCTTTCTGTAGATAACTAGTTCAAAATAAAATAAAAACAAAAGGAAGTTCTGTGAGACATGTACAGAATCTATAAGCCAAGGAATTTGCAGCTCAAAGATTAGCTATATCATCTTAAAGCAGAAAACCCAGAACCAAACAAGGTAGTAAAATTATAAAGCCAAGAACCCTATCTCAACTAAGTTGCCCAAGTATAGCAAAACTTACACCAATCAAAATTTTAAAAAGAAAAAGAATCGAATTGATTTAAAAACTAAGAGATTAAGTGGGTTCACAGTGTCATACTAGACAATTTTTCTCACCAGAATCTATCACACAACTTTATAAGTCTACCATTCAGTCATGCATTGAATATTATTGCCATAGCTATTTTGGTGTTTCTGCTATGTATAAAACTTCATAACAAAATCCAAAGAATCTGCAATTATTTACATTGTTTGAACTGGTGTTCTCATCATTACTGCCATGTTTATCATGTTTCGGACATTGTATGCTCTGGACTTTTTAAGGTGCTAAGAATTTCAAACCAAACTCATTATTTTGATCACGTGGATATATATCATTCTCATTTCATGTGCAATGCTACTTCCAGTAGCCATGTTGTTATTTCCCTTCAACTCAACTCAGTAAGTTATTTGTTCCCTACTGCTGTAGCCTGATATTGAACTCACAACTCTTTGGGTCAATTCACTGGAACTAACTAATGCTTATATCCACTAGGCCATGTGTCCTTGAGGAATAAGAATCTGCAATGTTATTACATCTTGGCATCAATCACTTTCTATCATAATGTATCTTGCCTGTACCTTTTCTATAAACATTTTCCTGGCAAGTGTTCTAATGACCTTTCCTCTTTGATACCTTGATACTATCTAATCAGTCAGTTGAGTGCCATACATGATACACACTTTGGGTGATCATGTCTCAAAAGAGACATGACTGACTGGGCAGATTGTCCCACAGTAGGTTGCCGTTGCTTTCTGTGGCACACTGTTTGCCAGCCAACGCTATAGAACCCAATCTGTCCTATTATTTAACCCATAACTGGAAGGAAGAGACAGATTAATATGTCTTCATAAGTGAATTTTTTTTTTTTTTTTTTATAAGCGTTTCACCCCAAGCAAAGCATGTCACTGCCACTACTGCACAGGGGGCTACATAGAGTGGAGAAAGGCTGGTTAAATATAGGAAATGTCAGAGGGTGGGTGATAGGTGGGTAAGGATACCGAGAATGAGGGTTGGGTAGATGAGAGTTTTCTGAGAATAATTGGGAGTTAGTGTGATAGGAGGTGTCTATTGAACCTATATTTAAACACCTGGAGATTGTAGCTATCAGGAAAGCAGACTTGTGGAAAGGAAATTCCACAGGCAGGAAACGTGAGAAAAGAAGCTGCTGGAGTAGAATTTACGGTTACATCTTATCTGTTTAACTGTAAAAGGGTGGGACCTAGTTCCTAATCTAGTATCTCATATAAATTCGTGCTTAGGCGGCACCAGTGATCTAAGTTCATCGGAGAAGAAGCCATGAAATTACTTGTAGAAGAGGCACAGACAAGCCACATCACACTGGTGAGAGAGCGGTTGCAGCCGGTCTGCCAAGTCAGTATCAACCACGTTACAGATCCTCCTTTGTATTTTGTCAAGAAGCCCAAGGAGAGCAGCAGGGGCACCCGACCAGATATGGCAGCAGTATTCAATACACGGGCGGATGGTAGATTTGTATATGTGCAGAATAGATTCAGGTGGGAAAAACTTCCGGGCCCTGCACAGAGAGCCGACTTTCATAGCGGCAGATTTGGTAATAGATTCAATATAGTCATTCCATTTGAGGTCCGCCGAAAGTGTAAGGCCAAGGAGGCGTAGTGTTTTACTCTCTGGGAGGCAAGCCTATCCCATGCTAATGGGAGGTAGATGCGATTGTCTATGGTGGTTAGTTGATAACAGCTTCGTTTTAGAAGCATTGAAATTTACTAGACATTTCCTACCCCAGGCCACCACGGATTGGAGGTCCTTTTCAAGCTCGGCAGCGAGGTTCGCTTTGTCGCCCACACCTGGTTTTTGATCAAGGCGAGAGTAGATTGTTGTGTCATCGGTGTACATGCATCATACTGCTACCAGAGAGCAGACTGGGACTCATTCCGAGACTTCCTCTGCGACACTCCCTCTTCCTATCGAAGACTGTGCGTCCGAGGTCTCCTCTTGTGTTAAGGCTGGCATCGATGCTTTTATCCTGGCCAGGAAATTCCAGCTAAAATCAAATTCATCCCCCTGATTCTCACCCGCTTGCTTGGCCGCCATTGCCCACCGGAACCATTTCTTCCGGCTCTATCGAAGCTGCTCGTCGAACCAAAACAGGCGCCTTTTCGCCTCAGCAGGTAATAAGTGTAAAAAAGTACTGAACGAAGCTAAGAGAGCGTTTGCTACCAGAATGAGGCAACGCATAGCATCCTCTAAGTTTGGCTCCAAAGATTACTGGCGACTCTGCAAAAGCGTGCTCAACAAGAGCAAGACTTCAATACCCCCACTAATCAATGAATTTGAAGTTTTCACCTCCCCAGCGGACAAGGCTGAATGCTTTGCCCGTAGATTCTCCACCAATTCGACACTGGACTTGTTAGGAATACCTACACCCGACTTCCCACCCAGAACTAAGGCTCAACTAAATAACGTCCAAATTACACCCTCGCTGGTCTCCAAGATAATTGCACAACTTGACCCACACAAAGCGAGCAGTGGGAACGGAATCCCAATCATAGTACTGAAGAAATGTGCCCCAGAACTCTCCTCTGTCCTCTCTAAACTCTATAACCTATGCCTATCTGCTTCCTGTTTTCCTGCCTGTTGGAAGTCCTCCTGTGTAGTTCCTATATTTAAGAATTCCGGCAGGGAATTCAACTGGAATTCGAACTCAGCACCCCGATCTCTCGTTCTGAGTCGATATCTACTGCACCACAAACACATCCTAGAAAAATATGTAACGCTTCACAAATTTGGGTGTCATGGGGCCATGCTAATCTTCTCTGTATCGTTCCAATTTTAGTGTATGTACTGCCAAAGCGAGTACATATACTATCTAATACTATGCTTAAATTCATGAGAATTTAAGCATAGTATTAGATTGATAGCTAGCTTTTATTTTACTATTAAAATTGTTAATTGTAATCATTATCTTTTGCCTTCTTTAATCCTGTTCTTTTATTGCTCTTTCTTGCCAAAGTTTTCTCAGTTTTCTTCATTCTCAGTAACCCCCTTCTATCTTAGTAGCTTTAATGCCTTGCTTGGAGTGAAATGATGCGAACTGATTAAAAAGGAAAAAAAAGGTAGAAAAATTTAAAAGTACTTTATCTCAACTAAGCTACCCATGTATAGCAAAACAAACACCACACCAAGAAAAATTTTTAAAAATCCAAATGAATTAAAATCTAAGAGATATGAATTGGTATATCTCTTTGACTAAAGTTATACAGCTAAGTGGGACTGAAACAAGTGCAAAGAAACTGGAAATCAAGAAGCCTAAAGTTTAACTTGACTTAACCCATTCACCAACAAAATTAAAGGCTCAAGATTCTTTCATAATGTTTACCTATTGAATTCATTATCCTACATTCACTCAAGTAAAGCAAAAATATAATTTCAAACCACAGCAAAAAAGAGGAAAGAAAAAAGCAGCCTCCTTTTGGTTAGTATTGTATAATCTATCATCACAATTGAATATGTGCTTATGTCTTACAACATATAAACGTGTGTGTGTGTGTGTGTGTGTATTATCAGAGGGACACTTGTCCACATGAATAAGCTTCATGAATTTCTAAGGAAACTATATATCTATATATACATAGACACAAAAAAGGTTTTTGTTATCACATAACACACACCTCCCCAACCAAGGAACTAAAAGTGTTACAAACTCCTACACACAGAAGTACCAAAAATATTTAGCCACACCTATATAGACCAGTCATAAAAACTATGCAGTTATGTCTATTCTTAAATACCAAATACAAAAAAAAACATAAAAACAGTTACAACTAACTTCACCACTATAAACTAACAATGACTACTTAAAATTATGTGAGTTCAAGTTAATTAAATAATCCATCACAATAAAAGTAAACTTGAAATTTAAAAGAGAAAACAAAAGTAATGTCATCAATAAATTTTACAGAAATTAAAAAACAAAAAACAAACTAGAACTGCACTTGAAACAGTGTAAACTGTATTTTTTTGTTTTCATTTTTTTCGTGGGGGTTTAAATAGTTATGTGGTTAATATGAACATTATCTTGTTTGAATTCAAGCCTAAGGACAAATACTTTGATGCAGACTGGTTTCAGTCAGTACATTTTTGTACTTGTAAAATCTTCAATAGCCCAATGTATAAATATCTATATTTTATTGAGGAAGCTTTATAAGAAACAAGACTCACATGATTATATCATAGCAAATGAAGTTACAAAACACTAAAATCTTTTTACATCAGTAGCCTAAGACACTTAAATAATGAGGCCACCTGCTGTAGTGTGTTAAACTAACCTCACAAACCAATGCTAAAAAATTAAATCATTAAAATGTGACAATGTATTTCTGACAGAGGAACAACAACCATATGATGTTTTATTAAAATGTACTTTTATAATTTGATAGGCTTAATAAAAAAAATAATGATAAAAATAAAGCCTTTTTTTTTAAATTGATTCATTCCCAAACAAGGTGATAATGTCACTAAGATGCAAGGGGCTACTGTGTGTGAAAGAGAATGAGAAAACCTTAGAAGAAACTGAAAAATCTTTAATCCTGTTCAAAAGACCAGAGAAGAATGTAAACTGGACAATAAGCAAACCCATCTATTCCCACTATTAATGGGGAACTAAGCTTTACATGAATTTTTCAAAAACTGCAGTTACTTTACTTAGTTCACTTAAACACAAAATTATGCAACTGTATAATTATGTTAAAAAAATATATTGTTATAAGTTTGATAGGATAATTACAGTTAGCTCTTCATATCTTCAGGCGTTAACACTGTAGATTCAACCAACTGTGAATTGAAAATATCCAAAAGAAATTTCAGTGAAGATCCGAAAAGCAAAACTCAAATTTGCAACCAAGAATGCTAGTGGATCTCCATCATGTCTATCCATTGATGTCATTATTAGGACATGTAGACTATATACCAAACTAGTTTATTTCAAATTCAACAACAATTATTATAAACCCAAATTTATGTTCCCTATGGGTAGCCTTTTTGGATGTTTAGTATGTATATTTCAAGATTTTTTTAGAATCAGTTTTTTTTCAATACATCTCCTTCCAAAAGAATTCATCATACATCAGATATATAGATCAAATAATGTGTACCAATAACCCTGCTGTAGCACATTTCCCTTTCAAAGATCCCAATCTCTCTCTGGTATTCATTGTTTGAGCAATGTTTACATTTAAGCATTCGTTTACTAGTTATATACACCCTTCATTGCTTTTTCTTGAAACAAAATCAATATCAAATTTTTTGTTCATATCTATTGTAATAACTATTTACATAGCATTTACATTGTCTTAGGTATTATGAATAATCTGGAGATGATTTAGGATATATGGGAGAATATGTATAGGACATATGCAAATGCAAGCCATTTTATGTAAGGAATTTGAACTTTTACAGATTTTAGTATTTGCAGAGAATTGGACGGGGGTGTCTTGAAATCACTCCCTGGTAAATACTGGGTAACAATTTTATACAACTTTATCCCACCTGAATAAGTTGAAAATAAAAATGAAAACTTTGAAGCTAAATTAGAGTTTTAAACAAAAATATATGTGGTCATACCACTTAAAACCGAGAACTAAATATATGTGGTTATTACCATTTAAAACCGAGAACTAAAATCAATGTTACTATATCTGAACTTGTATACAGTAAGTTCTTGCAAGGATTAAAATAAATTCAGCTAAGAAAATTCAGATATGTACTATTTTTAAATATACGTTTGAAGAGTACATTGAAGGTTATTGCAGGAGATAAAGACATTACTTACATAGTATCTTCTTAATGCAATTCTTTTCTTAAAATAAAAAAAACTACTTCTATTGCTATAGGTTAATCTCTGATATGACTACCATAAAAAAATGTAAACAAAGTACTTTAACAATTCATTTCAATGGCTTGTATAGTGAATGATTAGAAGAAAATGTGTAAATATTCTACAGAAGGGGTCGGCAACATTTTGCTGTGATGACAGCATATATATTTTTATACAAGGTCAATATATCTGTTCTACAATATATTTTATGCAGTAATATATATATATATATATATATATATATATATATATATATTATAATAATAATAATAATAATATGTAAACCACATTAGAAATAAACTGTTTTTGAAAGTTTTTTTTTTTTTTAAACTTTATTATTAATAGGAGCCTTGTCCTTGCATGATTTTAGTCAATTGCTCAATATTGGCAGCATACACTGTTACTTTGAGTTTGACACAATTTTTTAAAATGTTCAGGTGTTAAGCAACTTCGTTGTGGACTTAACACTACTTTTGTGTGAGAGAAAATTTGCTCACAGTAGTAAGTTGAACCAAAAGCTAAAAAAAAAGTGCAAAAGCAATTTTCTTCAAACAGATGAAAGATCTCAGGAGGAATATCCAGCAGACTTTTCCAAATTTTCGTCTTCCAACAAATTCAAAAATAGTTCAAATCATTCCATTTGAAATTGCTTGGCATGCCACATGTGGCAGGTGTGCCGTGGGTTGCTGACTCCTGTTCTACAGTTACATTGTAATAACAAAATCAGAGCATGACTGGTTGGAAATAGGTTAGATTAGAAAATATTTGGTTTTAAACCTGTTCTATAGTTAATGTGATTTTTTTAATGGCTTATCAATCTTTTACAGGTTATTTAAAACCAGAAAATATTTTTAGAATGTAAGAATTCTTTTAAGATAATAATTTAATGATAAAGTCCGACTACATTTGAGGATATGTGAATATAATGAACTTGACTGAAATTGGAACTCAGCTGATGAGCTGAGTTCCAATTTCAGTCAAGTTCATTCAATTCTAAGCTATTATCCATTACACTCTCCATACATCCAAGATTATAACACCTAGTATTCCCAAACAATCAGTGACCAGGCTCAATGTTGCTTGAGTTTGATGAACTTTTACAGAGTATTATCATAAAATACTAACAATGTTCAGCAACTAGAATCTAAAATTATTTTGGTAATTTCATTTTCTGATGGTGTACTCATATAACCATTTGTATGAATAATTTATCAATATAAATATCGTAATGATAAGATTTTGTACTTACAAATCAAAGACCAGGTAATGAAAACCTTCATCCTGTATACTGTCATGTAAACGTACTGAAATAGAAAATAGTAAAAATGAATTTAGCTCATGAAATTTTGCAAGTAAAATGAACATAAAGATCAAAATAAATACATGCAAGCAAAAGTTTCAAAAATCCTAATGAAAATATTATATACAGTGGTGCCTTGACTTACAAGTTTAATTTGTTTTATGACAGTGCTTGTAACTCAAATTACACATATGTCAACTCAATTTTCCTTATTGAAATGAATTGAAATGCTATTAATCCATTCCAGATCAGAAAAGAAAAAATATGCAATTTGTTTTGTTACATGTTTTTTAAGTAAGAAAAATGTACTTATAACAAATATTGTATAAAAACACAATACAATAGAATGCACTGCAATAAACTAGTTTTATTAAGTAGAGCATTCAAGCATTGCAGATCAGACGACTTGAAAATGTTGACGGAGGTGGAAGAGAAAAGCTGAACGGAATAATTGAATCTTATTCCCTGATTTTTGCTCTTTTCATCACACTTTCCTCATTTTCATCTGCAGGGGTTTTCAACCAAAAATAAACAAAAAAAACTGTTCAATGAGATCTGTTTTTTTATCTTCTTTCTCAAAAGGTTTCTGAAATGAGTTAGACAGGTGTCATTAAATAGCACCATTGTATGCCTAATTGCAGTTTCTTCTGGGTGTTTCTTCTGAAAGAAGTTTGAAAGTTTCTCCCACATTCCCAACATTTCCTTTATCTCACTTGTAGATATGACCTCCTCTGTGTCACCTATTTCCTGCAAAACATCCATGTGTTGCTGTGCCTGTAGCTCCTTTACCTCTTCTGTTGCCAGTTCCTTGGAGTGCTCCTTGGTGAGCTTGTCGTTGTCACCTTGATCCATATTGCAAGCCCAAAGACTTGCTAAAGAATACAATCTCCTCCACTACTGATGCTTCAAGGTCAAATCTTTCAAAGCTCATTTCAGACACAACCTCAGGCTATGGCTTTTTCTATGCAGAGGTTAAGGTCCTCTTTGCAACACTGCCAGACCATATCAATAATTTTAAGACATATCACAATGTTATAGTGGTCCTTCCAGAACTCTTGAAGGTTGAGATTTGTGCTCTCTGTCATTTTAAAGCTGCAGTGGAACAGGTGAAAAGCTTCTTGAAATTAGAAATCATTGGCTGGTCCGTGGGCTGCAGTATAGGGGTGGCATTGGATGGAAGGAACTTTTATAAATATCATCTTTGAGGTTAGGTGGCTTCTCAGTACAGTCCTTTTCACTCACTTTGTTTAGACCTGTGGTTGGAAAAACAATGTTTTGCTAAATAACTGCAAGCACAAATGAGCAAGCTAACCAATTAAAATGAATGAGGGAGACAAGAGATGCTGGATGGATGTTGCAGCATTCCTTGTGTCAACTAGCGATGAGGTATTGAAGCTGGCTTGAAACATAAATTTTAGCTCTCAATTCAAATAAAAAAATCGGCTGAGAGACGACTCATATCTTGAAAAACTTGTAAGTACAGACATTCATAAGTACCATTGTGTGTGTGTAAATACATATATATATGTTTTTATTAAGTTTAATATTTATCAAATAACATTAATAAGCTGAGAATGCAAATTTACAAGACATTAATTGCTCACAAATATTGATTGATTCATTTGTTTTTCTACAACTTATATCAACCCTTTGCAGGTTATTTAAAACCAAAAAATATTTTTAGAGTATAATAGTGGGTGGGGAGGATAATAGCAGTCTAGTCATACAAGTCCTACTAATTAACCCATAGATTGGGGGAGAAGTGGATTCATATCTTTCCCAAAGTTAACAATTCCAATGGAAATAGAATTCGACTCTCCGACTTCCACTTCTAAGCCATAATCCATTACATCACCTGCACATCCAAGCTTAGAAAACCTGGTATTTCCAAGTGGTCACCCATTTAGGTACTGAGTGTACTTGATGTTGCTTAACTTCACTAATACTAACAAATATTTAATAACAGATAATTTTATAATTCTATGCATGCGCACAAATGCATCATGAATACAAATATAAATCTTGCATATTTATAAATCTACCATTCATCTGTGCATTGAATATTGCTGCCATATCTGGTCTGGAACTCCTAAAATATATCTAGAGATTCAACAAAATCCAAAGAAAGATCTGTAATTGATCCTGAACTCAACTTCAGCCACTTTACCACCACCATAACATGGCTTCCCATTATTTTTTCTATAAATATTTTTATGGCTATTGTTCTGATGAGCGGTCCTCCTTGGTAGCTTGACTGTATAAATTTAAGCATTCTACCAGATTAGCAACTAGATCTCATCATTGTACTGATGAAAAACTGAGACATAACCATAAGTTCTATTTTAGTAGTTTCTTTTCTCATACCTTTTGTCAGTGGAAATCTTTTCCAGCCTCTTACTTTCTCATCAACTACAATATTCAAAAATTGAAAAGCAGTGTCAATTGCCATCTTCTGCTTTCCTGAATCTATTCTTTTATTGTCTTTTCTCATCACTAAAGCCTTCTCTTTCATTCTCAGTAACTCCTGGTATCTAAATATCATTATCACCTTGCTTGGGATGAAATGATGAAAAAAAAATCTATTTTTACTTCAGAGTAGCATATGATAAAGAATTTCAATTATTAAAATGTTTCCATAAGAAGATTAATACAATATCATGATAACATCAAAAAGAGTAACTTGAATCAACAGTCAAATGTAAATATAAACATGATAGGTGATTAAATTTGATGGATTTGTATGTACTGTTATCATGACTAAAAATTAATTAGTGGTTTTGATTATTTTATTGTGGTCATATTTTTGCCTGGAGTTTTAAGATAAAATGAATCATAATCCTGCTTGTTTCTTCATTCTATTCTTAGTTAGCATGAATGATATGCCTTGGCAATACAACATAAATAATGGACTATTATTTTTTATCATGAGGAAAGAACATATAAGAAATACTATTTGGTTTCAGTAAGAAAAAGTAAAAAGGTAAGAGAGAGAAGTAATACTGCTCTCATGTGTTTCATGTCTGCTTCAGTGAAATGTAAAACTTATCAATTTCAAATCATTTCATTTGTAACCTCTTACTTCTTTAAATAATAACCTGAATTCATACTTATGATTGTAATTGCTACATTGTATTGACATTGTTAAGCTCAAATATTTAACAATGCAATAGAGGGGGTTTCCTTATGTATTTTATAATTGTAGAACTCTTAATGAAGTTATTTATTCATTAAATATTATGATATATCAGAAAATTCAAATAGGAAAACTGAAATTTTCACAGGGTACTGCTAGTTATTATTATTGACTGATTTGCTTAGACTACATCAAACAAGTATAACAATTTAAAATGGTAAGTGCAACACTGAAATCTGAAGGTGCATTGAAAAAGTGAAAGATGCCTTCCAAGAGCTAAGCAAACCAGAAAGAAACAGGAAAATCTCATTAGAAACAAAGAAAAGAGTACTGAACTTTCATGTAATATTAGTCCTCCTATATGGTTTTGAATGCTGGACAATCATACATATGAAGAAGAGACTTGAAGCAACTGAAATGCAGTTCTACGGAAGGATGCTGAGGATACCATGAACCGAACATATGAGCAATGATGAAGTTAACACAGATGAAGAAGAGACTTGAAGCAACTGAAATGTGGTTCTACGGAAGGATGCTGAGGATACCATGAACCGAACATGTGAGCAATGATGAAGTCAACACAGATGAAGGAGAGACTTGAAGCAACAGAAATGTAGTTCTACAAAAGGATGCTGAGAGTATCATGAACCGAACATGTGAGCAACAACAAAGTTTTAGAAAGCATGAAAAAAAGATACTTATACTTAACACTAGAAAGAGACAAGTAAAATATCTATACTACATAAACAGGAGTTAAAAAATTTGACATTTGAAGGACATATTGAAGGCAAGAGGGATAGAGGAAAATGGCATATAACTTACCTAATAAGCTTATGTAAATGGTTGGGAGAATAGGGTTTAGGGAAGATAGTAAGAATATAAAATTTATTAAGAGCTATAAACGACAGGAAATTGTGGAAACGCATGATCGGCAACATCCTTAAGGGAGAGAAGAAGAACAATAAGGAGGAGGAGATGACAGTTTACTTGTTTGCAGTAATAACAACCAAGATAAAGATACTTGTCCAAGTAAATCTGTGTGTAATGTATGTTTAAATTTTAAATAATTATATAAATTTATTATGTCAATAAAATGTAGTGAAATCATTTTTATTTCTTTAATTGAATAATATTAATTATTCATGCTATAAACATAAATAATAATAACAATAACTTCCAAACAAGCCAATATAATTTATGAGACAAGTTATCAAGGAGTGAAACCAATGCCCTTAAATGTGGTTTTGGTATAAGAAACAGATAAACAGTGTTTCAAACAAAGAATGACGGTAGGTGCTACAAGCTCAAATGCAACATTGGTGAGCTTTTTTTTTTTTATCATATAGGATTAACACAGAATTAACCTTTGACGTGAAAAAATTTACCATATATCCTATGCTCATTGTGTATTAAACTTGTTGATAAAACTGACGTTTGATATTCAACAATTGGCCAAAAAATTAACAGGATTACAATAATGTAAGTTTATCATAAATTAAACGTTTGTATTCAAATTTCTTAATAGATCAGGAAAGTATATCATAAAAGATGAGCTAATTCTCTGTCCATCCCACACTGTACGTGATTTTGCTTGCAGTGAATCTAATGTTTCTGCATTAGACACACTGTTGTGTGTGAATGACTTGTGCAGTTTACTGTGTACACGAAAACATTCACATTTCTTTTTACACACACACAATTTGATTAAGTTTCAAATAAGACAATGGGATAATATATTTTCCTCCTACACAGTCTGAACAAACTCTTTAAAAGGCTTAGCAATAAAATCAAAGCTGGAGACAAGAAATAAACATTAAAAAAAAATTTTTAATAATTTATTCCAATTTTTGGAAATTATTCAGTAATAAATATATTTAATTATTTTTTTCTTTCATAAATTTTGTAGAAATATTTTTAGGTTTGCTACTGAATTAAAACATACAGCACAGAAGTGAACACACACACACACACACACACATATATATATATATATATATATATATATACAAAATTTGAAACTGAAAGACATCTGTGTCATGGGATCTAATTTCTTTTTCTATCCTACAATAACCTTATGATAACAAAAGAGTATAAAAGAAAAGAGTATAAGCCAAAATGTGCAGCTCTTTGAAGTTATTTTTTATAACTTCTTCTGTATTAAGATGGAATATATTTTCTAATAAATGTAGTATTGAAGTGGACAAACAATTTAGATTTTAAATTTGATCATATTGCCATCAGTGAATGAAGAAACAAGTACCAAATTAGTAATTTTAAAAACCTTGCCAGCTACTTTATTATATCGTTTCCTGTCTGGCAACAACCTCTGTGTAATAGGAAAAGAGTATAGGCTAGTCTTTTGAAACCACTTTTATGATGCCTTCTGTATTTAAACTGAATAAATTTTTTAATAAATAAGTACCTCTAAAGCAAAGTGAAAGCTTTCAAAATGCATTTTTAAAACTAGAAAATCTTTTTTGAAGCTTTTATTTTAATGTTAAGGTAATAGATTAAATTTAATATTTTCCATAAAACAAGATACATTGATGCCTTTCAAACTGAATTTAAATTGATTGGAACTTTTATTTTCCCCGGATACAATAAAATTGATAAAAATCAACCATATTAGCAAAGCTGTCAACGCAGCATGATCCAGTTTATTAAGAAATCTTTTAAAAATAAAATATATTTTTCTGAAACTGAGAAAAATTAGTTGATTTAAAGTTTAATTAACTTGATTTGAAACAAATATTGCTTACTTATAATTTAAAATATTGCAGAAAAATATCTTTTTAACATAGAGGTGGGTGTTTTTATGAGATGTTGACAACTATTTGATAGACTTGATAGATAATTGGGAAATTTTTCGATGGGAGACATAACTGTAACAATTTATTGATGAATATAACATAAGCATTTTTATCATATAATTTTAGAATTTAAAAATTTAGAAAAATATTTTCAGTAATCTAAAATTTTAATGGATTTTAGGTACTTTAGCATTATAGTTTTTTTTACAAAGATGTTTATTGAGAAAAAACAAGAAAATTACCAATAATTTTCGAATTTATTAAAGTTACTGCACTAATTTTCTGATAACGTCATGTATTGATGTCTATATTTACAAAAAGCAGCATGTTCACACACAATAAAAAACAATTTTTTTTTTTAAATACTGGGTTTTGCTGAATTATACAAAGCCTTGTTATTTATGATTAATAAATATAGTTTTTACTTAACAATAATATCACCTAACTATTACAAATTAATACAGAATTTTAGAAGATTTAAAAATTTATAAATTAAAATTTAAAAAAAAATGATATCAATTTTTTTTTAAAAGATTCTATTGTGGAAATGAACACATCTCTCCAGGATATGACTTGGACTTGTCCAAATAATATATATTGATGCCGAGAATCATCGAGGAAGAGCTAACTGGGAGTGAGTCTTACATCCTTATTACAGAATTCAGTAAGACATTATATTTCATGATTATGTTATCTTCATTCAATGGAATGAAGACACAACAGTTTTGACAAGGATTCAAATTCACCCAAAAAAGGAAAAAAAATTTTTCTTGCTTAGCATAAATAGCTGAAAAAAAAATTTTGGACAGTTTGTGTATATTCATAAGGTGATGTGGAAGTCGATAAATTCTAAGGGTGTATGACATACTACTATTAGAAAAAAAATTTTTGTTCCTAGTTAAATACTACGTGTATAAAAATAATACACTATGTAAGAATTGAAGATAATTATTCCGCAACTATTATAACAAATACAGTGGGAGTGGATTGAATATTGGGAACAGTTGAAGGCAATCCTGAAAATGCAAAGAATAGGCAATGCATCAATTTCATTTTCACCAGACTCAGTCCCTAACTCAATTAGTGAAGTTAATTATATCCCAGAAGAAAACATTACATTCCTATTGTACTTCAGAAGGTACAAGTCCATTTTCAGAGAAGAATGTCAAGGATGCTCAAATGAAAAGAAAGTATGACTTCTGTTACAAAAATTCTTCCCTGCTGAACATGAAAAATATCTGAATTTCATTTTACTGAATACTCCATTAAAAACTGTCATTTAATGAAACACTGTCAATATTATCCAAAACTTTTTATAAAAAAAAATTTACTTTTTTTTATACATGTTGGTAGTGCATGAACCTTACTAATTCAACTGTATGTGTGAGAAATTTCAGCTGGGCAAACTATTCCCAGATACATTTAAATGTTTAATCTTTGTTAAAGCGCTAACATTAAGCAATGATGTGAAAGTATGCTCGCAAATCCTTAAAAAGTTGAACAGGCTTCAAAGTCAACAATACAGACTGTTGTGGAAGAGTGCCAAAAAAAAAAAAATTGTCAATTTAAGGCATGATGCAACAAAAATCAAACAAAATGGTATGTCAGAAGTACAAGTAGTCAAAAAAAAAAAAAAAGAGACAGTAGTACCAAAAGAAAAAACACGAAATAAAAATACTGCCAAACTTAAAATCAATGCTATGGCTGTGATATGCTTTATTTCACAAAGAACTATCCATTTGAAACCACAAAAATGTTTTAATTGTGGAAGAACAGGTCACCAACAAAGCTACTGCAAGTCAAAAAACAAAAAAAACAAAAAAAATACACAAATTAACTTGCTGAAAGTAGTGCTACCATTTAAAAATGAGAAAGTTCAAATAAGAGAAAACTTGTGACAGAAAAAATGATTGACGCTAGGGTGAGATTTCAAAAAGAAATTGGTAGTGATATTACAATTATTAACAAACAAATTTGGAATAGAATTGGCAAGCCTAACTTGAAAAGAAAAGATAATAAAGTTGAAGAGGAATATTGGGCAAGAAATTAATTTTTCTTGAGAAAATTAGGTGTAACATCGCTCTTGCAGGTAAAACTAAAAAAGCAGATGTTTACATATTAAAAAATTCCAGCTTGAATTTACTTGGCTAGAATTATTTGAACTGATTTGGCTGGTTAATTCATTTTGTGGGAAAATTGTTTGTCAAAGAGAAAGATTACAGCTAAAGAAACACTGAATAAACTAAAAAATAAATTTACAAATATTTTATCAGAGGAATTTGGGAAAATGTACAAAAGCAAAGGCATTTTTTAAAAAGCAAAAAAAAAAAAACAAAAAAAAACGTGATTTCAGTTTTAAAACCTAAAATAAAGATACCTTTGGAGTATATTAACATCAAACTGGATTGGTTAAAAACCAGTTAATGAAAAAACAGATTACTCTGAATGGGCCATGTCAGCAGTTTATATCAGAAAGAAAATTAGATTTGTTAATGTGCAAATTTTTCAACTGGGTTGAATGGCTGCCTCCTCCCACATATATACCTCCTACCAACTCCAGAATGTATATTTACAAAATTAAATTGACCTGCCTGAGCAATATCTTCAAATTGAAATGAATGAGGAATGCCAGAAGTATTTAACAATACACATAAAAGACTACAAATTTAAAAGATTACCCTTATTAAGAGTGCTACTAAAATACATGTAAAACTGATTCAACAAGTATTTCATAGACTACATGATTACGGGTTTGAACAAAAATATCAGCTCTTTATGGACAAGATTAAATACTTAGGTCAGATAATCAACGAAAAAGAAGACCAGTAACTGTTTGCACAAATGCAATTAAAGAAATGACTCCCCAAACAAATTAGGTGACCCTACAATCATTTCTCAGATTAGCAAATTATTATAATATTTATGTGCCAGATATGTACAAACTGTGAGTGCCTCTGAATAATTTACTTAAGGATATGAAATGGAATTGGTTGACGGAATGTCAAAAAGCTTTTGAAAAAATTGAAAAAAAACCCTACTAACTTCAGAGTTATCACTGACACATTATGACCAGCAGTGACAAATAATAGTAGTGTCAGATGAGAGTAATTACAATATGGGAAGAGTAGTAGGCTATAAATTTAAAGATGATACAATGAAAGCAGTTGCCTACACTTCAAGATATTTGACAAATGCAGAAAGTTGCTACAGTCAAATTGAAAAGGAATCGCTTGCTATAATTTTTGCTATAAAAAAATTTAACAAGATGATATTAAGAAGAAAATCCATACTGAAAATCGATTATCATCCATTATTAAGTATATTCAGTTCTAATAAAGGGATTCCCATGCAAAACAGACTACAATTTTATTGAACTATGATTTCAAGATAGAATTTCTATCGTAAAAAAAAATTGGGTCATGCAGATGGCGTGTCCAGATTAATATCAAATTGTAAAGAAGATTTTAAAGATACTGTGATTGCTTCACTGTAAACCAAAAGTGAAATTAAAAGCCTGGTTTGTAACACTATTAAAGAATTGTTGGTCATGATAGACAATATCAAAATTCATTCTAAAAAAAGATACATTTATTAACTATGTTGTCAAGTTGAAATGTAGTAAAACTAAAATTAAGCATAGTTACAATAATACAACACTTTCTATTTTTGATAAGTACTTTTGTACATGGACAGAGTAGTAATTCCATTATTACTACAAAAAAAGATTTTGAAACAATTCCACATAGGACATCCAGGAATAGCGGAAATGAAGTCCCTGATAAGAAGTGACATTTATTGGCCAAAGCTGGAAAAAGATATTCAAAATACAGAAAATATGATAGTTGTAATTACCAGACATATCGAAAGACTGATAAATATAGTTTTTTTTTTAAATTTCTTCAAAAGCTTTTGATATTCCACCAGCCAATTCCATTTCATACTCTTAAGTAAATTATTCAGAGGTGCTTACAATTTGTACATATCTGGCACATATTATAGTATTTATAATAATCTGCTAAGCTTAGAAATGATTGTAGGGTCACCAAATTTGTTATGGGAAGCAAGACTACATATGGACTTTACTGTGCCACTTAATAGTTCATACTATTTATGATGAATAAAAAGAAATTTTGACAAGTTGAAACGACCAGATCATTCAAAATCTGCAATAAAGTTTTCTTTAAAAGATTTAAGGCTGGAAAGAAAAAGTGGCAAGAAAGAAAAAATCATTTGATGCCTTGGTAGTATGATGTACATTGTCAAAGGTGGACAATTTTAAAATAGAAAACATAAATCAATTGAGGTCTAGATATACACAGAATAAGCAACCTGTACAATTCACCAGTGGACATACTTTATGATATCTTTGAAGTACATTTGAAGGGTCTGCAAATTGGAAGAGAGAGTTATCAATGACATTGTTCTGATTTTGAATCTGTGATTATCTCTATTTAACTCTTTATTTTATTTTTATTTTTAAATGTACTTTTTATCACATAAAATTTGGTGAGAAGCAAACAAATTTTCATTTTAAAAATGCAGCTAAGAGGAAAAAAAGTTTGGGAACCACTGTTTTGTACAATAATACTCTTACTAAACATTGGAATAAAAAGTTAATATTTTACAGCTATCCTATTAACTTTTTACATGCAACTCTTCCATTACTAACATCCCAATACTAAATTTTTATATTTAACTTTTCAAAGTAAAACATGTACATTTTTAGTTATTATTAATAAGATAAAATAATTCACTTATATATGAATTTGGATTCAGATTTTATGGATACCTTTACATCCATAATATATATTTGGGAGATTTATGAGTTTAATTCACTCATAAATCTGTCAAATAATGAATGTAAAGAGTATTTTCTTTTTTTTTTTTCTCTTAGAAAATAAACTGATGATAATATAAGATTTCCTTAAAAATAACACTATAAATGATCAGTATGACAAAATTTTTAATTTTTTCAGTTATCTGTTACATGATATGTCCTCCTATACGGCTGTGAATGCTGGACAGACTCCTCAAAGATGTAGAGGAGACTTGAATCAATAGAAATGTGGTTCTACAAAAAGGTACTGAGAATACCAACATGTAAACAATCACAAGGTTTTAGAAAAAATGGAAACAAAAAGAAAACTTATAATTAACATCTGGGAGAGAGAGTTTAAATTTCTAGGGTACATAATGAGGAAAGAGGGCTTGTAAAATTTGATACTTACATGACAGATTAAAGTAAAGAATAAGAGTAAAACAATACATACTTAGTAATTACCCTTTGTGGGTTATTTAAAGCCAAAACATATTTTTGTTGGTAAGAATTTCTTTTTTGTTTTTGCAAATGATTATTGCATTAACAATATTTTTGAGAATAATATTGTTTTTTTTTTCATACACAAGTACTACTATTTAACCCATAGCTAGGAGGATGAATTCATGCTTTTTCAAAGGAAATTTACACATAACTGAAAGCATAAATAGAATTTAAACTTGGCTCTCCAATTTTTATTCTGAGCTGCTATCCATTACACCAACTGGATATCCCTATATAGTTCAATTGAAACATTCATTACTGAATACACACCTTCAGGGAGAGAAAGAGTATATATATATACACACCATCATCTTGAACAATCAGAGAGAGAGAGAGAGTTTTAAAAAATCAATTTTTACAAGATAATACTCAGTTCTTTTAGCTATATTTACTAACCTTTCTTTTCTTTTTTCTATTATTAATATATTGAAGCTTTAATTTTTTTCAATTTCAAGGACAGTTCAATTTTAAAAGAAAGACAAATTCAATATAATCTGTATGATGAATATATCAGAAAGTAAAATCTAGTGTTAACTTCCTAAATAGGAACAAAATAGGACTCTTCTTCCTTCTAGATAAGTGATACTAAATGTCAATCAGCCAATGACACAGGATATGCCTTTAGATCTCTGTAGACAGCTAATAGTCTAACCACTCAGTTAAATATGCAAACAATCTGCATTACTGTGAGGAAGCAGACTGTTACTAGAATAGATAGGGTCAGTAAACAAATGGGTGTGGCCAAGTCATTGGAATTAAAAGGGCAAAGAGTAGTAGATAGAATACAAAATAAAAATCTTGTTTGCTTCAAATGAAAATGAGTGTGGCAAAATGCATGATGATCATCCAAAAACAAAGACTACATCATAACTCACAAATACTGACAAGAATACTTTGGTTGATATTCATTTTATGACATGATGTTGATTTATACATGTGAAAGGCTAAATACCATTTTTTTACCTAAGGTAATGTATAAGTGCCAACTTATAAACTACTGTTCATTGCAACTCATCAAAACCTTTCATTATAGATCTGAAGTAGACTGTTCCCTAGTGCATTAGATGCCATGTCATATTTGCATAGATTCTTAACTTTTTATTCTTATTAAAACATGTATCTTATCCTGTTACAGATATATGTGGAGTACTAAAAGAACTGGCTGCTTCAGAAATAAAAACACCCAGAAAAGGGTCAATTAACAACCTTTATGCACAACAGCATTGGTTAAGGGGCAACCAACAACCCTCTGTCAAAATTTGCTTTCTACCAAGCAGAGCATTACAAAAAACTGGATGTCCAGGAACAATCTCTGGTAAAAAAAAACAAAAATTAATCATGTTCAACCCATACAAAGCTCTAAATCCACTAAAACATAAGGGGTTACTAGGTATGGAAAAATTAGAAAACAGAAAGAAAAAAAATTAAAGAGTAAGCAGGAGGATAATATATAGTGATTGATATTGTATTTAAAATTTTGAAGATTAAAGCTGACTGGAAGGATCAAGCAAACTTAACTGTAAATTATGAAGAGAACACCACACAGAAAATTACTGCTAAGATGTTGATGCATGTCTAAAGAATTGTCATTTTTCTGCACTTAAGTTTTTTATCCTTGAAATAATGTCTCAAGAAAAAAATAATCACAATATTACAAGAATAAATCATCGCAATATTTCATGTATGTTCACAATATTTTTAATATATTATTGAAAAATAAAATAGCACCCAGAATATGTATTTAACTTAGTGCATGCTATGCAGCTAAATTACCATGAACAATCACATATACAGATCAATCATTATCTTCTTTATTCTTGCTCTTTTATTTTTGTCATTCCTTAATAATGTTTTTTTTTTCTTATATTCTTTCACTTTCAGTAACCCCCTGAATGTTAGTGACTTTATTGCTTTGCTTGGGATTAAATTATATATATAGTTACAGATCCTCATCTAATTTTCTTTAAAAAAAGAAATTCAAAACTAAAGTTTATATTTAAGAAGTACTCTGAATGAAAAGCCATTACTTTCAGAAAGAGTGAACATGAAAACAATTAAATTGACAATTAAGGATTTTAGTTCAACTTGCATGCATACGAATAAAGATTTTGTATCTTAGAAAAAGTATACTTTCTCTTTCCAGATCACATGATAGAGAGATGATTTGATGGATATTTTCCAGACATTCAAGTGACCTTGAACTCTGAGATAAGGCAGAAAAGAAAAAGGGCATTGGCTGCTTTTTGGCTACATGTGTAAAGGTCCATATTTGGAAATTAGAAGTCACCTGCCAAAACCTTGGTGTGAAAAAGAAAGATTACCATTAGTCAGTCCTGCTTCAAAACTCAAATTGGATGGATAGCCAGATCAGCTTGCTATGATCTGCTATAAATTTGAATGTGTGGAATCAGCAGAAATCTAATAAGGTTTCGAAGTTGATTCAAAGAAATCAAGCTCCAGCATATTGAAAGAAATACAAAAAAACAGAAAGATATCTGGAGAACCAAGGAAAAGATAGATCCAACTTATTCTTCACTCAATCCTTAAACAAGATGAAAAGGGAAAGAAAAGAAAACTACAAAGAAATCCATTTCACAGATAAACTTTCAACCCAATGAGGAGAATAGAAGAGAAAGAGAAAAAGATGTAGAAGGAAAAGAAAGAAAGAAAACTAAAGGAATCCATTTCACAGATAAAACTTCTACCCAGAGAGGAAAAGAGAAAAAGAATATAGAAAATAAAAGAAATAGTAAAGAAATGAGAAACACATAAGAGTATGTAACTCCACTCATTTTCAATACCTAAATTTAGATTGAATTTTTAAAAATAAAAAATGTTTTCTTGATGCTTTAATTTTAGCTTTAATTGAAAGCCAAGAGATTAAATTTACTAATTTCAGTAAGCAAAATACTCTGGTGTGTTTCAAACTGAAATTATTTTGATTGGATTTGTTTGTTTTTGAGGCTTAACGACCTATCAATCCTTATAGGATCATTTAAGATCATAACCAATGATTTTGGGTAAGGTTATTTTATTTTTACAACATTTTTCTTTTCATGATTCATTGGGATTTATTTTTTTAAGAGCAGGGTCCCCAAGTCCTACCCTTGTTATTTAACCCATAACTGGAGGAAATGGACGGATTAATACCTTTCCCAAGGGTACCAGTGCTTAAGTGAATGCAGGGTATTCAACTGGAATTCAAACTCGGCTCACTGATTTCTCTTTCCGAGCCAATATCCACTGCACCACAACGCACATCCGTCACTATACGCTTACAGCAGCTGGTATTCCCAAGTGGTCACCCATCTAAGTACTGACCAGGCTCAATGTTGCTTAACTTCGGTGATCGAGCGAGAACCGGTGTATTCAACGTGATAGGCCGTAAGCCTATTTTGATTGGAATCTAAAAATTTCCTGATAAAAAAAAAAAAAAAAATCATCATTTTTTGGCCATTTTTCATCAATCAACACATTTTGTAAACAGAAGACAATTCTTGGTTTCAAAAAATCTTACAAAAATAAAATATAGCTCACTGACACATTTTAATCAAATTAGCAAATTTAAATTTACCTTAATCTGATTTAAAACAAGTATTACTTGCTTACTGCTTAAAATGTACTATAAAAGCATTTCTTAATTATAGTAGCCTTGCTATCATGGGTTACCATCATGTTATCAGAGCAAATAATTGACAGATGGAAGTTGTCAAAAAATGCTAAATATGGAAGACGAATTTGACATAATTTTATGTTAGCTTAATCGTACACTTCATTTTCTGGTTTTTACCTATATAGTTAAATTAAAAATTGAATACAATATTTTCTGCAATTATCCAATATTTTATATTATAGAATTTTATTTAGTTTAGCTTTATAGCCTTATGTTTGAAAATGTTTTATGAAAAATAAAAATAATATAAAACTTTCTTTTAAAATAATTTTACAATTTAATCACAGAATGAAATTATATAACAACAGAGGTAACTCAATAATTTATGAAATGTCATGGCATTTATTAATTTTTATATTTAATGTCTATTTTTCAAGTTCTTTAATAGGCATCTCCACAAATAGTGAATTTCACAATTACTTTTCTTTTAACAAAATTAGGAAAGTAGGAATTAAAATATAAAACTAGCTTTAAATTTTGAAGGGATGATTTGCAAAGCCTGTTGAATGTTGAAACATAGGGCAAAAGAAACATGGAAGCGAGATGAAGGAATTGTACCCTACTGAAAATGTTTATATAGCCCCCCCCCTGTAAGGAGCGCAACCTTTTAATGATATATATCATGTACGACCACTCGTAAAAAGAAAATAAAGGTCATCATATGTACACAATTTAAATGCTTTAATTATTTAAAAAATTGAATGGCTCAGTTATTTGTATTAAGCTTTTCAAGTTTCGATTAGTAAATATAGTGTTCGTGTATTAACTTAACAGCCTAACATGAACAATGAAGGAGGAAATATTAGGGATAGAGTATATGTTGATGCAAAAATGGAGACTAAAGTTAAAACACAGTGGTGTCTACCTGATGATTGCATTTAAGTAGCAAACAGACTATCTGACAGTTATCAGACATCATATTCTGATTTGCCTTTAAGCATAAAACAGACTCATCTCTCTTTATAAATACACACACACACAGAGGTTGCAATGCATGTATTG
The DNA here is from genome assembly GCA_037127315.1 of Ascarosepion bandense. Classification (NCBI taxonomy): domain Eukaryota; kingdom Metazoa; phylum Mollusca; class Cephalopoda; order Sepiida; family Sepiidae; genus Ascarosepion; species Ascarosepion bandense. The sequence goes on from JBBBDQ010030018.1 coordinate 387,522, forward strand.
TTTTCTAATTGATGTAAAAATGAAAACAACACTGACATCTCATTTTAAGAGATAAATTTACAAAAATCACACAACAATATCTTGAAATACTAAAGAGTAAATTCATTCAATAAAAATCGCCATTGGCTTCAACCACAGCCTCTAGGCTACTTCAGAATCTTCTGCAACTCTTTTAGATGGTCTCTTTGTTTAAGTTGGTAAATACTGCCATAATCCTTGCCTTCAGTTCATCTTTATTATTAAAAAGAATTTTGTTAATCTCTCACCCAACTGCACCCCACACATAATAATCAAAGGGGTTGCAGTCTGTGACTAAATGTAAGGAGTGATGTGGTTGCAGAAACTGTCTGATAGCCATGACTGGATTCTCCTGCTTGTGTGACATGGTTCAGTGTCCTGTTGCCAAACATAGATATTCCAGCAGCCATCCTCTTGCCCAGGGCAGCACTACCTCTTCAAAGTATTTGAGGTTGATGTAGGCCTCCATGTTGAGTATGAAGCCTAGATGAATGGAGGCGAAATGTCACCATCATTAGTGATCACTCCAAACATCTTCATAATCACCATTAGACATCCAATTCTTTCTGAATCCTTTGCACTGTCTTCAGATTGACACCCAAACATTCTGAAATGTTCCTATTTGAGATTTTAGCATAAATGCCAAGCAGTACAGCATGTCGCTCCCAAGTTTTTCCACAGAGCAAATTGTGGCATGGTGCTCTTTTTCTCACAGGAGGTACCCAACTAACCCTACTATACTGTGCAGTCAACAAAATAAAAAACCAACAACAAACATGTTCAAAACCAAAAATATAAAATAATGACAATTCCCTCATTGTGTCTTGTATGTGTGTGCATGTGTCTTCTTATATCTATACCTTTACTATACATTGATCTTGACATGTTTTATTATGACATAGCCATTCTGAACCTATAAAAATTTTTATTTGATGACTGTTGCAAATATTAAAGCATCTCTAATTGTTGTAGATCCAGAATAGGTCAGGAATTAGTGAAACATATATATTAAATGGAAAACAAATACAAGAGTGTTACACGTCAGTCTGACTGACGAGTATTAGACCGGGCTGACTCAACCCAACAACTCCACCCTAAGAGGAATATTCTCCTGGTATTCATAATAATAGGAAGAATTCATTATAGCTTAAAAAAGGGTAGGTCCCATAACACTAATATATCAAATCTAACATGTGCAGCAATTCACTGAAGTGATCATCTAACTTCTTGAAAGCTCACAATCTGACCTCTCTCAAGTACTTTTAATTGAAAAAAATCTCATGACACCTGCTTTACAAGATACTTTCACCACACTGAACTTTATCGCAGCATATATCACCATCTAAAGTTAAAACAGATATTGCAGTTGTATGAGTGTTACCATGTTACAAGATGGCTGAAGAATTTGAAAAAGAATTCAGAATATCTACTACCCATGAGCATGCACATAATGTATACAGGTCAAAATTGGTTTCAACCTTCAGGGTGTTGCAATTATATTTTCCATCAGAGTTTTTCATCTAAAGTTTTATGAGTATATAAAATATTCCTGGAGTATATAACCAATTCTTTAGCAACTTAAAAATTACTATGCCTTTCATTTCTACAACAGAATTATAAAGATAATATAAGAAAAGTTGGCAAACACAGACTTTCATAAGCACATTAAGACCAAGTATCAAAAGGATGGTTTTTCTCATGACACTACTTTTATTTTGAATGCTTTCCTACTTCTTTGGCAATGTTTGTTTTAAAAAGCTATGATTAGAATTTTAATAAAACCTAAACATATAAAATTGAATATATACATTTTTTTTTTTGTTCTTGAAAATTGACAACAATACTATTTATTATATTAGAATTGTTGGCAAAACATTGGCTAATTGCCAACTGATTCAAACTTTATAAAATGGTAAATAGTAAGGATTTCTTATAGTTGGTAAATGATAAATATTTTATTGCATTAGTTTTCAGAATGTTGGAAATATAAAATTATTCTTGCAAATAAACTCTCTAATAAATAGTTTTTGTCAATTTTCAAGAAGATTAAAAATGTATAGTTTCATCATATATTTAGATTTTATTAGAATTCTAATCATCACTTCTTAAAACAATAAACATTGCCAAACAGTGAAGATAGTTAAAAAAGCAGGGTCATGGGAAAAAAAAAACCCCAAAAAAACATCCTTTTGACAAGACATCCTATTGCAGGGAAGGTTTATCCATGTTTGCCGAAAAGTCATAGTTAAATCATTTTCTTTTTTTTTAACTATTAAATATAAATGAATATAATATCTTTAAGTAAACCATTATCTCTATGCATCATGACCCTTCAGGATATAGGTGATCATGGCCTTCCACATCTTCCTATCCCTTGTGGCTTTTAGCACACTTTCTGTTACCCTGCCCAAATCCTGCTTTGCCATCCATTTACTCAAGCCTATCAAGATACTAAATCTTTAAAATGAAAATTATTTTTAAAGTTAACAGATGAGAAAACATTATTTTAGTGGCAAGACACATTTAAGTAGACATTCACTTATAAGCATTGGAATTAACATCTATCAGACCAGATCATCAAAAGTCTTATAAAAAGCAATTTACTTTTCAGCAGGAATGGAACCTGCATTCATGTTTTTCTGGGAAACCAGGAGTGCCCACTGAAATAATGCTTATAGTCATGAGAAATATTATCAGTTAAAAAAAAAAAAATACAATAATTGCTTAAAATAATCTGTTTATATTTGGAGTACAATAAGTTAGAAGATAAAGGCACTAATTATCCTAACAAGATATGTACAATTTTTAAATATAAGTGTCAAGCAGATAAACTTACCCCTAAACCAAACAAAATCGTTATTTTTAAATGACTATGCGTGAACATTGTCAATAATTAAATAGGAAAAGAAGAGAAAAAGTTAAATCTTATGAGTTTGTTCCCTGAAGCAATTTTGATCAAAATATTCACCAAGTAATTTTTCAAAAGGTTTCTCTTTTCTCATTATTTTTACAACCTTTAAAAAAATAATTTATCATTGACAATTTCCAACTCATCAATACACACCGTCAGCATATGGTGTGTACAACTAAAGCAATTTCTCTGTTTATATTTACATAATCTTAACACAAAAGCATTCAGGATGATTGTTTCTTATCCTCATGCTCTTGAGCAATTCCTTCAAAGATAAAAACCTTGAATGCAGCTGCGCCACTGCACTGTTAAGATGGAATGTCATTATTAATAGTTTATGGGGAGACACATGCTACTCACCTCCACTGGGCTTGGACTGAAAGCCAGTGAAGTAGCACCTACATACAGTGACAATCCAAAACCTTCTTCAGAAGTAACATACATATTTGTACGTTGCACAAATTGAAGATTTTATAGGATGGCTTCTCTTTTTGTTTTCTTTATACTAGAATGAAATGAGCATTTTTTTTTCTAAATCAGTTTGTTGTAATGAGCATAAGCAACAAAGATCTTTGCATGAAATCTCAAAATTCTCTTTTATAAGCACTAAATTTGATAGAATACATCTCTCAACCTTGTCTTCAAAGAATTATCTCATTTTTGTTCATAATAATATCTAAGCCTAACACAGCACAGAATCGTCTACATTTCTGCTAAATCTTAGCACTAAATGTCATCACAAATTTTAGAAGCATTAGATGACAACCTAAATAAGATATCTGATTTTGTGGATATCTCAAGGAAGGTTTTTTTTTTTTATCAGATGATTAGTTGCCTGAATTTAATTGATGTTAGAAGAATAGAGTCTTCCTTTAGCCAAGTCTTTACTCTTTTGAGATATTTTAAAATAAAATGTATATTTACCATCTTCTTCTATGTGTCATATCCCTTTAGGACATAGACAATCATGGCCTTCCACATTTCTCTATCTGTTCTCTTGTTACTCTCCTTCTCTGCTATCCATGTGCTCAAGCCCATCAAGCATGTCACACGTTCTTTTCCTCTGTTCTGTGAGTATCAGATTCTCCAACCCCTCCTTCCTCATTAGACATTCGAGAAACTTCAGTGGTCCTTTCCTGATGTTAAATATGAGTTTGATTTCCATTCGCTCTAAAACTTCATTGTTGCTCATCTGCTTGGTCCATGGTATCCTCAAGCACACTTCTATAGAACCACATTTCAGTTGCTTCAAATCTTTCCTTCATCTTTGATGAGATTGTCCAGCATTCACTGCCATATTGAAAAACAGGCATCACATAATAATCCAGTACTCTCTTCTTTGTTTCCAGTAAAATTTCCCTGTCTGTCAATATTCTACTCAGCTTTTGGAATACATCCTTGGTCATGCCAATATACCTTCAGATTTCAGTGTCGCACATTCTGTCCTCTATTAGAACACTTCACAATCATTTAAATTTTTGTACCTGCTTGATTTTAGTATCTCTGGTCTGTAGTTGGCAGTTTGGACACCTCTTTTTACTTGTGACCATGCATTCAGTTTTCTTGTAGTTTATATGTAGACCTTTCTTTCTGCTTTCTTTAGCTACCTTCTGTAGGATGTCTTGTAGTTTCTTTACCATGTCTGATATCAGCACTGTGTCATCTGCATATCTTATATTGTTCAGATTGTGGCTGCCAATGATGAATGCTGGAGGGATTCTAGAGCTCTCAAAATTTTCTAACTGTATAGGTTGAATGGGATGTGTGTTGTGGTGCATTGGGTATCGGCTCGGAACGAGAAATCGTGGAGCTGAGTTCAAATTCCAGCTGAATTCATTGCATTCACTTACGTGCAAATACCCTTGGGAAAGGTATTAATCCATCTATTCTTTCCAGTTATGGGTTAAATAAAAGGACAGATTGGGTTCTATAGCCTTGGTCGGCAACCAGTCTACTGCAGAAAGCAATGGCAACCTACTGCGGGATAATATTCTGCCCAGTCAGTCATGTCTCTTTCGAGACATGATCACCCAAGCGTGTATCACGTATGGAACTTAACTGACTGATAGGTTGGATAAATCTGGTAAGAAGACACATTCTTGTCTTATGCCCCTTTCTATCTTTGTATATCTGATTAATTCATTTCCTGTCCCTATGCAGACATTTTGCTGCCAGTAAAATACTAATAAAACTAATAGAGATTGAGAATCCTTTATCCAAAATTCTTGGGACTGGCATTAGTTTTCTGATTTTAGAGATTTTTACAGTTTATTCAATTTGTTTGTAGTATCTATAAAATGGGACAGCTTGTGAATGGGACCCAAGTGGTATAAACATGTCATCTCTTAACATTTCATAACAGAGCTTAAACATATACCCTAAAGGTAGTTTTATGTAAATAACACATACCCTTAAAGTTATATAAAATTTAATAAATTAAGATTTTCACATAAAAATAATGTTTTGCAATTTCTGGATGTGTATAAAAAAAAACATCAATACTACTTACAAAAAATATATAAATGCAGGACTTTTTGACATTTTGAATATCTTTTCTGAGCACAAAATGCCTGCTAAGTAATCCCTGAACAAAGGTGCTACTGTGACAATAGCTGACAAAAAACTGGTACCAATGCAGGTTATGTAGCTGGGCTGGGGAGCCCCCATCCAGAGCTGATGAGGTCACTTACAACAACTGCACATTACTTAGGAACCTTCTTAGTGCTTTCTGAACTTTTCCATTTGTGGCAAGTCATGTCAGCAACTGAAAATCTTTTGGAATTTTGGTTCAAGGATACTCAACCTGTATCAAATTTTGAAAAGTTACAGGATTCAGTTCACAACTGCTTGAAGGTTACACCGATAAACAAACACCTGAGGAAGGCCAGAGAGCACAATATTCAAAACATTGTGATAATGTCATCAAAGAAGAGGACTTTATTTTGAATTAAAATAATGATAACTCCTCATCTCTAAAATTTAAAAAAAAGGGTAATCTAGTGATAGAATGACGACATTAGTCAAATGTAAATAATGTAAATAACTTACCCATTACAGAAATTTAGAGAGAAAACAACATTTTTTTTCTGATAATCTTTTATATAAAATTACAATGATTGTGCAAAATACTCTTTCTGCTATTGATTTCCTTGTACAAATACATGCACTCAACTGGAAATACTGGATTTTGCTACAAGTTTTATTCACAAGGAATTATTATTTTATACTGGACTATCTCATCACTTTTAGCATATGATGGTCCAGCAATTCAGTCCTTAAAACTGAACAGTCAGATTACCTGCACATATGATTTGATTATAGTGATGAAAATTTGTGCAGAACCGATAAGACTTTTCAGAAGAACCAAATACAGAAAACTGGTGCACATAGTATGTCACAAGTTCTCCTCCTCCTAGGCTGGCTGTCAACCAAGGCTAAAGAACCCAATTTCTCATTTTGAACATCTATCCATTACAAAACCAGAACACCCACATATATATTATGGCTTTATGTTACCTTCCTTGATTAATGAATTGCATTCAGTTTGGTTCAGCTATCAAATTGAATGCTCTCAGTTACTGGGATTTGTTTGAATACTGTGAATAACCCTCTATGAAAGCTGCCTGTCTCTGCCATTATGCTGATAGCACTGGAGAAATATATCTGCCTGATGACAAATCAGTCAGATTTCAATCCCGGCTTGAAGCAATATGGATAATCTAGATGCACTGAAGAGCTGTGATACAATGAAACAGGCCTGTCTGCTTGATTATATATATATATATATATATATATATATATATATATATATATATATTAATCATCTCACCCCAAGCAAGGCAGTTTTACTGTCACTGTTGCGCAGGGGGTTACATAGGGAAAAGTGATGAGAAAGAGGGGTAAGTTATAGGGGGTGTCAGGAGGAGGGTAATAGAAGAATGAGAATACTGGTGTGATAAGGGTGGAGTGGATGGAGAGAAGAACGTGAAAAAAAAGATGCAAATTAGTGAGATAGGAGATGACTATTGACGTTACGTTTAATTCCTGGAGATTGTAGCTGTCGGGAAAGCAAATATACGGAAGGGAATTCCACAGATGGGAAGTGCAAGAAAAGAATCTGTTAAAGTAGAAATTGCAGTTACATTTTATCGGCTTCACTGTAAAAGAGTGGGACCTAATTGATAGTCTAGTAGCTTGTGTAATTCGTATATAGGGGCACCAGTGAGCTAAGTTCATTGGAGCAGAAGCTGTGAAAGTATTTGTAGAAGAGGCACAGGTTTTCTAATAAGATTTTTCAAATATTCAAGGCCGGTAAATAGAAATGAATAACAATACTATTTAAGAAATAAATAAACAGGGTGTCTACTCAAATATGAGTGTCCATTAAAAGTATCGTTTAAACAAATCAATTATATATATTTGTGTCTTAAGTGAATTCTTAGCATTCTTGTTTAAAATGTTAATTTGCTTGAAACAGTGAGTTTGATAGTCATTAAATATTCCACTATATTGTGTGTGTGAGCTTCCACACCAGTAGTACAACTTGGAGTTTCACACAAAATGTAATCTTCAGGCGCTGATTTTATGCATTGTCATTAAGTTATACTACTGACGAGGAAAAATGTATACTTAATAGATGCTATATTGCATCGAGTACTAGTTTATCAACACCAGCAATGTATATATAATTATTAACCAGTTATTGGTCAGAGTCAAATTAAACCAGTAAATAGTTGTATCAAAAAGTGCTCAATACATATTTAACATAAAGCTTTTAAATATTCTAATTTGAAAGGTCAGCCGATTATGCAACCTTGGTAGGAGTAGATAGGTTTATCTTTAACCCAGTTCACATTCTTCACCTGTCTTTTGGACAAGAGTTAAGGATTTATATCTTGTTTTTGTTTAGGAATAAGATTCTGGGTCCTTCTAAAATCTCATTCTCTTTCATTTTCACCTTAGTGGCATTACCACGAGTGTACTCTTACCATCAAAAAATTTTAGAGGATTATTATATATATATATATATATATATATATATATTCTTTACTACTGGACAACATAATTATTGCAAAAACTTAAAATAATAAGGCACTGTTAAAGAGCAAACATTCAGCAAGAGCTTTCATAAATAGTAGTAAATTTTATTAGCTGGTAGTAAAAAGAATGGACTGAGCCGGCGCTGACTCACTATTGTCTTTCTAATAACTGAGCCAACGTTGCCTCGCTATTGTCTCTCTGTCCATGAGCATGACAGGAGGTAATATGCCAATAACTGATATAATTCAAAACAATGTTGTAATAAAAATGGACAGGAGGAATTCTTTTCTTTATTCTTATCAAATTATTTCACTAAGTAAATTTTAAAAAATGTCATTTAATCAAGAAAGTTAAGGATGTTACTAAAATTGATTGTATATAAGCAACATAAGAAAACTAGATCTACATATATGACAGCATATAGCAGCTTCTTTCATGACAGATTTAATGTCTTTTTTTCAGTGCTAAAAATAGTTTCCAACATGTAACCATGTAAAATGTTACCAAGCAAAATTCAAACCAACAATTTCTTGATGTTATATCTTTCAAATGTTGTTGAGTTATACAAAAGTCAAACAAGAGAGGAAAGGATGATCCTTCAAAAAAGTCGAGAGATGATGACTCGGATTTTAATACCAATACAGATTATTTACTCTAGCATTTTAAGAGTATAATTTAACAAATTCGCAGAGCTTATGTCTGAAATTCCAATCCCAGTGAAAATAGCTTTCTTTATAATTACTTTATATATATACATATACATATATATATATATATATATATATAGAGAGAGAGAGAGAGAATGTGAGAGAGAGTAAACATATTTTTCAGATGATATTAAAAACATGACAAAAAGATGTATAGCTAAAAGTTTCATGGTTTAATATGACAAATTTGTTTTTTTCAGCTTATCAACCCTTTGTGGGTTACTTAAAGCTGAAACATATTTCAGATTATAGAAAGTTGCTTACAGTACCCAGTGTTCTCAAGCAGTCTTCCATCAAAGTACTAATCAAGTGTGATGCTGCTTAACCGGTGACTGAACAAGAACAGGTCTTTTCAGCATGATTTCATTATAGGCTTTGATGACTTTTTAATCCTGACCTACTTAGACACAACCACAATCCTTGAACAGTAGATTAAATTTAATAGTAACATTTTCAGGGATATATATATATATATATATATATATATATATATATATATATATTAGTACTTAGCAAAAGTAAGTGATCTTCAAGATAATATTTTTAAAAATTGTCTTTTTTTTCAGATAATGAATACATAGTTGATTTCATAAAGAAAAATCTTTATTAAACAAATTAAAGCCACTTTCAAAAATTATTATTTCAACAATTAAAAATACTAACTAAAATTTAAAATGTGCAAAATAAGTAAACTATTACATTTACACGCTGTATTTTTGTTTTAAATGGTTACCAGTGCAAATTGCTTTGTGCATGTGTAAAAATCAAAATTAAAAGTGTTCATTTTATTTTGGTAATGTGTGTATACTGCTGTTAAACAATATAACACATTTTGTATGCAAAAGGGTGCAGTTGAAACCACATAAAAAAAAAGATTAAGATCAAAAGAACTTTCTGAAGCTATAACAGTTGAAGCCTATAATGATGGAGAAGACTACAAAAAGCTATCAAAACAATTTGGAGTGCATATGTCCACCATGCGACAAATTATTTATAAATGGAAGGCATTTGGTATGACAGTATTGCTATCAAGAAATGGTGGCCTGCAAAAAAAAAAAAAAAAAAAAAAAACAAATGCAAGGGCAAATAGACATCTAGTCTAGCAAGCCATAGCAAATCCTTCTTCTTGGACAATATTGGAATCAATGCGTATATGTCTACAGTGCTATGAAATCTGAACAATGCTGGTCTTCATGGCAGAATACCTACAAAAAAGTCACTGCTTACGAAAAAGCACAAACTAGTTCAGCTTAACTATGCTAAAGCTCATAGTAATAAGCTATAAACATTCTAGCAAAAAGTGTTATGGTTGGATGTGATCAAACTAGAGCTTTTGGGGAGGAATTATAGGTGGTATGTCTGGTGAACTAATATAGCATTTGAAGAGAAGAATGTGAAACTAACAGATAACATGGCAGTGACAGCGTTAGGATTTGGGGATGCTTTGCTGCAGCTGGAACAATAGTTAGGTTTTGGTCAAAGCTGAGCTTCCAACAGGACAAAGATTCAAAGCACCAAAGAAAATTCACAAAAGAATGGTTTTGAAAAAAGAAATTTCAAGTCAAAGAAGTGATCTAAACCTCATTGAAAATCTGGTTCAAGTTAAAGGCAATACATGCAAGAAACTCAGATAATATCAAGCAATTGTAGGAGATTTGCCAAGAATAGTAAAAAATTGACACTCATGACTGTCAGAAACTTAGAGAAAAAGACTGGTTGACATCATGACCTCAAAAGAAGTCACCAAATATTAAATGTAAAGGTTCACTTACTTTTTCACATCTTAATTAATATTTTTATTCCTGCTTAAGGAAAAAACTTTGGAAGTGGTTGAAAATCATTTAAGAAAGATTTTTCTTAATATATAGTTTAATTAGGATTTGTTGATTATCTGGAAAAAGAAACAATGTTTTTTTAATATTAGGGGTTCACTTAATTTTGAACAACACTATATATAAATAAATGCTTGAACTGTAGGTTTTAATCTACATGTTCTTTCATTTTCTTATAATATTATATATATATATATATATATATACCCATATCTAATTAATGATTTAAATATTTACTTCCCTTCAATAATTTAACAAAATTTGTAAATATAAATTCTTCAAATCCATCCTTTACTACTGTGTATTATTAGTCAAATTTGGG